>JAOXYF010000010.1:16302685-16312912 GCA_028565775.1 Sternarchorhynchus goeldii
CATTGGAGACACTTATTCATAGTTAGCACTGGAGAAACTTATACATAGTTAGCATTGGAGACACTTATTCATAGTTAGCATTGGAGAAACTTATACATAGTTAGCATTGGAGACACTTATACATAGTTAGCATTGTCAGGAAGGAACATCGTTGTCTTGCTGTTCTGCTCTGTGGCTGGATTTAACTAGACACAAGTAAATCCGCAATATTAAAAAAAAATACCGTTACTTTAACTTGAGTTTTCACTTCTGTTACAAGAACATTTTATATCCTATACTTATACATATAATTTTTGATCACCAAGATCTGCCGTCCTCTCTCTGTGTAACAGTGGTCCGCGGATCCTGACTAACTGAGACTTGTGTTGTTAACTGCCTCTCCCACACCAGCATCCTCATGCTTCTGTCAGGCAGCTGTCTGTCAGACTTGGCTTGTGGGTGTGTGAGAGTGGTGACGTTCTTAGACAGGGCTGGAGTGCTGGTGTCCTTGCCATGCTAACAGACAAACAGATCCCATTGCACTGAAAACAGTTCTGAGCACCCCTCCAACCCCCCTCCCATAACAGAGTCATAATTCAAAACAAATGATTCCCGGCTTTGATGAGAGCACTTTTATGGGTCATGGAGAGAGAGGCTCCCCACCGACATCTGTTTGATTTTATCTAGTTGAACTTTATCCTCAACTGGAGATTTATCTGACTGCATCGGCCCAGGCCTGTTAAAGCAGTCCTGCCAGACTGAGAGACGGAGTGAGACAGAGAGAGAGGGAGAAAGAGAGAGAGAGGAGAGGAAAGAGGAGAGAGGAAAAGAGACTGAGGGAGATGGAGAGAAAGAGAGAAGGACAAGGAGAGGGAGAGAGACAACAGTGGACAGAGTGAATGTGAGAAGGGTTTTCAGAACAGTGACAGCAAACAGAGATGAACCAGACCATTGGTGCCGTATTGCTGAAAAAAGAGGCACTTTACAGGTCTATTCATCTATTTCATCTAAAATTTAAGATTAATTTCTCACCTATACTTTGTTAATGATTCAAAATTTACATGATACTAATATTTGATGTGTCGAGGGGATTGATATACGACAAAATAAGAAATAAATATTTTTTTCAAATTTGAATGTTTTTGAGTGACTACCTAGCAAACATATCTAAACGAAACGCCATTTCGGTGGCGGTTGCCAGTAAATCCTGGCTGTGGATTTCGGCGCAGACCCGGTGCCACGAGCGGGGAGCATACTGGAAGCTGGTTATTTCACTGACTTGCACATGGTTTAGGCAGAACCCTCCAGCCACGGTCAGAGCTCTGAGATTCCCAGACGCTTAGAGGCCTATAACTCATGGCTGGCCGGCTCCAGAGCCACGCTCTCCTCCCTCCGCAGTCAGCGCGGGCTTTCAAAGGCCCTGCTGCAGGAGACAGATACAGAGGTGTTTTAGATAAGGCCCGCCACGCATTAAAGGATTTGCCCTTTTAAAGTTACTGAGGATTGTTTTTTGCTCTCGGGCTCCATTTCGACTCATACATTTTTCTCAGAGGCTAGGAAAAAAAAAGTGGAAGAAAAATAGCAAGTGTGGAAGAAGAGAAAGAAGGCCAACGTTAAGCACAGGGGGTTTGTGGTCAGTTCCCAGCTCATAACGGATCTGCAGAAAGACTGCGGTGTGTGGATAAAGGGCCTTCAGGAGAAGAGTTGATCTGCGTTTACGAACAGCGGATGGGTGGTGGAATGCAGGCGGAGAAAGCCTCCCCTCTCCTCAGGTGGAGCGCTTCTGAGATCCTTCAGACATGGACAGGAAGAGAGCGGCGGGCAGTTTCAGAGCCCAGACGTTATCAGAAGGCCTGGGAACGGCTGCAGATAAAAGCCAAGCCCTCCAAAAGTTGAGGTTTTCCCCTAAAAAAAAATGTTCATCTACTTTTCTGCTGCTCTGAACACAGCATACCATGAGTTCATAAAATCTGATTAGCTGTCGCAGTTAGTTATCACAGAACGTAACATAGATCATATAATGCATAATACAGATAAATGATATGTCCAAGTGTCCATCAGAAGCCCAAGAAAGAGCAGGACTAACAGAACTGTTGGTCTCCATTTAGATGCTGCATGTGGTATGCTGTTTCAGAGATAAAATTGACTTTTAAGAGGCTATATAGAATGTTGCACACACACAACCACAACCACACAAGCATGCATAGATTTACGCATGTATACACACCATGTGCTCATTTATGTGGTCTTTGATTATATCCACACACAAACTTTCGATTATATACGTCTGCCCACAGGAGTCATTTAAATACATACTCTCTCTCTCTCTCTCTCTCTCTCTCTCTCACTCTTACAGACACCAACACATGCACTTAGCTATTATGGTAATACTTCTATGATTTTGGAAAAATTAGTTGTTACTCCTCAAAGAACTTTCCTGTAACTCAAGTTCTTGCTTCTCATGTTACAGGAAGCCACTTCCCATCTTATTTCTTATTATCTTATTATCTTATTTCTTAATTAAACTCATGTAAAAACAGTGATGTCACACAACATTCCCAGTCCTGGATGTAGATGGCAGGACTAGGAACACAACAGAAAGACAGACCTGGTAAAATCTTATATAATTTGAAGATGTGTGAAGTCAGCACTACTTAGCTTAGCCAAACCATCAGTCAGTGTGAAATTAGCGCTACCTACCTTAGCCAAAGCAGGCGCAATGTGACAACACTCTGCTGGTTCTTGCTACTCTCAACTAGAAAAACAAACCTCTCACGTGAGAACTGGGTATTGGTGCAACGCACTCAGCAGTGTTTTTAATGTGAAAGGAATTATTTATCTTGTAGTTGTTTTATGGATTTTATAAAGCTCTTCTTAGCCTAACGCCACATTTGTATTATTGTCAGGGAGCACAGTCCAGAATCTCAGTAAGTGACACCAAATGCTCTAAAGCAGATGTTAGGGAAGACATGGGAATTTTTCCTCATAGTTTTAATCTGTAAATTGCGTACGACTCCTAAATAAACCACTGCAGGCAGCTCTAAAAGTCTTCGATGACTGAACTCAGCCTTTGAGTTGGTCTGTTTCTTCTCTTCTGAGAGGAACTAGTTAGCTTTTCCCACAGATGGTGATTCATTATGCTAAGCTAATCTAAGTCTTCAGATTGTGTGCACTGAGAGGGGGGAAAACAAAGGCTTAACTGGCAATTCTTTAAGCCATTTCTCCGTCAAACTCTTGGATGTCCTTTATGTTGTGCCATAATTGTATTACACAACATTAGAACTGTAGGTTATGAATTAAAGCTAAACCTACTGGGGGAAAAAAAACTACTAGGAAAAGGATAGTGATTATGCTGTAATTGGACAAATGATAACTATCACAAAACAAGAACAAAATTGACCAGGATGGGTGCACAAAGTATCCATGTAGTATATGTGGTGTGTGTGTGTGTGTGTGTGTGTGTGTGTGTGTGTGTGTGAGAGAGAGAGAGAGAAAACCACAGTGCATACTAACAGTTTTTTATAACTCCCAAAGCTCCATGTTCAAGCATGGCTGTCAGACACTGAATGTGCTGCCAGTGTTCATACCTGAGACTCTGCATCAGATATTAATCCACAGTTGCTGTAACATAGAGTATAAGCTTATAGAGAAAACACATTAGAGATTGTTAGGAGTTAGTGGGGGAAAGGAAAGAGAGTGTGTACTTGTTACTCATTTTGTTTACTGTTTGTACTCTTGTTACTGTGATGCCTGATGGTCGACCAGAAGAGGACGAGTCCCCCCTGTTGAGTTTTGGTTCCTCTCAAGGTTTCTTCCTCTTGCTCTCAGGGAGTTTTTCCTTGTTACTGCCGCCCTTAGCTTGATCATCGGGGGTTTGGACTCAAACGTCTGTAAAACTGTTTTGAGACAAAGCGCTATATAAATACATTTTGACTTGACTTGTATGTGAGTGTGAGAGAGAGATACAGTTGCAAATCACGAAAGATTTAACTCAATTCAATTCAATTTTATTGTTAGCCACGATTAGTGTGCAGGTATGTGTGTACTCAGAAAGAGGATTTGGCTACACTAAGACAGGCAGTATAAATATAAAATTAAAAGAAATGAAAACAATATGCAAGAAAGTATTTTTAATTTATTATTAATATTTTAATGTATTTTCATATAAGAAAAAGAGGGTAAAGAGCATAAAAAATGATAGCAATACGAAGAGCAACAGCAATGCTAATAAAATACAGGTTATATTAAAATGGTGTGGATTTAGTACAGACTGCAAACTGCAAATGGACTGCAGATGGCAAATGTATTGTAAACAACAATAGCTGGATGTGCTAAAAGAGTGCATTTAACATGGATAAGATTCAGCTGTACAAATAATAGTTGACTGTAAGCATAACAAATAACGTTAAAAGCAGCATTTCACAGTATAGTGAGATATAGTGCATATATTGTTACAACTATGCAAAAATCAAGTGGGATAATAGAGCCAAGTACATAATTAGTGGGTGGGGGATGGGGTGGAGTTGGGTGTAGTTAGTAATTTGTAGTCAGGACAGTTAGTGTTGAGTAAGCAGGTTTAGATATATAACAAACTTTAAGGAAAAAGATGTGTCTGAGCCTGGTTGTCTGGAATTAGAGAATCCTGTAGTGTCTCCCAGAGGGAAGGAGGGAGAAGAGGCCGTGGTTCGGATGAGTGAGATCTCTGTTCATGCTGGGACCTGTGTGTAAACACTGTTGATGATAAACAGCAGGGAGCTAGGTACCAGTGATGTGCTGGGCTGCCTTGACGATCCTCTGTAAGGATTCCTGATGATGTGAGGTTGCTGCTCAGATGCAGCTGGTTAGGAAGCTCTCGGTGAAACAGGAATACAAACGCAGAGTAGTTTCGGTGACAGGTGCGTGATTTTAAGCCTCTTCAGGAAATGCAGCCATTGTTGGGCCTTCTTTACTAGATAGTGGATGTGTGCAGTCCATGAAAGGTCAGTACTGATGTGGATTCCAAAAAATATAAAACAGGAGACACACTCCACTTCATCCCCATTAATATAGATGTGAGTGCCCGCTTTTACATTTCTTGAAATCCACAATAAGTTCCTTCGTCTTCTAGGAAGTATAGAGTGGAAGAGTGACTCATCACTGGACAGGACGACCCAGAGTCGTTCAGCTGAGATCAGCAGCCAGAAGCCACGAGCAGACAGAGAACACTGGGTCTTAATGCAAGACCCGCCAGGTCCCCACCAGCGTCCACAACTTGACATACACACCCTATTCTGCAGTTATTCATTGCTTCTCTCCCCTCCTTGCGCTCTCTTTCTCCCTCTCTCCCACACACATACACAGTCTTTCTTTCTTTCTTTCTTTCTTTCTTTCTTTCTTTCTTTCTTTCTTTCTTTCTTTCTTTCTTTCTTTCTTTCTTTCTCTCTCTATCTCTCTCCTCCTCTCCCTTTCCCTCCAGCCCTTTATGTCTCCATCGTTCCCCCTCTCTCCCTCCCCCTCTCTCCCTCCCCCTCTCGGCAGAAGGGTGAAGTGGTTTAGGGGTGCTTGGAGAGCTCTTGTCCAGCTCGGGCAGAGATTAAAGTTCCAGTGTGATGGGGAGTGTAGGTTGACTCTGAGCATTAAGTGGGATTAAAGTTGGGCTGGCTGTGGCAAGCCCTGATCACACTCTCTGTGTTTATGCACTGTTGCAGATCAGCAGATCCCCCATTCACCCACTGTGTGTGTGTGCGTGTGTGTGCACATGCATGTGTGTGCGCGCATGTATGGGATTGTGTGTGTGCGTGTGAACGCGCGCTCATGGGCGTGCATGAAAATGTAAGTGTGTATGTCTGAGTGTCTGCATTAATCCATTAATCCAAAATTAGTATAAAAGATCAGTCCTAGTCACCAAAGATCAGAAGCAGGGATCGCAGTCCATGTGTGTGTGTGTGTTTGTGTGTACATGTACACATGTGTGTGTGTGTGTGCCTCCTACTGCCCTTCCAGAAGCTCCTTTACACATATATCAGTGTTAAGCTGAGTCCTGTATTGCTAATTCTAGTTGTTTTGTTTTTTTTAAAGATTTGAAACAGCTACAAATGAAGCTCCAATACACCTGTTGTTCTAGCAAGCAAAAGTGTAAAAAATAAATCTGCAACACCTGGGCAGACACTTTTACAACAGTTATTACCATAATGGCCCTGGTCATTTTTATACAGATTAACTGTAGGTCTGCTGTTTTGCACTATAGCACTGTGTTTTGCACGTCGCGGTTGTAAAACCCCAGCAGACGAACATGGGTTCATTCTCCAGGCACCAGCACACAGCACGTCTACATAGGACATTTCCTGTGTTAATAAAATCCAGAGAGGAGCAGTCAAAACTCTGCTGACCTCTCAGCAAGAGGGAGCGTCTCCAAATTACTCCAAACTTCCCTGCTCCTGGGGAGTGTCCATAAACTATTTTTCTTCTCCTTTTTTTCTTTTATAGCAAAAAAAAAGTGTCAGTATAGAAACAGGCAGTACAAAGTTGGCCAGAAATGTGGCTCTGACCAGAAAGCTGACCAGCCTGGCTCTGACAAGAAAGAGACAAAGAGAAAGAGAAACACACAAGTGTGTGTGTGTGTGTGTGTGTGTGTGTGTGTGTGTGTGTGTGTGTGTGTGTGTGTGTGTGTGTGAAAGAGAGAGAGAGGGAGAGAGAAAGAGACAGAGAGAAACAGTGCGTGAAAGAGAGACAGAGGGAGAAGGAGTGAGAGAGAATGAGTGAGTCAGTAACAGAGAGAGCAAGTGAGAGAGTGAATGAGCGACTGAGAGACAGGGAGAGAGAGTGAGTGAACAAGAGGGAGAGAGAGAGTGAATGAGAGAAAAAGCAAGAGAATGAGAGTCAGAAAAAATGTAAAAAAAGATTTGGAAAGATTCACTACAATTTGTACTTGGACGAAGGAAAAGTGTGTAAAGACGCTGTAAGGACGGGCAAATGAGAGAAAGCCTTGCATAATCAGCTGAACAGCAGGCTGTTGCAGGAGAAGATTCTGGAATAAGAACAGGACAAGAGGAACTCCGGAGTTATTCACTTCCTCCACCCGCTACCCACTGATTATTACTGCAAAACTTCCATTAAAGCTCTTCCATTAAATTCTGATGACCGTGGCCAGAATATTGAGATCTGGGTTGTTCTGTGTTAAGAATGGAATAAGCGGGTGGTAGAGGAATACCCTGGTACCACTACGGCTGGCACATACTTTCCGAAATACATGCATGTAAGCACTTCTCTTTTTTATTATTTGTAGAGATTTATAGAGTAAATTACAGTGGCCTTGAAAAAGAAACCAGAAATCATCTCCTCCATCAGCCTGGTTCTGTATGGGCCAAGAACTACTTTCAACTCCTCAAGCTCTCTTATCCTTCTCTCTTTCTCTCTCTCTCTCTCTCTCTCTCTCTCTCTCTCTCTCTTTCGCTCTCTTTCTCTCTCTCTCTCTCTTTCGCTCTCTCTCTTTCTCTCTCTCTTTCTCTTTCTCTCTCTCTCTCTCCTGCTTCTTCTTCTTTTTCTCAGGAAAAAAAAAACACAGCTATCGTAACCTTAACAACACAACATGACACAGACGTATGTACACACACACACACACACACACACACACACACCTACACTCACGCGGTCACATAGTGAAACACTAGCACATTAATGTACCATGTCAACCTCACAGAAAGAAGTGTGTGTGTAAATTGAAACATATATGCAAAAGCAACTAAAAAAGTCACACACACACACACACACACACACACACAGTCACCCAACATTTGGGCTAAGATTAGACAAATGAAACAGTGGTGTTCTCGTCAGGGGAACAGCTGTGCTTTTAAGTGGCTTGGTGTTAACTATCCGAACGACTTGCTTTCAAAGCCACAGTCTTCTCCTTCACTGCCTTCAAGAAACAGTTCCCCTGGCTGTTGGTTGGGAAGACCTTTTTTTCTCCATCTCATGCAATGGAAAACTCATGACAAACTCCAACGACTGCGGCAGCTTCAGATTTTCAGCCGATCTCTAAGTTTAAAGATGGCTTTCTCAGACCAACATTGTTTTGACACAACGATGGCATGGGCATTAGTTGGAAATCTATGCATTTTTAAGGCTGTTATTACAGAGCATTATGCATATGTATGTGTGGTCAGTGTCTAGATTTGTGTCTTTGTTTAGTGTGTGTGCGCTTGTGTTTTGTGTGTGTGTGTCTGCTAAAGGACCAGATGATCATGCCAGTCTTTCAGTGCTCTGTCTTCAAACTGAGAAAAAATGGATGGAGTATCAGATCCAGAAGCCAGAAGAAAGAGAGATTGAGTGTGTGAGTGTGTGTGTAGTACGACAGGATCCTGAAGAGCACAGTGATGGATATTCTACTTTCAGCCCTATCATCACCTCCAAGCATGTGTGCCATGATGAGAGAGTGGGTGTGTGTTAGAGTGTTCTCGTGTGTGTGAGTGTGTGTGTATGTGAGACAGAGTGAGCGTGTATGTGTGTATGTGACAGTGTTTGTGTGTGTGTGAGTGTCTTCTGCAAAGACACGAATGTACACAGTCTTGCTGTCTAAGCAAAGACTTAAAACTGAATGAGTATATTTTCAGTATAGTTGCAGTGTGTGCGTGTGTGTGTGTGTGCATGAGCTTCAAGTCTGTACATACCTCACTGAGTCCCATTACCCATGCCAACAGTCATCAGTCTTGTAAACATTCAAATTCAAAAAATGTATTAATTTGTTAAATGTAAATTCTATTTTAATTATCTAAAATACCGTATCTTTCTTATTCCTGGTAATATTGCCAGTGTTTAGCTGCAAGAAAAATATTATGGGAAAGTTTCACCAGCAATTATTGCCATAGGGGATGTTAATTAATGAAAGGTAGGAGTGGATGATTAACATAATGCAAATGAGATTAGTTGGGACAAATTAATACAATGCAAATGAGACTGATAAAAAAATAAATAAAAACACCCATTAACATTTTTGGTGAGACACATTTTGATTATAAGAGGACAAAAATTAGTACTTTGTTCTCTCAGAATCCGGACTGTTCAGAAGAGGTTTGTCAGCACACATGCTAAAGCCTGTCCTGCGATGACTGTCTGGCCCCTGCGTTTGTTCCCGGGGCCCTCAGGGACCAGCCGCTCTGTGCATACAGAAGGCTGTCGGCTGAGCTACATAAACCGTTTGAAATTGAAATCGAGTATGTGGGCCCTAAGATGGAGAAAGTCTCTCATTAAGACGTGTGTGTGCACCCAGCACCAGAGGAGTGGGGAGTGGGGGCCAGGGGTGGTTGGGTGAGTGGGGGGGTTGTCTGTGAAACCAAAATGCACCGTCTCAGATCTAACCGAGGACGGCCTTCCTCACGACCAGGAGAAACCCGAGAGCCCGAGGTCCCCCGGCCAGCGCCGAGTCCAGAGCATAACGACTTCAGCTGTATCACTCTCATGGATGCCCAACGTCTCTACTGCTGCTGCAGACGCTGTGGAGAAAGAGATGATTTATGGGAGCGTTGCAGTCAGTGCACAGAGAACAGTGGTGGAAATGTGTAAAATGTCTCCTGTGTTTTCACTGCAGGATAAAGATGAGAACAATCAAATATATATATATGGTGGGTGTGATTCTTACTGTATGTAAACTGCTTGATCCAATAATACAGATCTACAGAAAAAGAATTAGGTAACAGATGGTGTAAAAAAGCCACACAGCTTCCTACAACACAGCGAGTCTTTCTTGATTAATAGGCATTTGAAGTGCTGACTGTATCCACAGATGAAGGAGTTTATGATTCGTGGTCTCTGTTCTCAGTAAAGCACGCAGTGGTAGGCCATTTCAGTGTACATATCAAAGGCATGACAAGGGAAGAGTGAATGAGTGTGTGTGTGCGTGTGTGTGTGTGTGTGTGTGTGTGTGTGTGTGTGTGTGTTTGAATATGTGGAGGCAAAGGAGAGACTGTGTCTATCAGCAGGGGAATCCGTGTGCATGTGTGTTTGTCTGTGTGTGTGTGTGTGTGTGTGTGTGTGTGTGTGTGTGTGTGTGTGTGTGTGTGTGTGTGTTTTAGTCAATGGTGGGATCATATCCATGCAGTGGTGATTTATGTGAGAGACACTAAAGCACGTGAGCTTTTTAAAGATGGAAAAATAGAGGGAGGGTTTTAAAAAAAACACAGTGACATTACAACTGCACTGTTTAAAAAACACAGTGACATTACAACTGCACTGTTTAAAAAAACACAGTGACATTACAACTGCACTGTTTAA
>JAOXYF010000010.1:16322364-16340343 GCA_028565775.1 Sternarchorhynchus goeldii
CCCCCCCCCCCCCCCCCCCCCCCCCCCCCCCCCCCCCCCCCCCCCCCCCCCCCCCCCCCCTGAAATAAAGACCATATGAAAGCACAGCGATCATAACCTTCTCATTCATGACCCGGACAGCTCACCCAGCTGTCTCTCAGAGACCATGCTGTCTGACCCAGGGAGAACTCACAGATAATTTCCTCATCCGTTACCCACCTAAGAACTCAAACAGCCAGATATGTACATAGGATGCACACTCCAGCACTAGATCTTGCTTACACACACGCACACACACACACACACACACCGAAAATAGCTGAGACATTCATTTACCCAATAGATAGGATTTAAAGGCCTAAATGAAATCAAGATAGGCATTACTCATGCATATCTCTCTCTCCAACAAGAGGAAATCAGGTGTTAAGCCCCAATCAGGCTTCAAAAGACACATCGTCAGGACTCGCCAAAACTGAAGATGCCAGTCTGGAGCAGAACGGGCCCTCTAGAGGCTGGACGCAGCTCCGATCAAATTATGAGCTGGCTTACATACAGAAAACATTATTACCACTTTGGTACAGTAATGTAATTAGTCGAATGGACATGTGTTGTTTGACCAATAACGGTTTGGCAGGTAACGTGAGTTTTAACAGTTAACGTGAGTTTTAACAATTAACGTGAGTTTTAACAGTTGAAGTGAGTTGAATAGGAAAAGTCAAGGGAATGAGTAGAGATGGAAGTGTTCCTTTCATGTAGAAAGGTTTATTTGATTTTTTGTCTTTTAGTAAACTATTAAAACTAAATCATTGCTACATGACCTATAAGCTAACACCATTTTAAATATATTTACATTGCAGTATTTTATACTTTTGTAAAATCATATCTAATCACATTTTGTTTTCTAGAACATAAAAAAATCACATTACTTTAAACTGAGTATTAAGCTATGTAAACACACATTATATAATTCACGTAGCAAACGTTTTGTTTATGTGCAATTTGCTATCTTTATTTGCCTATTTATTTGTGTTTATTTTTCCTGTTTGTCACCCGGGCCATTTGATCTGTTTGAGGAACAGTCAGGTCAGGTTATACTTTGCCATCCTCCTGAGTGGAAAATCTCAAGGGCGGCATTTTATTTTCCATCTGGTTTGGAGGGGATTACCTGAGCTTTGGAAGCTCACTCATCCGTTGGCCACCCTCCCCCCGCTGCCTCGGGAAGAAGTCTTGTGGCTGGAGCGTAAAGTACCCATCAGTTTAGCTGCTAAACGCCCCTCTGCTCCTGCCAGCCCCTGCTCCTTCAACTCTCCCCTCTGCTCCTGCCAACGCCTCCTCCTCTCTCGCCTTGGTCCTTTCCTCTAGCTTGAGATCCAATGTGTTAATAAGGGAAAATTCTCAATAATTCAAGCCAGTTGTCTGGCTCTCAGAACCAGCTATTAGCTCTCTCTCCACACCCTAATGAAAGTGTTCATTATTCTGAAAAGTAAAGGGATGTTTCGCATTCCGCTACAGCTATTGGCAAGCGACTGACAGAGCTGTATCTCAGCAATGGTGACATTATAATTTTTTTGGCATGGAACAGATGGAGGTTTGTGGGGGCTGTCGTTTTTCTCCTCTCTCACACTGTCATAACTCACGGCGCTTCAGACCATCTCGTTCTCCAGCCAGCTGTCTCGTGTGCCGACCCAGATCCCCTACGAACGCCACCGAAACGTCGCTCAGACTCGCGTCTTCCTGCCGACGCGTCTTAGCATCGCAGAATCAATCAGTGGCCTTTAAAAATGATGAGAAGTGATGAAGGTCATGTTTTAATTAGTTCAAGACTGTATTTCGATCAAATGTAATCAAGTTCTGGAATCAAGTTCTGAAATCCATGAAAGGATGCTACATAACTGCTTTTCACTTTAGTAAGGTGATATTGTAGTATGAACACAATATTGTCTTATACCCCCTTTCTGTCTTTGTGGTATTATTACCCCATGGCAAAAAAAAAATCAATCACACTTGGCCTCTATAAAGTGAGCTGTGAAACTGAGGGTGTGAATGCTCTTCTCATCTCTCTCTCACTGGTCCTCTTTACTGCTGCTCTAGGGGCCACGTCTGACAGCTCGTGTTGCTGCCCAGACTGAGACCAGAGAACTCATAAAACCGGACCCGAAGGGTGCCTCTCACCCACCTGTTTCTCCTGGGCTGGATGCGGTAGTGAGGCAGTGCCGGGGTATTTGAGACCCACCTGTGATGGAGCAGACGGAGGAGGAATATGGCAACTCCATCAGAGGAATCTGAAGTGAAACTGTCCTGGGCCTAGCATTCAGCCTCGCAGAACTTTCCAACTTTGGAGTGTCATTAAAGAATGCTTTTCATGTCAATTGCAAAGTAACTAGAGGGATAGAGTCACAATGTAACACCCAGAAAAAACAACCAATTTCAGAATTAATCACGAACCTGACACTTATGATTTCATTTACTTTCTTAACGGATTAATAAATGTCGCTTTCTAACAAAAAAAAAACCCCTTCAGAAGTCCAGTCACAATTGTGCACGCCATAGTGAGAGGACACAGATATTAAAAAGCATTCTAAGGAAAGGAGAATACCCTGCTTGTAACCAGAGTAAAGAAAATGTTGTTTGCTTTTGTACTCGTTGCTCATCAGTTTTGCAGACTAGTCTGTTTGTTTGACATTGATTGGTTTTTATGGGACTCGGCTGAAACTCTAACCCTGCCGTCTGCTAGGCTGTGAGTCATCGTCCGTATCGGGCGTTGGGCCGAGAGGAGGGGGCCGACGGTCGCACACGGCAAACTTGGACCGCGCTTGACGCCGTGTACCTTGGGTCACGTGACTGTCCGCTGTGGAAACAATAGAAGGATTACGGCAGAGGACTCTATTTAAAGACCAAAGCAGAGTAGAACAGGAGTTGGCTCGTTCACACAGGAACGCCCGTGTCCATCGGCTACTGCCAGCAACGCTACCAGGGTACCTAAAGCACTAAACAAAACTAACATTTGCTGTGTGTGTGTGTGTGTGTGTGTGTGTGTGTGTGTGTGTGTGTGTGTGTGTGTGTGTGTGTGCGTGTACTGCAGTTTCAGTATTCATACCTACATTTTTGTGTCTGTGTGTGTGTTGGAGATGACGCCGAAACCTGAGATGCACATAAATTAATAGCAAAGATATGCTGGCAAATATTCAAACGAAAGGCTGTTTTATTTATTGCAGTGGAGAGATTGACCCATTACGAGAGTCATAATTCCAAGTGCTCATGCCAGTGGCATGTTTTCAATGGCACAGGGACTGCCTCTCCCTGGATCATGACAAGTATTAATAGAGAAATGAAATCTCAACTGAACAACAAGCAAACAGGAGACTCTCCTGCTGCATTGTTCCATAGCTATCAGTGCTACTTATTTTTAGGCAGTTCTATCAGAGATCTTCACCATTGAGGTGTGCCATACAACACCAGCTCATGACTCTGTCGTGCCTGTTATATGTTCTCCCATCTTACAATCTCGAGCCTAACGTGAAGTCACATAAAGTTATTTTGTATTAATCCAAACCAGATCTGGAAAGTTATAGCAGAGGATTCTGTATATTAAACTAAGAAATGTGACGTCAGAACCTAATTACAGGTAATACATTATTTTATTATTTCCTTGCTAATTAGCTTTCAGTATGGAGCATTTTCGTTTATTGTAGCTGGGTTAATTGTGGCAGAGCTCAGGGGAGGGAGGTATTACACGGAATCCTATGGTTCGGCAGTAAGTAATCAGTGCTTCTCATCCTTCAGACCTGCTTTCTCAGTTGATTCATCACATTAAATGCAAGCCCAAGGCACAAAGCAAATATTCACGGAGAAATATAGTGTTTGTTCTTCAGATGCCCCTTAAAATAATTGAGACAGTGAGAAAGCATGAAACGACAGAGCGAAGTTAATGGTGTATTGTTTAACATCATCATCCATCAAGGTTTATTTTGTTCTTTTCATGTTACACAAGAGTGTAGTCCTCCCACACGTTTTTTTTTTTTCCCCCTCTCTTCTTGGTGTAATTTCATGAAGTTCGACAGAGACAGCAGTGGTGCATACAATGAATTATGCAAGGAGGGGGGATATTACCTCAAATCCATATTGATTCTGCTTATAGAAACAGGGCTTTGTGTGGGTGTAGGGTAGGGTTTTGAAAAATGACACCACGTTTGGAGGTATCGCCTACAGTGGCTCAAAAAGAAACATCTGGGCAGGCAAGCTTCCAAAGCACACAAACCCTGGTGAGTGGGGAGAGCTACGTAACGGGGATCTGGCAACCCACGTAATCATGCTCCACCTCCACTCTCCAGAAATACACACACACACACACACAATTAGACACACATCCACATGTGAACACACATCCCTACATACACACACACATACATACACACATGCACACACAGACACACACATGTATACACATACACACATACATACACACACACACTCACATACACGTATACACGTACACACATACATACACACACACACACATTGACAGCCAGCATGCACCAAAGGCAACCCTACAACTGAACCTAAGAAAACATCAAAATTTGCTAAGGTTCATAATCCAGCGTTTGGTTGAGAAGATAGTCGATGTCTACTTTAACCGAAATACAGAGAGAATTTTGGGACAGGCCATCTGTTTTGAGTTTGAAACTGGGGATATGTCAGTAGGATGCAGCTAAAATAAAATCCACACTTCCATGCCAACGTCTCTTCCATAGCACAGCCAACAAGCAGTTAGGGAAATGGGCGTCTTTTATTTTCTATGATGTTTGATCGATCGATCGGTCACGTTATGGAGAGTTTGGCACTATCAAGTATCAAACACACACACAAACAAACGCACACGTGCTCGGCCACACACACACACACACACACACACACATTCGCACACACACACACATACATTCGCGCCCAATGTTAGACTGCTCTACGATCTTAGAAGGAACCGCTTTCGAAAGAAAAGTGGTCAAAAGAAGTGACCGTTGCACAATAGCCCCTCCCCCATTATCACCGAGGCAGGGAGATGAATGTCTGGGTGTGGATGGGTGTGTTTGTAGACACAACCCTAGAAGACTTAATGTAGGAGCCAGAAAGGCAAAACAAACAAGCTTTAGACAACTCATGGTGCACCTAACTACAACACAATATACCCGACTGTGACACAACACAACACAATACACCTGTAGTCTCCATGACTACAACACAGTCTAGCTGACCACAATACAACACACCTGACCACAACACTGTCTCCCAAACCATACCTGAAGGGAACATAGTTTACCTGACCACAACACAGGTCTATCTGTAACACAGCACAGCTGACCACAACACAATCTCCTTGATCATGACACAATCTGCCTAACCACACCACAACACACCTGACCACAACACAGTCTACCTGACCACAACACAAAGGGTTTTCCATATTTGCTTGAGGGCATTTCCACTCAACATACACTAAACTCCTAGAGAGAGCAGAAGATGATGGATCTCTAAAAGAACAAGTGATGCTGTTGAGGAGAGGAAACGCTGATGTAGAAGAAGAGCAAGGCCTCTGTAGCTTTGACACACTACCCTGGTGCACGACCACAGACGGCTGGCCCTGAACCATCTGGCTGCGAACCATCGTCTGTTATCATTACTTGCATTTGCTCGCCTTCTCTCCCGCTTTTCACTGTTTTCGTCTGCAATCGTTTATAGCCACATCAGCAAATGTACCCACTAAAGCAACATCTGTAGGCAATCGACACAGGAGAGCACAAACAGCAGTCAGGCATCGGTAAAAAACACAAGCATGGCTTGATTTTACTGCCGGAAAAGTAGAAGTGCTTCCTCAAGCTTCAGTCTATGAAGAAATGTGTGGAGAAAAGGATGAGACGTGTGGAGAAATGGATGAGACGTTTGGAGAAAAGGATGAGACGTGTGGAGAAAATTATGAGACGCGTGGAGAAATTGTGAAGGAAGGCATTCACCTTTACCATGAAGCTAAACAGGCTATATTCATGGCATTGAGGGTGTGAGGGGGAAAGAAATTGTATATTCTACTAAAAAATAACTCAGTGCCATAGTTTTAGAATCTGAACTTTCTCTCAGATCAAGCATAATTGGAAATTAAACACCCAAGAAAAAATCTGCATTGATAATTAAAGTTTATGGTCAAAATTGATGTTAAGTTAATTGGTAGTAAATTTATTTGAACATGCACAGATTACACATGTGACATAACTGGATTTTACCTGGTCACAACATGGATGGACTCTTGAGTGCGTGGGTGTGCTGGTCACAACATTTTCTTGCCTATTTTGGTTTTGTGTGGTCTAACCGTGTGAAATAATGCCTGAGACCCAATGTGTGAAGTGTTTCTTAACAGAACAGCATCCAAACGCCTTCACAGTACAGCCATAACCACGCAAAAGCACTTCTTGAAGAGAAAACACAAATGTTTCCTGGCAGGGATTCGCAGGCTAATTTCACATGACGAAGGCCTTGAGACTGCAGCTCACTGGCAGTGGGGCTAACATTACAGACAGCTCAAGTTAAAATGCCACAGTTCTCTCTCTCTGTCTCGCACACACACACATACACACACACACACACACACACACACACGTCCACTCACGCGCGCACATGCAGCACGTTCACCCATACTCATATACACACATCCACGCACACACGTACACACAAATGCACACATCCACACACACATACATAGAGGCACACACAGCTCTCTTTCACCCCCTCAACACACACACACACACACACACACACACACACACACACACACATTCTCTCCCTCACAGCCACAGAACGCCTCCATTGCATTTTTACAGTTTTATCTTTTCTAAATGAATTACGTATGAAATGCTACTGGCAGGATCTGGGTTCGCTATTCTACTACAGAACGTGTCAGTAAAAAAGCTACCATCTTTCAGGCAGCCTGGCTTACTGGGGTAGCTTTCTGCTCTTTTTAACTTCTATATGGCCGGGCTTTACTGATTTATTTTGTCTGTGGAGAACATCACTGAACTGACTGGTGCTAAAACGACACTGACAACTGATGAAAGAATACAGTTAACATACACAAATGTGTCATGTTGAACTTAACATGCAGTTTATTTATTAACACAAGGCTTTCAAAAAGACAAAAACATTGGCTCTTTTTTCTGTAACTTTTGTCAGCTGATTTAGATTGATCGGGTGAGCCTAATTCATACCCTGACATACAATCCAACAAACCTGAATGCTGTGTGTGTTAAACCCAAATGCTGTGGGTGTTCAACCTGAACGCTGTGTTTGTTAAACCCGAACACTGTGTGTTTGGGTTTAACAAACCCGAAAGCACAGCGAATGCTGACACGGCGGATAAATGCTGTAGAGTCACTGAAAGTTTTCCCTCATGTTAGTTCATTTCCAAACATTATAAAACCAACATTTAACACATGTTTATTTTTGATAAATGCTTTGCCGAATTTGATAAGGAAAAGAAGACCATCTCAAAACAATTAGATAGAAAAGGGAGTGAGGTGTCTGACGAGATCCATTATCATCATATCAAAAGTGGCTCCCACTGAATACCTCATCTACAACCAAAACATGAAATTGTACCTCATGATCAGGTCATAGAGTAAACAGTAGTGCAAGAGAGTGCAAATAAACAAATCAATAAGTAAATAAAAAGCTTTCGTCCAGTTCAAATACATAAGCCTGTTACAGGTGTTAAAGTAGCTAGATTTTTCTTCAGTGTTGGTACGTGATAAAATGCACATACAGAAATACGATTCGTGGATGCCTCAAATGAACTGTTCTTTAAAAAGACGCTTTCGTGGTGATTTTTCGTGTTCAGACTCCTCTTTCAGCAGGGCAGTGGCAGGTCCTGTGAGGATGTGGAAAATAAATATGTAATGAAGCTCCAAAAGAAGAAATAAAAGAGAGACTTGCACCCTAATGTTCAGCCATAACGTTACCCCTTTCCACTCTTTCTGCGCAATCAACAATTTTTAATTTATTTTTTAAATCCCTGAAGCTTTCAGACTGGCTAGGATGGTGGAGGAATGATGTGAACTAGAGTTGATGGAGAGGAGAGGAGAGGAGAGGAGAGGAGAGGAGAGGAGAGGAGAGGAGAGAAGAGCAGAGGAGAGGAGAGGAGAGGAGAGAAGAGCAGAGGAGAGGAGAGGAGAGGAGAGAAGAGGAGAGGAGAGAAGAGCAGAGGAGAGGAGAGGAGGACAGCAACTACTGCTGTTTAAAGGAAATGAGAGAAACCTCTGCCAGCACCTCCTGGTCTTTATCAGACCTCCTTCCCTGCTCCATACTGCATTGTCTGGCAGAGGGAGAGAGGGAGCAGACAGTCAGCAGAGAGGGAAGCAGGTGACAGGGAGAAAGACAAACACGAGGGAAACGGAGGGAAAACAGTGAACAAAGAAACCGAAAGAATGAATAAAGAGCTAAGGGGGCAAATTAGAAAAATCTACAGAGGAAAATTGAATCCAGGGAGAGGCAGGAAGGCAGACGAGGAGGCAGTGGGTTGTCCTGGCCCCCTGCCCAGCTGGGTCTCCGTCCACAGTGTCAGATCTCTCCCTCACGCCAGAGACAGCTGGAGGTGTCAACACTCAGCCGGGGAACTGCACCCCGCGAGTCAGGCCCCTGTTTGTGCACAGAAACCAACCGCCTGTCACAATACACACATGTGCCTCTGAGGTGAGGACCTCCTGCTTCTCCTCTCAGAGCTTCCGGTTTCTTCTGCCATTCTAGCCACCCTTTACCCCCTTTCCAAAACTCACCTCGAAGCCCCTCCACATCACCCAGCCCCAAGTCTTTTTAGCAGTTAGCACAATAAACAGCACTAAGAAATCTGCTTAACAAATTTGTTTAAGAAAACCTCCAGTCAACAGTCGATATGGTTAGCGGCTCGCACCACTGAGTCTGATGGAGGGCAAGGAATACTAGTGTGTTGTTACAATGATAAAACCACCTCAGCATATGGCATAATGGATGTATAACATTACAGGCCTACAGAGAATGAGATAACTGAATGTAGAAGCAGGCCAAACACAATAACATTAACATGCACTGTTCCAATTAAAGCCAGCACTCTGCCATCAAGAGCTCCTCATCTCCGTGATGTTGTTGCAAGTCAGGGGTTAAGACTCCTAGTACAAATCACATTGGGAGGGAATGTATTTAATATATTGTCTTAATCAGTTCCAGAGAGGTAAATGTCTCGCTATCAAATGTGTGTCCTTGAAAAGCATCCCATGTACCTTTAGAGGAGGCTGGCCAGAAAACGGAATGGATGAGCCAATGGTAAAAATGACAGATAAGGAGAGGTTATTTCCACTGCAGTTTTAATTTCATTAGAAATAGTGGGGAAAAAAAAGTTAAAAGAAATAAAGTGTGTAATGTCTTTGCCAAAGAGGTAAAAGGGGAAAGAGAAAGGATGGTGCATTCCTGCGGAGTGAACAAGGTGAGCTGGTAGAAATGTGCCAAAGAAACAAAGAGATGAAGAGTTACGGTCCTCGGAAAACCCTCCAGGACTGGATGACCACAGCCTGATGGTTAAGTGCGGTAGAGGAAGCGGCCAGGCTGTGCTTCCCAAAAGCACCGCGACACAAAAGGTCGGCAAAGGATGGAGCAGCGACTTTCACTTTTGAAAAGACTCTCAAATCGGTAAGACGATCTTTTTTGGAAACCAGATCCAGACTTTGCTCAACCTACTAAATCAGGAGCGCTTCAAAACTAGGCAGAGTCTTCAGAGGGAAATAAATATATATGGTCGCAAGCATGTAAAACTCCAAAACCACAAGAATAACAAGCACACTGAAAGAGAAACTTCCAAAACCAACTCTCCAAAATCAAGTGACTTCTCTGCTAAAACTACTGAAGATGGGTATGCTACCAGCCTGGGGGGGGGGTTAATCTTATTACCCTCTGTCTCCTGGGAATCTCGGTTATCTGTTTCACTAGAATTCCTGAGAAACAGATTGGATAAATGCAAAGCAGCCAGACTTCCAGGCTAGGAGGTTTCCCAGAGGTTTCCCGGTGAAGATACATCCCACAAATTATAGAGTGCTAAATAACTACGATGCAACATTTAGAACAGCGGCAGAATAAAGGCCCAGCTTAGATAAGATTCAGTCTAAGACTTCAACATCTCTCCATATCTCACTAAAGAGCACACTGTTTCTTTTGTGATTGATTTTAAGGGGCTCTTAAGGGCAGTCATGCGTAATTAAATGTAACTAATAGCATTGTTGAAGAGTAATCTCAAATGCCAAAGAGGGCAGCAATATTCTGTTTTTATGCTGTAAATAATTGGATAGTATGGAGTTGTTATTATTATGGTGTTATTAATATGGTGTTATTAAATCAGGTGTGTAGGCAGGCATATATGCAGGCTGGATTTCGGAATCGTTCTTTTCTGCTTGAGTGAACGTGGAAGCAATGAATCGCATGTTTCGTGATATACCTCCATTTCCTGTTCCTGCCTCCCACACTGCGTTCACCTGAACTGCCTCACAGGATACTATAAATAATAAATGCTTCTAAATTTCCTCATGGAATTCCCATTTGTGGTAAGGACAATTTCTTCAGCACTGAGGATTACTGTTCATTTCATGTGCTGTCTTTTTCAACACTACCTGTTTGGAGGCCAGCACTGTGACCTCCACCCCACCCCCACCCTACCCCCCAACCTAGAAACCCCCTTCCTCTACTCTCTAACCACATCACATAGAAATCCAAGTCCACAAGACTTCAATATGTTCACTGAGATGGTTGGATTTGTTTGTTTGTTTGTTGGTTTGTTTGTTTGTTTTACTGTTAGGCTTGTGGGGAACCTAGACACTTTTGTGCAAAAAAACCAAACCCTTTCTGTTGCTCTTAATTTCTACATTTTGTCTGTACGGTTTACTTACCTTTTAGCTATCTGAGATCACCAAAAGTTCAGCAATTTGTCCTGGAAATTGTTCCTCCGCATGATGTGTATCTCATGGTGTCAGACAAAAAAAGTGGCGTGAATTCTCCTTGTTCCAAGACAATGCCAGTGAGAAAGAGCTAGAATCAAGGTTACTCATCCTAATCTGACATCAAACAAAACATTTCTAGGAAAATACCTACTAAGTCATATCATCTAACACCTAACTAGCAAGAAATCACATTTATATTACAAAAGATACAGCCAAAAATTCTATAATTACAAATACACTCCAGTCAAGGGTTTTCCATCTTCAGACCTTTAACTTAATATGACACCAGACTAAATACCATTATCAGATAATGTCCTATATAACTGTAATAATTATTGTTATTATTCCGTTACTGCCCTCCAGGGGGTTGTTCTGCTTTGGGTGTGGAGGTGAGGTGAGGCGGGTCTTTGCTGCATTCCCTCAGCTTGGAGATGAGTGGCATGCCAGCCGTCCATGCCGGTACTGATTACCCAACATTCCTGGCGGGGAACCGGCGAGGCTGAGTGAACGGTGTGAGCGACAGTGATTGATTGAAGAATGATTGATGACTGCAGCTGACCAATCATATCATCTTTCAATTGTTGTGTTGTCGGTTCTTGTCACCTTGTAAAGTGCTTTGAGAGGAGCATCTTCTCAAAGGGGAAGGGGGTATATACTCCATATTTGGAGGCCATGAGGGGACAGTGTGTCTAACAGGTGGCAGTCCGCCTCTCTATCTGACTGAGGCTTTACTTGAGCTCCAGGGCAGTTGGGCTGCCTCTTTGGGGCAACAGAGGAAAATGCCCTGGCCAATCAGAAAACCTGGCACAGGGCCAGAACTCATATGAGGAGAAGACAAAGAAATTACTTTTTGATTACTTTAGAGTGGTAGTCCCTAAAACATACACTTTATTGCCAAAAGTATTCACTCACCTTCCTTGACTCACATATGAGTTTAAGTGACAACCCATTCCTAATCCATAGGGTTCAGTATGACGTTGGTCCACCCTTTGCAGCTAGAACAGCTCCAGGTCTTCTGGGAAGGCTGTCCACAAGGTTTAGGAGTGTGTTTATGGGGATTTTTGACCATTCTTCCAGAAGCACATTTGTGAGGTCACATACTGATATTGGACGAGAAGGCCTGGCTCTCAGTCTCCGTTCTAGTTCATCCCAAAGGTGTTCTATCAGGTTGAGGTCAGGACTCAGTGCAGGCCAGTCAAGTTCATCCACACCAGACTCTGCCATCCATATCTTTATGGACCTTGCTTTGTGCACTGGTTCAGTCATTTGGATGGGTGAGCGAATACTTTTGGCAATATAGTGTAGGCAAGGGCTTGGTGAGTTTACGCTGTCGAAAGTCTCAGTAATAATATGCTACTGTTGTAACAGAGTCTCCACCCTTGGAGACCCACACTGCCTCCTGATTGGTTCACAATGGATGAGGCACCACCCTATTACCCTCATTCCGTTGTTACCTTGTTCATAAACTCATAAAGATTCACAAGTATACTGTCCAGTTTATATTATTTATGTTTGAATTATAGTGCTTTATATGCTATTATACATTATACTGTATGTGTGTGTGTGTGTGTGTGTGTGTGTGTGTATGTGTGTGTGTATGTGTGTGTGTGTGTGTGTGTGTTTCAAGGTTTTGTTTCATTAAGTATATCCAAAGGGAAATGCTCCTATTTGTGACTGACAAAACTAATCCCCATTTTCTTACCTCACTGTTTCTGAGTCGCACTATTAAACGTTGATCCCTCCTATGACATAATAATAACAACAAAAGAGGAAAAAAAGAAGTGTCCTGCTTTGGAGGTGCATCTGGTCGTATCGTCCATGTTTGCCGACCGCAGCCCTGGACGTTGCTGTCCCTTACCCAGTAAAGAATGACCTCTGCGGGTGTAATCCGCGGCGGGCAGTGTGGGTGTGTGGCAGGCAGTGGATCGATGGGCCTTTCCTCGGCATGGGATTGTGCTGAGGCAGGCGAAGCGAACCCCCTCGGTGACCCGGTTGCTGTCTGATCTTCCTCTCTCCCTTTACGGATGTGCCAGAGGAGCAGGGGTCATGCTTGGGCCACTGCGATGCCCTTAAGCCCCAGCCAAGCCTTCCATGTCCTGGGGGATGTCTGCCACTCCTGTGATGAGATCAGGGACATGAGATCCAGCACACTGTGAGCACCCGCACAACCGGCTGCAACCTTTAATAAGCATAACGTTGGGGGGGGGGGGGTATCTGTTTCATTTGAGAAATGTATGACTACATTCTAATTGCAGACTAAAGGACATTTGGAAATACCTTTTGGGGCTTCTCCATGAAGACACAAAATCTTTGCAGTGTTCGTTCAGCGTTCAGGCGCTGCAGGGTTGCGTGGGGTTGTTGATGACCGGTGACGAGACTCAGCTCCTCGAATCAGCCGAAATCCATCCATCTGCAACATAAGCACAGCGAGACCAGGCCAGAAATATCAGAGCGCGTCCACCTCCTCCACACGGATATTGCAAAGCAGCCTGATAACTTTCTCAAGATCCACAAGGTGCTTTCAAAGGCTCATCAACTCATGCCACAAAAATGTGAAGCAATTAGGACAATCCCTAACAATAACCCAAGCTCCTCCCATCACACATCTTATTCATCACCATGGATGGTCCCATCAGGGGTGACTGGGGAAGGAGCCATGACCTTTAACCCCACTCCAGACATGGCAAAATGAGGTCATATGTACACTGCCGAGCGTGGAATCAGTCATACAGTATGTTGATACAGACAGTTTCTGTCGTAGCAATCTCAAGCCTGGCTCTCTCGAGAACTGCTAAGAGGGTGATAAGTCTAAAAATGTCCTTCAGCAAATTGGTGGTGTGTGTATGTGAGAGAGAGAGAGAGAGAGAGAGAGAGAGAAAGAGAGAGAGAGAGAAAGAAAAAGAGCGAAAGAGAAGAGTGGAGAACTGAGCTGGCATTTGTCATCGTAACTTTAGCACGGTTGTCTAACTCAAAGAAGTGCGGCTAGCCAGGAGTCTCACCACCACGACTGACGTCTCACAGGGAGAGGCAGGATACACACAGGAGAAGCAGGACACAGCCAGCGTTGGCACACACCTGGTCCTTCTCTGACGTCTCCTTGAACGGGGAGGCGGCCCTCGGCGGGAGCAGCGGGCGGGCCTGGCTCCGACCGATCACCTGACCTCAGCTCTGCTCCGGGAGGAGCAGAGGAGCCTTCTCACACAGGAGGCGATACTAGTCCAGAAAAGGTATGCACTGCTCCACACATTTATTACAAACCATAAAAGATATTCCCAAATATCCTTTAGATATTTGCAGTTACGGTCTTGAGCACGCAGTTCTTGCTTTTTTAGAAAATGTGCATCAATCATGTGTTTATTATGTCACCCAGACAGGTCTTCACCGGTCTTTGCCAAAATCCTCATGCTGCCTTTGGAGGAAAACAAAACAAAAACAAAACAGTCCACACCAGGCTGCGTCCAGGGCTGGATTAGAGCCACTGAAGCCATTTGTGTGAACGACTGGAGGTGAGTTTGTATTTCTTCTTTGGAAAACCACCCCCACAGTGCAGTACGGGTGTACTGGGCCACATGCCATAGGTCACAGGCCACGCTGGGAAGCAAAGACCCCTCACCTGATCTGCTGGAGATATTTTAAGCAAACTTTACGAGTGCCCTACCTGCTAATGAGGCAGGTTAAAATGATGTTTTAATCCTAAACAATCCTAAACAGGTATCCTGAGCTATGTGTCACTTAACAAATCAATCAAACTGTAATTTATGGGGTTCAGTGGTGCACATAAATTGTTTGTAGAAATGGTCCTCACACTCACCCTGCACTGGGTTCATCATGTCGATTATGTGCATGTTCACTATTTCATAGCTGTTTTGAATCTGAGAGGATGAATGGCCAGGAACAGCAGAAAAAAGTGAACTTTTCAATAGTTTTATGAGCAAAACAAAAGAATAAACGTATATTTCAGAAGAGCATAATTCAATAAATGGCAGGTCCTACACAACACATTCCCAATCGAAACAACGCAGAGTAAGATGTGACTTCAGGCCCTGGGTCCACATCGCTGGGCTTCAGGCGAACACCGGCAGCCGGGGACAAGACGAATGGGGGGAGAACACGACTCCCGTCCGCACGGTTAAACTTAGACAGAAACGCGTTCCAGAGCCCAAAACGATTCGCCGACAGGCTCACGCCTTTCATGATCAGCGCCACGCTGATGAGCCAAAGCTGGTGGGGATGGGTATTTATAGAGGCACGGTGGGCGTTTGTTCTTCTCCGATAAGACCTCGTGGCTGTGTGGCACACAGTGGGACCCCCAGCCAATCCCTGAGGAGAGAGTGTTTAGGGCCAGTGTGGGGGAACCTCACACATATCCAAAATGTTCAGTAGACTTGGAACAGTTGCATTCGCATAGGTGGACAGGCCACAGTGTGTGGCAGCAGCACCGGGACACAGATCCAGCTTAGAGTCTGAGTGATGCTTAAGCTTAGGGCACACCCACCCTCTCTGTTACACACACACACACACACACACACACACACACACACACACACACACACATGGAGGCAAAAGGGCTTTTGATCCGCGTTGAAATGAATATCATGGTAGATGTATTCAACTATGGGAATCAGCTCGGCTCCCTCTGAGTTTATGAGCAGAGTTCTTTATGCTACAGGGACACAACGAAGGAGCATTTGTTCGCTGGTAGGGGGAAAAAAACACAAATTTATGCACATTGTGAGACACAAACTGCAGAATTGAATTATGTATTATAAACCTACATATGAAATACAAAATTTCCTCTGCTGTGACCAACAAATTGTCCACATGTTTAAATGATATTTCACATTTATTTCTGCATAATATTCAATATTTCAAAGCGTACATTTTATTTTACAAATAAAATAATACAATTCTGAATGATAGAGAAAGGCCAGATGTAACATGGAGAGGTGTGACTTTAAAGGCTTCTCATTGCAAGCCTTTGATATATTGCTGGTCTTGTAACAGTTGCTCTCCAGACGTAATATTATTGTCTTAAATCCCAAAAAATTATTTCAACTCAAGGCTCTAACTGCCTGAAATATGCCTTGAAAGGTTTATCCAAAGGTTTGTTCATTTAAACAAGGTTTTACTAACAACGTCTGGAGACCTGGAAAAGAAAACACAGAGGATGGGGAGGACCAGAGAGAGAGAGAGAGAGAGAGAGAGAGAGAGAGAGAGAGAGAGCAGGGGAGAGTTATCAAGTTCGTGAGCAAGTAGGTAGAGGAGAGAGAGAGGAGAGAGAGAAAAAGAAAAAAGCAGAGAGAGGAAAGGAGAGAGAGGGGGATGGAGAAAGAGTTGGAGAGAGAGAGATGGAGAGAGAGAGGGAGATACAGAGACAGTGGGCAGCATAAACGATCTGAGTATCTATAATTCTTTGGATGATCATCGCTTGCTCATATGAGAAAAGTCTATGAAAAGATCAAAGCTGCTCAGATTTTTCCCTGACGTTCTTTTGTGGGTGCACACACGTGTGTGTGTGTGTGTGTGTGTGTGTGTGTGTGTCTGTGTGTGTGATGTTGGAGAGACGGAATTATTCCATTACAGAAGTGAGTGTGACATAATTACCAGGAAGGTAGATGCAGGCGCTCTCAAGGATTACCCTATACCATCCTTTGATATAGCTGTTCAACCAACTGAAGCATGCACATACACTGACACACACACACTCGCACACACACACACACACACACACACACACACATACACACACAATCAGAAAAAAAATAATCAGAAAATACATGATCATTTGGTATAAACATGACTCCAATAATTATAATACTGCACTGAAAAGACCAATAGAACAAACATAACAGTTCATCTTTTTTAAGATATTCTGAGCAGATGGTAAAACAGAGAAATCAATAGAGATACAGGGATAAAGAAAATATTTTAAAAAGAGACAGAAAGAAAAAAGAGAAACATTAAGAAAGAGAGACAGCTAAGAAGGGGGAGAGAGAGAGAGAGAGAGAGAGAGATCAAATCTGATCAAATCTGTAATTTTCTGCTTAAAAGCCTTTCGATCCTGAGTTTATTAACGTCACCACCAAAAATATTATCACCAGTCCTGCTGTTCATACACGTCTCTCTTTATCTCTCACTCCCCCCTTTCTTTCTTTCTTGTTATCGTTCTCTTGTTATCTCTCCGTCTTTCTCGTGTTCTCCTTCTGTTTATCTGTCTCTCTCTCCATCTCTCTCAATTCAATTCAATTCCATTCAAACAGATTGTCTCTCATCAATTGTAATTAAGAACTGTTAAAGTGTTAACATGATTAACAGATTTGATACAGAATTAATAGGCATAAAACTGGAGAAAATATATACAGTATATTTCAAGCTTCATATGTACCCATACCACACACACACACACAAACACACACACATTTTAATACATATATATGATGATGCACATACACTCACACACACACACACAATTAAATAAATACTATATATATACATGGAATTGGTTTATTTACAGTGAGATTGCTCTTTTTCTCACTCATGTCTCACCTCTCTCTCTCTCTCTCTCTCTCTCTCTTTTTTCCTGTACTAATCCCTCCTCTCCATGCAGCAGGGCAGTGTGTGCCTCACTGTCTCCAGTAATAGGCAGCAATGAGAAGCTTGAGTAAACACAATCAATGAGAAACAGTAAGACACACACACACACAAACAGAGAGAGAGAGGCAGAGGGAGAAGGGTGAGGGACATCTCCCTACACCCCACACTGTCTGTTCGAGTGTCCACACGACCATTTCCACCCTGATGCCCCCCACCCCCCACCCCCCGGGCCATGATATTTACAAGTATTTACAGAATATTTACAACAATTTACAAGTTGACAAAACCTGGACTGTTTCAGTGCACTGTAACTTTTTGTGCTTCTCTCTCTCTCTCTCTCTGTCTCTCTCTCTCTCTCTCTCTCTCTCTCTCTCTCTCTCTCTCTCTCTATATCTCTAACAGATTAAAATCT
>JAOXYF010000010.1:16340443-16360944 GCA_028565775.1 Sternarchorhynchus goeldii
TCTCTCTCTCTCTCTCTCTCTCTATCTCTCTCTCTCTCTCTCTCTCTCTCTCTCTCTCTCTCTCTCTCTCTCTCTCTTTCTCTTACAGATTACAATCTCTTCATCCATTATTGATGAAGTTAAACTACTGGTGGCATGCTGAACGTGGTGCATGGAAGATTTGCAGCTAATCCAGCAAAAAACAGGCCCAGGCACATAATGAAGGGGGGGGGCACAAATGTCAACAGTTTCACATAGGGACTGGATTAAACAACAACCCCCACACAGTTACGCACTTGTCTGTCTGTCTGACTCTCAGCCTCTGTCTATCTCTCTCTGTCTGTTTCTGTCACTGTCTCACCCCCCCCCAATCTGTCTGTGGTGTGAAGGAGTCTTATCTCCTCCATTCATGGCTAATTGAGCTCTCCGTTCCGGCTGTTTCCACAAACCTCTTGCTGAATGTTTGTGGAAGATCTGAACTGAGGTCAGTTTTCTGGGAGTTTTCCTTCCTAGCTGACCGGGTGGAGCTGGCTTTGCCGACTGATTCATTAGCTCTGTGTGCTCCTCAGACAATCCTCCCCTGCAGCTGCCCAGTGGCATCTCCCAGGTCGACGCCTCCCCAACCCCCACCATCGATCTCACCTCTGTTCTAGCTTTTCATTGGTCCCTCTGCATCTGCAATTAGTGCCAAGCTCTCCCATGTATATTTAGCACTGATGGTTATCCCACACACCTGAGAATGCTGTCTTTGTAATTAGGCTAACACATACACTACAGGTACACGCTGGAACTGACAGGGAAATTCCTGATTCGCAAGTCTCAGTGTGACAGTACAGTTGCACTCGAGATGCTAATTTAGAGTCAGGTGCTTAAACTAAGAGGGGCCCATTACCACATGCAGCCAGATAGCAAAGGAGACAGTAATCCTGCACTGTGGCCAAAACAACGAATGGAGCTTAAATGATCCCAGCACAGTCCCTGAACAGTGGCTGTTTAAAGTACTGGGCAGATATTAAATCAGCTGTAGCCAAAGAACCACATTACAGCATCCATAGATTTTTTATTATTATTATTAAAAGTATATAGGCCAAAAACCAAAAGCAGAGTATTCAGATATATGGTGCAGTGTGTGTGTGTGTGTGTGTGTGTGTGTGTGTGTGTGTGTGTCTTCAGACTACTGCAGCCATACTAGACATTCATCAGTCTGCCAGCGCAATAACTGTTAACCACAGCGTATATGTCTGCTGTGACATTGTTCTCTTTCCAGAATCTGCTCGCACTACAAACAAAAAAATCACATTCTATCCTCCAAAACCTTTGAACAATTTCAAGTGCTGTCAGCAAATCAACCATATTAATTTAGCTAATCAAGGGCTTCTGCGGTTAGTAGGCCAACTTAGAATATTATCTTGCAAATATAAATACATAACGGCTGTTTAACGGAGGTTTTGCGGACTGACTTATGTATTTATGCTATTCTCTCTGTTCTCTCTCTCTCCTCTGCCACTGCCTCGCGCTCTGTTCCATACTTCTATCTTGTAAAGACGTTACACCCCGATAAAACCAGCTTCTAGCCCATTACTCTAACATATTAGCATTACATAAACGGATTTGTTTAAAGATTTGCGGCTTCGAGAAGAGCAATAGCTAACAGCGTCATTAAAGAGCTGCTGAGACGGGTGGGTAGAACCATTCAGAAGCCTCACAGACACTATTTTTAACCGTACTTTAAAGTAATACTGATGCTAATTTTAACATCACGTGATGCTTTTGAAAACAATTGAGATTTTGACGTTAAACACAATGTTCAACGTTAACAACAAATAGCCTATAAAAAAAGTCATTATGAATAGTAATTATTATTATTATTATTATTATTATTATTATTATTATTATTATTAGGATTAGGATTTCTGTTAAGAATATTATTTTCACTTGATTCCTTGTTATGCTATGACTAATACTAAAGACTGAAGGAAAAATTAATTTCCCAATAGGCTATAGGCTTACTGTTTATGCAACGCGTCATAGAATCTAAACTGTGATGGAATATGATCTCTCACACCTCGTGTCAGTTGCTAACACAACATAATACGGAGAGGAAAAACGTCCAAAAGCCATAATCTTACGTCCAAAATGACATTCATCAACTCCGACACTGTCCAAAACTGATCATTTCAGTCAAATTATAATTTTTGCCTGCGATAAATATATCGTTAACACTTTTACTACAATAACCATCAATTAAAAATAGTGTTCTCCAGGCACCTATAATTAAAACATTCAGCAAAGTTTTGGTGAAAGTTTTGGTGTTGGGCCTACAATAAAACAAATCTGATTTCATGAATGAAAGATACATGCCATGTTTTGAGATTAAAATATATATTTAAAAAAACATAAATACAGCAACTAAACTCCAGACTGTGACGAAGTCAGCAGTGGTCCTATAATGTGTGGTATCAACTGATGGCTAAAAAAACGGGACGATTAAAATTCAAACATCAAGAACAGGTTAGAGTAAAAATTACAAGTTGTTTTGTATTAGAGCAGGCGACAAGCAAAACTTCAACGAGCTTTGAATTTCAAATAGGCATATGTATGCGGATGGAGTCCACAGCTGCCGGGGAGTGAAGTGGTTGATGTGCTAGTTAAGACTTTGAAGGAAAGCTTGCTCGGGTCACCTCTGCCTTCACATCACATCCCTGCCAGATATTCTTTCAAGTGTCCTTCTGCGTCGCCAGAGATGACAACACCGAATCGATAACAAGCCCGAAATGAAAAGAAAGCCGCCGGTTTGCCCTCGAGGCGTAAAGATCTTCGCGCGCTTGCCTTTTCTGAACTTCGGGCATTCCTTAGCTGTCTTTTTCATCGTGAGAAAGAGAAGACCTTCGTTTTTACTCTCTAGATGAAGGCAAGTGTGGTCGGTGCAACGTCCCTTTTTCCCACAAACCGTTATTCAAATCAGATAGGCAGAAGGATGGGCGCGAGGTGAGATAGCGACAAGCGCAACCTCGAACAGAAGAACATGCTGCGCTCGTCAATATTTTTCAGAGGAATAAAAGCACGCGTGCACGTGCTGTGAAGAATATCACGATGTATCATCTGTTTATAAAATAGTCCATCAAAAGTTCCGGGCAGTTCCATCAAAAGCGAATTAGGCTGAGGTATTAGATAAAGACCATGTGTTACCCCTTAGATGTATCTTGTTTTATAACCAGTAGATCTAAGATGGTTTATTCTGTTTGCTTTGACCTTTAACCTGGTGTAGACCTTTAATACCCCGGTGTAGTTATCAAATAAAACAGATCCAAACAAACTCAGAGAAACTCTAGCAAACTAAAAGCGGTTCTGTAGCCTAGTTCCTCCGCCATTGTGACACCTTTAATCTGTACCAACTGGGCCTTCGCTTTCACCGCACGCTTTTTCAACCCAGTGAGCACATGCTTGGGAATTCCCTCGTGGCCGCCTTCATTAATTACTTGTTTAATGGGTGTATGACCAAAAATGTAAAAGACGGATTAGGCGCGCGAAACCTACGTCCGGTCTGCTTGGCTTGCCTAAAATCATCCTGGTGCGCGCGGATCTTTAAAGATCATTTACATCCCAGCCAGCTGTTCACTTTGTCTAAGCGCCTCATCGAAACGGTCAGACAAACGCTCGAGCTCGCAGCTCACGAGAAAATTTGATTCGTTCATATTAAAAAAGACACTTCGCATCAAATTTAAAGTAATAAAATGTGCCGCAACAACATTACTTTTGCAATTACTACAAATAATTTTGAATTGTGTGCTTAAATGCATCAAACAAAATATACATAAACCTGAATGGCCTGGTTATGCTTTTAATAACTGGATGGAGTAATCTGTTTTTCCAAGAAATGGTTAAAATGTCCCGCGTGAATTTACTGTGATTTCACGAGTATCAGTATGGTCTGGGCACATTGGTGGTCTAGCCGCTGTGGATAATAAAGTGCTAAACAAATAAAAATAAAAAACGTTGATAGATACATCTCTGTTACATTACGTTTGTCAGAGGCACCGTACGTTAAACATTTGTATCTTGTGATTGTTTACGTTCAGCGTTCGTTGTCAAGATACATCCACACCATCTAAAATTACTATACGAAAATGAACCGTTTCTAATAAATCTTGGAAGTGGACGTTAAATACAAAATGTAAACATAATCTTATATTATACTTGCACTCTATTAAATTGAATATTCTACAAAGCATATCATTATATTCCCCTGTGGTGGTTTAATTTAATGCCCAAATGCCTCTACGTTTAACATGTTAGTGATTATTTTGTCTCCAGCTAAAGCTATTAAAGTAAACTTAAATGTCCAGACGTGGAATATTTCTCCGCGTTCAACGCGTAGGCTATATATACAAACACACCCACACCGACATTGCACACACACGCACGCGCGTACACACACAGAAACACACACGCCCACGAGTTCAGAGTCAAAGCTAGTGAGGGGAAGAAAATGCACCACTCTGAGCGACCGTGTGAAGAAAAAAAGTTGCAGTCGTACAGACTCCACAGAGAATAAGACCCTGATGAAGTGACGACGCAAGTCTTGCTGACTGTGATCTTACTAAAATTCGCGGTTGCGCCGAACCTTTAGCTTATGACTACGTCTCTGCTCTTCACCAAATACCAGAAATACCCACGAACATTTACACCGAGGAGAGCACAGAAGTTACGCGCTTACGGACCTGTTGGCAACGACTCGCGTGCCAGGACAACATTAGGAACGTCGACAAGCTTGTTTCTCGTTGTGGAATTTATCTTTTGAAAGACTCTAGACTGACGGCAACGGCGAAAGAAAACACCGTGTTTCAACAATACTGGTAAGTTCAGAGGTCGAGCTATTTTGGATGTGAGTTAATGCAAGTACAGGAATTCGTTCCACCTCGGGTTGCCTTTTCGGTGTAATCAGCCAGGCACGAGTGAACTCCAGCACGAGATGGAGAAGAATGATAAGTGATGTTTCTGGCAGGTCTCACCTTGACTTCGCCGATGATAATGATGTATCGTTAACACTGAAAGGCAAACGGGCCGAAGGCGAGCGCGTGGTTTCAACGCACAATCAGTATTAGCACACTTGGGGCAAGTTAAAGTCTGAAGAAACGTAAGCTATTATTGTTTCGGAAATTGCACTGTAAATTAAACATGTTAAAATTACTACGTGTGAAATTTCAATTCTTTTAATCTAGAGCATTAATGTAAACTGAACACGTTCCAAATTAAATATCGACAGACCAACAATTTCAATAAAATAAAAATCAATTGCCCATCAAGGAATCGTCTACAATTGTGTTATTAAAGACAAATGACTGTTGAATACTGAGTTCTTCACGGGTCAGTTCGCTTTGAACGATTTGACACGAGCAAACATATGAATTTCCACTGGGAGAAATGTCACTTCCTGCACTAATCTAACACTCATGCAAATTTCTTTTTATTATTTAACATCAATTATAAATGGTCGTAAGATGATGCTACACTGATTAGTCTAATTAATCAAGGGCAAAATAAAGAATAAAGGAAAATAATAAAATTAACGAAGTGTCTAATAACAGAGTATTAGTATAAAGAACAGTATTATTGTTGCTGTAATTATTATTATTATTATTATTAATATTATTATTATTATTGTTGTTGTTGTTGTTGTTGTCATTATTATTATTATTATTATTATTATTATTATTATTATTATTATTATTATTATTATTTGCACCATTCCAGCTGTTAATTTTGGCGCCATTAGTCAACTACTTTTAGCACACACATTTAAAAAATTAACTTTCGATTTGAGACTTCCGTTATTCCTATGTCGAGCTAATATACCTAAACCGCTGCACTGATGTACTGTTCAAGCGCTTGCGCTCTGTATAGACATATGAAAGATAACCACTTTCATTGCGATGTATTTAATTAAAATTACACACTAAGAAATAGTTTATGTCTAATACTAAAGTTTATTATAGGGAGACGAGTATACGCTTTTAAAATGTATCTTAAAGAAAATGCACAGTAGTTTGAATAAATCCTGCCAAATGTATCGATTTGGTTTTCAAGGTTTGTCGTATTGTTGCGGGGGAATTTTTAATTTATGTCTTATTTTTGGAAATCCATGCACCCATGCACATCCGTGTGCAGGCACAAACCCCTTTTCCCAGTCGCGGGCCTCAGCGTGCCGGCGCAGATGCGAAGCAAATGATGTGAGGAGCAGGCGCGCGCAAAGCGATGCATTTGGAGCAAAAAAAAGGAGGCGAGCGAGAGAAAGCGGTTAACAGCAGGATAGCATGCAAATTTCCACTGCAAATTATCATAAGCAAACAGCGGAAGCCTGGGCTAATAAAGCCCCATCTGTGTTACTTCATATCGGGTTAGTATAGAGCTGCGATAATGAATTTTGTAATATCCAACCGACAGACATCTCAATCAGACACTAATCCCGTGATTTTACTGCGGAATCACTCAACTTCCAGCGCTCAAACTGCCTCTAGCTCACACACACACGCGCGCGCGCGCGCACGCAAGCTCACATACACGCACGCATACACACACAGACACACACACACACACACTCCTCTCTGCTCCTCCGTTAGAGCCGTATCCACGCCTCGTTTGTCGATGTGGGCCTTAATTAGGGAGGTCTTGAGCGAGCGCGGTGGGATTTCAAAACAAATGATGAGAAATGCGCGGTTCCCATTACAGCCAATGCAATATCATTATAGATATGAAATAGGACATTATTGAGTGATCCTCCCACTCTGTGATCTCATGATCACCTGTATAATGTGTTGATGTCTTCAACGAGATCATGCGCATCAGGCCATAGTGTAATATGAAGCTTGTTATGTAGCCTACCATTGTATGTGACTCGTGTGTTTGAAAAAATTTCTCTTTTTTCCAGAGTTGAGTCGTACCACAAATGGATTCCCACTGCCGAAAACTTGCGTCGACGTGCGCGCAACTGGGTGAGTAAACCCAGATATACCTGTAAGCGAAAACGTCGCCTCAGTGTTCCTGGTTTGTGGAACGTGATTTCAGGAGTTTTAATTGAGTATTTGTCAGGTAAGTGGGTGCCTGAAAACGTAATGCTGGCACTGGGCCGCAGTAAGAAAGGCAGACAGTGTTCACGTTTTACTGTCTGAGATGGACATCTGGTGGTTAGGTGAAGGATGTACAACGCGGAGACAACGTGTCTTCTCATTTCGCCATGACTTTTCAAACGCCAGCTTGGGTTTTGAGTTTTCTCATTTGTCCTTGCTGTAAGTGCACACTGTGATGGCACATCTGTTCAACCCAGTTGCCGATTAGCTGGAAATCTATGCAGCACCTTTTTGTTCATTACATGTGATGAACAAAATTAGCATCTTGGCCAAGAATATAATCCATAAACGGATTTGATACAAAGCACGAAAAAAGTACACCTTAGAAAAAAGCGAGAGAAAAAAATCGAAATCATTCTCTTTACGAACAGCATGGAAAATGTGACCATTTATTCAGCGGCCTGTATCACACTGCCATCTTCATTGAGGGAATTAAGGCCAATTACACACTCCAGGGCGCACGAGGTGTCTAGCAGTTTGTTTATCTCTTAACAGTGAGATATACCAGTTAGGCTATAATATATTATTGATTACAGAACAGAAAAAATGTCAGCGGTGGGTCATTACAGCAAAAGAGAGAAGAAGCTATGCATAAAAATGCAAACATCGAAGTGACGGAGAGAAAAAGACACTCAAGCAACTTGATTATCGACTCGACTCTCTTGTCTTAGGCGGAGCGGTAATATATGCAGCACTTGTTTGATAGACTCTAGGGAAAACTAAATGTATAATGAAAGCCGCCTCGTGAGGAAGAATATAGTAATGGAGGAATCTGATGTCCTCTTAATCCCACGGAAAGGGCTTTGGCGCCCCCCTTATATTGACTGAATTGGTAATTAACGGCTCTGTGGCGCACCGTAGTCGGTAATCCACAGTAGGCAGTAGAAGCATTCTGAATACAGAGCAATAATCCAGTCCAAATCTACCGTTACTTTAACAACAATCAGGCTTCCTCAATCCTATAGTGTCCAACCTTCCACTGGTGGTGTTTCAATCAGAAATCGTTGTAGTTTTTGTTGTTGCTGCTACTTGTTTTGTTGCTGTTTTGCTCAAATGCGAAACTGTAGTTTAGGCCCGATTGGTCCAAATAATAACGGTTATTTATATGTACGTGGAAAAATACTTTTTCTTCTGAAACTATTCCTAAGCAGTAATAAGCGAAGAATGATTGCGTGTGACGCAAACATTGATCGTGTGTTTTAAATGGCCCGACGTTAATGTATTTTCTTATAATAGTCCGTTCGTCTGTCTAATTAGACTACATTGCTCAAATAGGCCTAATCCTTCAAATACAGTGGTATCAGTACAGAACGGAGGGCGAGGGGAGGGAATCTGTTTAAGGTACTAAACGAGACCGGGGGATTTAGCAGTAAAATATACATGCTAATGCATACTATATCTGTCAGGTCCCAAGATCGCTAGTAAAACCCAAGAACTTGCACGAATCATACAGCAGACAAATAGATGAAGCTATTTGAAGGGTCATTTTGAAAAACCGAAGCCTGACTGCTCTGTCTTCCTCTTCCGTCTCTCTTTCGCGCTCGCTTTCTCAGGGGTTCGCTGCTTCCCGCAAAAGGCCAGATGAAGTGCATATGAAGGGCTTTCTCGGGATTAGGATTGTCCCGTAATAGTACTACCCATATCCACATGAACGAGCGAAAAAAAAGCCGCGTGTCAGGGGATTCGGCGGCTTACGATGGCACACTTCGCGCCAAAGTCTGAACAAGAAAGAACCTTTATCTCAGTTCTTTTGTACAGGTCTATTAAAGACTGCAGGATAATTATGAAAGCTCTTTTAACAATATTAGTACACACCTATTTCCACATTCTTATTTTACTATATACAATTATGCTCCTTTCAAGACACCGTAAACTTCGGCCAGTCTACACCTTATTTTTAATAAATATATATAAAATAACTCGTCCGAAAATATCCCTCATTATAACTAACTGTCAAATGTCAATAGCAAAAAATGTTGATGCTAAAATTCCACAAAATTATAAAGCTCCCTTTTGATTTTAGGACATCTTCTGAAATACTTGCTGAGAAGGAACTTATAGTGAATGTAGGAGTCCATTTAAAATTCTTAAGCAAATGAGGTTCTTATCAGATTAAAATGCGCTCCAGCCAGAAGTGGCCCGCCGCCCGGGGCCTCGCCACAGACTGGACATTTAGATATGATTCCCCAGAGCGCGGATGTGCGTAATTTAAGCACAAGATAACCAACGGAAGCGCTAATAAATTGACCTTCAAATAGGCAATAAAATCACCATGTTTTAATAAAACAGTAAGCAAAAACGCATTCTAATGACGTATAATGCCACGCCTAACCTTTGGAGATGAAACACGATTGTCCAGCGTACGTCGAAGCGTATGGCTGTGACACTACAGGCTTTTCCTCGTGTCCACATACCGTATCTAACACGGATTTTTGTGGGGTCTTTGTGGGGTACCTTGAACTACTGAAATTATATACTCTGAGCGCCACGATTGTGAATCAGACCCAGATTTGTGTCTGCCTTGAAGCATATCTCATTAAGATCTGATGCGCTAAACGGATGCTTGCAAACGCAAACAGAGGCTCGTGGAGGTTCCGTGTAGGTTTTATTCTGTTTTGGACATAAGAACTGGGGTTTTCTTACATAAAGCTTCATAATATAAAATGTAGTCTATTCTTGTGACCGAAACAAAAAAGTTTTGGTTAAAAAATAAATTTTAATTAAACTAAATGTATCAAAGGTTTAACGGTGCCATCTTAATGAGGCCTTCATTTATAGTTATTTTCTTATTCTCTTTTCTGTTGGTTAAAACGCCTGTTACTTAAACACTTGTGAGTTCACACTCTGTAGCCTGTAGTTTTCTAAACGGTTTCATGTGAAAGAATAAATAAGCTCCGAATGCACCGAAATACACAGGCCACCTTCTCTTATTTCCCCGAGCTCATCTGCACGCCGGTTGGCCACGGGAACTGTCATGTCGAGTTTGATGACCTGTCAAAAAGAGGGAGGGTTTTGCGTGACGTCAGGCTGCAGGGAGAGGCTCAGTTGGACGGCCAAAGAACAGGGAACAGCTGAAATGAAGAGCGAACGCTGTGCCCTGTGTGAGAATGTGTGTATGCAAGTGGATATAATATCACCTACCTGTCCCTGTCACTCTGGGTTCATTGCAGCTCGCGGTATGAAACTCAGATAACTATTTGCTCCAGTCTGAGCTAAAAAGCCTTACCTTTCCTCCGACGCGCCGCGCTGGCTTAATTTTAAGACGGTTAAAGCCATCCGAGAGGAGTTGATCTGAGTGATTTAATTGTTAGAGGAGCTACGGCGCTTGTAAATCCCGATTTCGCTGATCTGCCACGCGATATAGTGGTCGCTCAGCTTCCTGTTTTTCTGGCTTTCGTTTGGGAGTTTAAGCTGTTTTGAACGCTGTGTAACTCGCTTGTCTTATCGATGAACTCTATGAAGGATCCGTTGAGTTTAGACCATCACCACATCACTGGAAGTAAACTCGCTTCCGCGCTACACACTCCGCTATCAATGGCTTCCAGTCTGCAGCCTCTGCAGCGGTCTGTGGACTCCAAACACAGGCTGGAGGTGCACACGGTATCAGACACCTCCAGCCCCGAGTCCGTAGGTAAGATCCAGCGCCTTCTACTCTTGTATTCGTTCAGCTTTCTGCATCCAAAACATAGAAAATTTTTCCAGTTCTTCTGGAGGTTCTGTAAGCGAGGTGAAGTTCCTGTCTTTGGCTTGCAAATACCCGTGAACATGCCAGCGGGCAGTTTGTAAGCTAACTGTGTAAAGTCAATGCCGTGGGTATTATTTACATAGAATTAGACTGCGTGGTGCGGAAATTTTGCACTCCTGATTTTCAAGATTGAACTCTAGAAGGGTTGAACATGGTTTTGTGCTGCGATACTTCTTTAACTTTTTGTCACTTGAAGAAGGAGAATTTCTGAACGTAAAATATTGGGAGTACAGTTCTACACGCGTAATCTGGATATTGTGTGTGAATTTACAAGCTGATGAAAGCTGACTGAATCACAAAAAGACTTTTTCAAAGTCAGATTAACCCAGTTTTGGTTTGAATTCACAATCGGAAAACAAAGTTGATGTTATTATATATTTTTGTTTCTTTGTTTATTCTTCATTTATTTCTGTCTGTTATATATATATATANNNNATATACAGTACTAGAATTAATTTATGGAAAAAACATCTGAGAGTGTGTGTGATGAAGACTACATATCTCATTAGGATTCAAGAATGTCATAATTCAGAATAATTTATTGGACTGTTAACGTCTTTGTTTCACAGAAAAAGAAAAGGGTCAAAGTAAAAACGACGATTCGTCTGATGACCCATCCAAAAAAAAGAGACAGCGACGGCAAAGGACACATTTTACTAGTCAGCAGCTCCAGGAACTGGAAGCGACGTTCCAACGCAACCGCTACCCGGACATGTCCACGAGGGAGGAAATCGCAGTCTGGACGAACCTTACCGAGGCCAGAGTGAGGGTAAGCAGAAAAGTAACTAGTTTATTTCGGAAATATTATCTTCTTATAAACATATGGTAGGATACATCGTATACTATTAACTATTCATTTTAATGGTTTTTTACTTTTATTTTAACCAAACAAATAAAAGTACACAAACGTACTCAACGTGGTACGTTTAAAAAAAGTTAGTCAAATTGTATATGACCGGACTCGGTTCCTTTTTGCTTTTTGGGGTTTTTTTTGGTAGTTTATTTGATAGATTGTTGTCTTTGAAATAAGTATACTAATATTTGATAATACAAATGGTTTTATCAGAAATTCTGTTTTTAAATAGACAGCTATATATTTTTCTTTTCGTGAACCTATGAGCAACACGACCCAGCCCCCAAAATCAGACTATGAGTTTACTAAACGGATTATTATTTGGTGAGAAGCTAATTATGAGTGTCAGAGATTCTTTGCAGTCAACACAGGGACACCCTAACGACGACAGGCCTTAATGGAGTAGCACACTCGCTGTGAAAGAGGTGTAAAGCTTGTATTTTGTGATTGTCATTCTCGTGTTGTATACTTAAGGTCAGAGTGCGTCTCCGCCTATGTCGTGAATACACATTCGAAGAGTCGTCATTAAAGGAGTTACTAAGGCTCGTTGCGTATTGGGATTCCAGTAGAATCGAACAAGATTATGAGACACTTGTGGGGTTTTTTTCTCAGTGTAATTTATTTATGTTTGGGTTATTTGTTTTGGGGGTTTTTTTCGCAGTCAGAAAAAAATTGCTTATAAGTTCAGTCACAAGCCTGTCCCGCGCTAATGCAGTCGCTGTATGGCGCGTGAATGTTTTTAGCTTTTGAATTTCAATTCAAAATTCAAAATGCTTTTTGTAAAAATAAATTTTTCATTTATTTGCTTATAACCTGAGAGTTGTCGGTCGGTGGAATCGTCTTAGAGCGCGGGTTCGGTTTAAACCGACTCTTGCAGCCCATTTGTTCTCTACCAATACAATGTTTTACATGTTGCGCATGCGGTTTAATGTTACAATATTAAATCGTTTTTTTTCACATGTGTTAAAGGTGTGGTTCAAGAACCGACGGGCAAAGTGGAGGAAAAGAGAGAGAAACCAACAAGCTGAGCTGTGCAAAAACGGCTTCGGCCCTCAGTTCAACGGACTGATGCAGCCCTACGATGACATGTATCCCAGCTACACGTACAACAACTGGGCAGCCAAAGGTCTAACGTCTGCTTCACTGTCCACCAAGAGTTTTCCGTTTTTTAATTCCATGAATGTCAACCCGCTGTCTTCGCAGACCATGTTCTCACCACCCAATTCCATCTCCTCAATGAGCATGTCCTCCAGTATGGTTCCGTCTGCCGTCACGGGTGTACCCGGATCCAGCTTAAATAGCCTCAATAACTTGAACAACCTTAGTAATCCCTCTCTGAATTCGGGAGTTCCCACGCCAGCGTGCCCTTACGCCCCTCCGACACCTCCGTACGTGTACCGGGACACATGTAACTCCAGTCTTGCCAGCCTGAGACTGAAAGCGAAGCAGCACTCGAGTTTCGGATACGCCAGCGTGCAGAACCCGGCCTCCAACCTCAGCGCGTGCCAGTACGCTGTGGATAGACCAGTGTAAACCACGGAGAATTAACAATCCCGAACCCCAGGAACAAGACTTGTTTTTTTTTTTTTCTTTCCTTCAAAAAGGGCACTAGAAGAATAGACCACTGAGACGCGTAATAAAACCCGAGATGGAGTTTAACTAAAACGGAGGCAAAGCTTTTTTTCTAGCGAGAATGTTCTACACCGAAGAGTGTGGCAATTAGGATAGAAAAATATGTCATAAGCTTGATTATTTTTGCCAATTCAACTTCTGGACATTAACTGACTGAACGGTTGTATATATGTCTAAATCTCATCTCCAGTTTGTAGGGGCGAATGCTTATAGCTCTTAATTCTTTTCAAGAAATCAATTTAACACCGCATGTGGAAAACCTAACAAAATCATGACTTGCTTGCAAAAAGGGGAAATGTACATATACTAAACGCACTAGTCGTGTGTTCCTAACATATAAATTTATTATTAAATGTCTGTGTGAATATAGATTTAGAATAGCAACCCTGGTTAATTCTACGCAAATGTTTCTGCGAAATGAAATTGGTTTTGCTCTGTGTATACTATTTGGTACGGACTTTTTGTTTCGTTTTTCAGCATCCAAAAAAAAAATAAACTATTGTGTTTTATTTAATGGAAGTAAATATATTGTTCTAAACCATTTCTAAACGCTTGGTTTACAGTTATTGCGACAGTTTCCTACGTTCACGGTCTCGGGCTGCTGCTGGTGTGTGGATTGCTAGTGTGCAGAATTAGGTTGCTTTAAAACCATGGCATTTTCTAATACACATAGGTGAAACGCAAAGTCCGGTGAAGAGGGCGAGATGTCCAAAGTAGATTACTAGCCTGGTGGAATATACATGTCTGACTCAAAGCGTCTGGAGTGATCACTGAGGCTTGAAATAACATAGAAATAAGGTTGAGAGAGACTGGATCTCACAGCACTGAGTCGACAGCTTTCTGAAGGAAGATTACACCCATGACATATCGCGAGCCAGTGATGTGACACTACAAAACTATGACAACAATTTAGATCCCGCGACAAAGTTGAAGATAGGAAGAAAAAAAAGTTGTTATGGATGAAAAGATTAAACTCTAAATGTTACATAAGAATTGATAGATATTGCGCATAAAATTAGAGCTGTTGAGTGAAGGACTGAGCGGCACGATGCTCTGGATATCGGCATGATCAAAATTACTATTATTATTATTATTATTATTATTATTATTATTATTATTACAGCTAATTACATGCCAATTTAGAGTCTTTTATGACCCGCTGAATCATTCTTTTTGAAAGCGTAAATCCGCTTTGGTCGCTTTTGTCTAGACAGACATGTTTGTGGATTTCAGCGGGCTATCATTATCGGCACTGGAGCGAATGAAAACACCTTAAAGGCAAACAGAAGATATCATTTATAAGTTTGCGCAAACAAAAGGATGTGTCAAGAGAATGAATCTGCCCGTGTTTATGTTTTAGAAAATACAGTAGCAAAAAAACAACTCAAAGAAGGATGACAAAGGATGAAATAACATTTACCTTTGGCGGCCCAGACAAGGGGGAAATTGGTTATAAAACGTATGCGCACCGTCGTAATGAGCTGTCCGCAACCTGCAAACTATGAAAATCAGACAATTTTCAGAGACAAATGAACATAAAAAACGTATTATGATTAAATAAAGCTAAACATTGAAACATCCTTTTTAAATTCAAAATGTCCAAGCAATATCTCACACACAACACACTGAAAAAAAATCACAAAAATATCTGATTTAAGTCAGCATAATCTGAGACTGATGCATAAATCCTGAGCAAAGCATGTGTAATAGCCACTTTATAAGCCTTCATTAAAGAACAAACCCATTCAATCCACAAGCCGTAAATCATCAGTGTGAAGTGTCTGCCCTCCTGGTGTACTCGGTGAAGAGCTCTAACCAAGGCTAAAGTATCCAGTCTCTACGAACCCATAGTCTGGAGCACAATACACATCTCAATATACACTGCGCTCAGGGCCCGCGGGAGCGCTATCAACCAGGCCCCAGAGAACCCTTCAGTCGTGCGGACACAGCCGAAAAGGCGCTTCGGCTCCTCTCCAAACGACTGCAACAAGGTAAGATATGTACCACTACACTTCATTGGAAGTGAACTAAAGAACTCCTCTTATTAAAAAAAGTGGTGAAAGTTTGGACATAGTTTGTTCATCATTTTGCTCTTTGTCTAAGGTGAATTTGGTGTTAGTGAAACTGAATTTGGTTAAGCATGTTCAACTCGAGTTTGGTTACCTGAACAAAGGGGAGGGGACATAATCCTTCAATTTACCTTTAATCTAAAAGTTTGCTCAGATGGGTTTGTTTGTAAAATTCGAAAGCTGTCGAATTAAACATCTATTAAAGCAAAAAAAATATTTTAGATTATATTTGACGTTTTCAGTACCACCTTCGGTTTTTTTTTAATTAATGCTAAAACTTCATTAAGCCATGCGCATTTCACTTTCTTATTAATAGAGGTGTTTGCGTTAATGGGGGAAAACTATTGATATACTATGAAGTACATTTGGACGGGCCCAGAATGTGACCAAACCTACTAATTTGTTACCTTTATATTTTTCCAAATTCTAGCGCTCGAGTTTTTTGTTTGCTCGAGTTTTGGAAATAGAATACCGCATGAAATCATGCATGTAAATATTGTTCAAAAGCTCTATGCCGTTCCTGGAATTTTTAATTGAGTTATATTCATAATTTCACACAATAGACCATTTATCAAATAGTCTATAAATGTTGTTTTTTGTCTCTCGCATTAGGAGTTTGCTGGCTTTTTAATGGATTTATTAAAACCCCATATATCTGCAAATCAACTCTGAAAATGCGCCAATAATTGCCGATGGAGGATGTGATGTTAAGATAATGTTTTGATAACAGGATATGGTTGCTTTTCAGTTCCTAGACTCGGGTTGAATAAGCGAACGACTGCAAAAGCAATGTATATTCCGTGTCCTGTTTTCTTAGACAATACGTTTGTATTGAGTGCAATTAATGAAGGCTGTTGTTTTAAAATTAGCACGTGCCCAGATCTGTCCACTTTTGCACGCTACAAACTATAATCCTGTGTGTTCGTACGCTTGCACTTCCACAACACAACAACGGACTAATCCAATCTGAAAGACCTTGGCGTGAGGTCGGGGTGAGCTGACCTCCCAAATTCTCTCGTTCACCTTAGTCGAGCTCTCAGAGAAAAGCAACTCTCTAAATCGGACGTGAGTCAGATTCGATTTTTTTCCTTCATTCATTCTCTCTCTTCGTAGTTATAGTTACCTGCAGTCTTTGTGTTGTGACGTTACCTAGACGATGGCGTAACAGTTGACAGCGATAAAAAACTTTTTTTTACACCGATCATGTAGCCGTTGTTCCATTACGAGGTACTGTGACGGATGGAACGGAGCAACAGCACAGTCTGAAAAATCTAAATAGGGAAACAGGAGAACGGCCTACCAAGAATCGCACGGCTTAGCCCTCAGTGCCGCTGTCAGTGCTTGCGTGCGCGTGTGCGTGCACGCACATAGAAGCAGTGTAAACACAGGCAAGTCGAGAGAGGACGACACGAGATGCATCTGAATAGTGTATGCTGCGTATGGCAGGTATAGAACAGGTTGTGCAGGAGCTTGTTTTGTCAGTGCCTGAAGCAGAAGGAAAGACATGGTATAATACTTGTTGATGTATATGTATACTGTGTGTGTGTGTGTGTGTGTGTTTGTTTGTGAACACTTAGCCTGTCCTGTGCATCTAACAGTGCATATGTACAGTTTATAAGATTTTGCTTGTTTGCAGTGTATGTCCTGTGTCTATTATCTCCAGAGTATATGTGCACTGGATGTGCATGTGAGCACAACTGACTGTGTGTGTGTGTGTGTGTGTGTGTGTGTGTGTGTGTGTGTGTGACATGGAGATGGAGAGGAACAGAAAAAGAGGCAAAGGGAGGTGTGTATGGGGCCAAAGCAGCCAAGTCTTTGATAAGCCAAGAGCGAGGCTGGCCTGCTCGTGTGACTGTTGGACTGAGAGTGTGTGAGTGAGTGAAGCTTGCCTGACTCTCACGCTTCCTGCTTTCTGGGGTTATATTAAAAAGAAACATCTTGGACGCTTTCACTTCAAAACCTATTAGAAATTCCACACAGCCCATGCATTATCAACAATGTGGAATCAGTAAGAGCACACACACGCACATGTGGCGAGCGTGTTTGTGGTGTACGCACATGTGTGTATGCTCATGTATGTACACATACATGTGTGTGAGGAGAACTGCAGGAGACAAAAGACAGTATCGGGGATGAGTTGTTGTGCAGACGGCTGGTGAGGTACCTGGGACGCTTTGGGAGAGGGCTTGAGGTCTTGAGCATTCATAGCAACCGTGCGCTAACTGCATGCATTCATAGCAACCGTGCGCTAACTGCATGCATTCATAGCAACCGTGCGCTAACTGCATGCACGAAACATGCACACTGATAGATGGCTGAGGTGATCTGTAACTGTTTAAAAGTCTGGAGTATAAATCTTCTGTCTGGAATGGACACAGCTGCATCAAGAATCACTGCGCTTTGCACTGAAATGGAGATTCAAATATTCTAAAGGTCCTTACCTGGAGAGCCACAAATATTTGTGTGTGTGGGTGTGTATGTGTGTACATGTCTGTAAGTGTCTCTTTGTGTATGTGTGCGCGCATGTCTGTGCACAAGTGTGTGTGTGTGTGTGTGTGTGTGTGTGGATGACCTGTCCCCAGATCAGCTGGAGGTGATCCATCAGTCCTCTGAACAGCCACAGAGTCCTGCACTCCAGACCACTGCTGTACAGTGTTAGGTTACACTGAGATGTGCTGGCTTGGTTTTACACTGGGTGGCCACATACAGGATATTGTGCCAGGGAAGCAGGGAATAACCCTCCTGTGACAGGAGGCACGCTGCAAAAAGGAATGAGCCTCTGCTTAATACAATAAAACAGATCACATATATTCACTTTAATAAATTAATGTGTGCACTTAACATGTCATTATAATATTAAGACAACACAGATATATAAAGCATTGTTAAAGCAAACAATTTACATTAAACCAATGTCCATAATTCAAATGCATGCAACCAATGTATAATTTCAGTGCAGCCTTGTAAGAACTATAAATGTTCTGTTATAAACATATGCATGAAAAGTGTTGCTCTCACTTTTTACATTACTTTTAAATGTAATCAGACCACTTCTATAGTTATGTAAACCCTCTAAATACATTTTGTATTCTCGTATTTTCCCCACACCTTTGCTTTCCAAACTCTGACACCTTCAGTTCACACTTTTCACACTGTTTACCCTGGGACTATTACAGAAGGGGGTCCTTTCAACAGTGCCACTTAATCAGAACAGTTGTGACAAACTGTACTGTATTTCGCAATCTGTGGTGAACTAATAAAGACTGTTGTATTTACACACTCACACCTCAAGCCACAAGAGTGCTGACCCAATAAAGACTGTTGTATAAATATCACTGTAAGTCACATCAGTACTATGAACCACTTAGGAGCGAGTGTTGGGTGTGCAGTGCGTTATAAAAATGAACATGGCAGTTCAGGAAGGTTAAACTCGTTTGCTCCTTCATTTAACAATAGGGAAGGATGCACAAAGGCTTCCAGACACGTGACCCAGACGGAGACAGCATGGAGACAGAAAGGGCCAGTAGAAACATGTCATTTTCTTAACCTCCACAGCCATAACAGAGAATACGACACTGATGCCATTAAAACACCAATCGCGAACTTGAAGTGCCTCAAGCCAGGGGGGAAAAGTCGTTCGACTAATCCTACAAACTTCGATCCGTAATCTTACAAAGTATGAATTGTTGATTTCACCTGGACAGGCCTCATACTGTACGCGGACAGTTTACGTAAGCCTGCATTTTAAAATAAGAGTTCCAATTTTGATCAAAATAAAATAAAATGTCAAAAATACACAAAAAAACTGTATGCGAGTCAGGGGTTAAATATTTGGCTCACAAGCAGGGAGCTGTTCCCCGCTGTCGGAAGCTGTATGCTAATACATGCGCCAGAGCAGCCACCTGACGTTTTAATCTCTCATGACGGGAGACACGTCTGAACCCGTTGGCAGTCGAATAAACCCATGAAAGCAATCCACAGTGGTTCTTTTTTTGTAATATTCCCCTCATTACGCGCCTCTGTTTGAACTCCACTGCGCGAGACGATGTAATCTCCGCGAGAAAGCGTCACGAGCTCATCGTCGTTAACGGCGCTGTTGATGCGACTGTACGAGGCAGACGCGGCAGAGAACACAGGTTGCAATCGGTGAGTTCTGGGTGGATAAAAACGTTTTGTCCACGCAACACCTTAATTTGATAGACAGTGCGATGCAACTCTATAGACAGTTGGATGCAGCACAGCGTAAACTGCATATGTGAAAAATCAAAAGCTACGTTAACTGCAACTTAACGTGTTAATTCAGACATTTGGCGTGAAGTGTTGTCTGTGAATAAAGAATCGCTACGATGTACACAAAATCTACCTACAACAACGTAATCTCGGTAATACTTCAAATATGCACTTCCACCGCTTTTAAGGGCTATGTTGCCTCCTGTCCACCAGGGGTCAGTATAAACTAATAGAATTAATCCTTAATGATGCTACACGTTTTTAATTATGCAAAGTGTAAATCTATCTACAACTATTATAACAAACACAATGTAATTTTTTTTCCAGCCAACCTTACCCTTTACTCTTTAGAGGAAAGCAAATACAAAAAAATAAGACTACAGTTTTCTTAACAAAATAAGGTTAGGCTATTTACAACAAACAAAATTTCAGCAGGAACAGATTCAGCATGGATGAGATTGGTCTGTATTGTTCATTATACGTACACACACACACACACACACACACACACACACACACACAACTATACATACACTGGAGATTAAAATTAGAGAACAATGTATGAATACTTGATTTTTTCAGAAATAATGTAATCTACATTGATCAACATTTGAATGATTTTTTGTAAGGGGTCCACCATGCTACTAGACGAGTATATTACAAAATAACCAAAGTATATAAACATAAAACCTTTATTTAGCAAGAAATGTGATTAATAGAGAACAGCAATGACTGTAGCACAGAGAAAGATTAAATTAAACTAAATGTTCTGAAGGTTACAGTCAGTTTTCAGTAGGAAGTGTACAGGCCTTTGCTTTGAATGACTTCAGCACATCTGCGGCCACAGGACATCACTAGTCTCTCAC
>JAOXYF010000010.1:16371919-16398262 GCA_028565775.1 Sternarchorhynchus goeldii
GGAGTGAAATGAAGTGAGATGGACTGGAGTGGAATTAACTGGAATGGAGTGGATTGGACTTAATTGGAAGGGAGTGGGTGACTCTGTGTGTACACTACAGTAAATACATGGCTTTCCTATTCTGTGGGGAAGTCTTAGTAAATTATTTATTTTGTAAATGACTTTATTAGACTTTCAACACCAGACAGGCAACACCAAAACATGTGTACTTAGTTTGCTGGAGACTTGTTACCTCTCACACAAATCGTAATTTTCAAGTAATCTTGCTTTGGTTCAATAAGCGCTGTGAATGAATGAGACTATGCCAAGTGAAAAAAGGTGTGTACCCTTTTAAGTCTCCTCTCCCAGAATTCCTTAGATAGATTTCCTTGCCCAGTTTCTCCTCCCTTGAGGATTTACTGTCATTTAATAGATAGAGGTAGATTGTTAAAAGAAAATGTGTAGATTATTTGTCAAGGCACCTGTCAGAGTAGGAAGCTGGGTAAAAAAATGTCAAGTTGTGTTTACCAGGAAGGGTGGAGAGTCAGGAATCTATACTTCATATCTGTAGGAACCTCAAAAAATGTTGAGTCTAGGGAAACAACATTTAACTGATAAATACTCCAGTATACAGACCTAAGTATTTTATTACAGAGATTAGACTATGTTGAAAAAAACATTGTCGGCCATAGATGAGGGAAAGCTGGGTTTGAGGCAACAAGAGTGCAATAGTGGTTATCTGAAACGTGAAGTGGTGTTTAGGTGGGGATATCTCTCCCTTCTGCTGAATAATGCCAAGATTAGTGGCCCAATAACAGCTCCTGAAATGTCACAGAGCTAGTCCTCTGTCTGGTTTGGCCTCTGCAAAAGCAGTTTTGTATCCCAGGAGTCTTTTTATCCCGTATAAAACGTAGAATTAGGCCTTCACCCTCTTTAAAAAGTGTATTGTGCAGCGATCTATTATGGTATAAAAATTTCGGTATAAGTATTCATTGTAATAGAATCAATTCTTGGGACTAGAGAAAGACAAAAGCATTTTTGATCATCTGTAACATGGGTCAAGTGAGGGCCTCATTGGCCTGGAAGAGGTTTTCAGATCTGTTCTTGACATACACACCAAAATAAATAAAACTCCTATACCGATTTTACATGGTAAGATATGCAAAGGGAAACTTTTAGAAGTTGTATTAAATGTATTTCATATTTCAATTCAGTTTATACCGTGACTGAAGGCTGTGAAAGTAGCAAGAGCTGCAGTGTAGGATGTGTATACCAGTCAGTTGTCTGTATTATAAAAACAGTTTAGGTTCATGTCCATATATGACCATGTCTTTGATGAGGGAGTTGGAGCAAAATGTTCTTGTAAAGGGAACTACACTGAGGGCAAACAACCCTGGTGTGACAACCTCTGCAAAGAGAAAAGTCCTGATTGAGCATTATTCATCCTGTTATAGGCCTGAGGGGACAAGTATGGGAGCTTTATCCGAGTAATTCATTTAGAGCCAAAGCTGAGTTTATTTAAAGTGTAAAAAACGTAATTCCCCTTCCCCTTCGTCAGACATTTTCTCCACAGCCAGAGACTAGCCTCAGATGCACTGGTGTCAAAGCGATTATATATGACATTTAATAATCAGCAAATTCTGTTGAGTCAGAAGTGATAATTTATGGGAAAGCCATTTAGAGACACGTTGCCAGAAGTTTGGCAAGAATTTTAAGTTGACATTTAACAGGCTAATTGGGTGCAGACATACAGAGGGTCGTTGTGTGGTTTTTTAATAATAAGACAGTTGTCTTAGTGTGAGGCTGTGAAACAATACCATTTACAAATGCTTCATTGTACATTTTGGTTAGAATAGTGGCTAGTTTGGAAAAACTTTTTTTTTTTTAAACTTTGTGGAGTTACAGTCGGGCCCTAGGTTTCTCAAACAATCACAATTCTTCAGGTGCTCTCATTTTTTTTAACCAAAACATGGCTATGAAGTCTATAAAGAGTGGTAATCTCTTGAACTCAGCATTGTTCCCCCTGGGGTCTGATGGTATTTCAGGCAGTGCATAAAATTTTGAAATGTGGTTTGATGATGATAACTGACATTACTTGTGAGCTAATAATTCACTGCCTTTATCTCCTTGATCATAGTAAGCATCCTTAGACTTGACATGCAGTTCAGTGACCTGCTCTGTTAGTAATGTACAGTTCTGCTTGTAAAATTCAATGCTCCTTAAGGTTAATAACAAGCAGTGATTTAAAGTGGAATAAGAGAAAAATTGAAATATATACATATGTGTGTTATTGTGGGAAGTCACCTTTGTACTCACGAACACAGATTGGAAGTAGAGAAAATAAAGCACTTACATCATTTAAGTGTCATTCAACACAACAATGTTAGTGTTACTAGCTAAGAAGCCAGCCAGCTAACCTGCTAACAAAGCCAGCTAACTGAATGTTTGTTCACTGCTATATGGTACAAGGTGTTTTTATGCTTTTTTTTCACAAATTCAGTCAGCCAAAAGAGCAAGATCCTGAAGTCTCTGAGCCATAGAGTAGATGTGGCTGAATTTCAATCCCAGGCAGGTTCAGAGCTCCAAACACCTCCAAAGGTTACACCTCCAAAGGTAACACCTCCAAAGGTAACACATCTGAAGGTGACACCTCTGAAAGTAGCTACCTTCTTAATCACAGTTGTGGTGTAAGTCTGTGAACTTTTCTGACCTTGTAGAGGAGGTGAGATGCTTCTCTGCATCTGTTCTGCACATTTTTGCTGATGTGAAACAAATCCACGCTAATAACAAATGGTTGCAGAGGTTCTACATCTCAGGGCAAGTACCACCAGGGTGGGATGGGCCTGGTCTAGTAGCGTCTCCTCCTCCAGGCCGAGCAGCTCCTGAAGCAGCTGGGCCACAAACACCATCAGTTATGGGCCCCCCCTGCTTCCTCCAGTATTCCCAGAAGGTGGATGTTGTTCCTCCGCATTCTGCTTTCCAGGTCTTCGCATCTGTCATCCAAGTACGCCACCCTAATGCGGGTGCTGTAGCACTACGCCGATAAGACTGCTCCGTGTGTGTCGAGTTTATCAGTGTGCTCTAGATAGAGCTTTTAAGTTAATTCTTGACCAATGCTATCTCTGACATGAGATTAGTTGAGAGAGTTTCAAGGAAGTCCACCATGGTGTGCAGCAGCTCCACAGTCAGCGTTCCTACATTAGATACGTCAGCCAGAGCACCCGATGACGGAGGTGAATCAGGGAGGGTGCGGCTGGCCTGCCGTGGCCTGCTCCGTCATTATACTCTTAGATTTCCCAAAATTGATCTGTTTTGTGTAGAGGTCTTTTCACACACCTAAGTGAACAGAAATATTTACAGTCTTTAATCTTACGGTCAAGATTAAATATATAAATTTGGTTACTAACTCAGGGATGATAGGGAGACACGTACTACATCACTGGCTTCAAACAGCACCACCCACCCCCACCCTGTTCATTTATTGACTGATCCAGTCTAGGCACCTTGAAAAACAGCTTCTGTGGGTGTTGCTTAATTTGCTTTCTCTGGTTTTACATGCTATGACTCTTTGAGTGACAAACCAGTGTTAGTCCTCATCAGTAATTACTTCAGTCTATCTGGGATAATGTATGTAGGACAGTACTTTTAAGCCGTTTTACATTATCTGCTTGCTATTACAGTGGAATACTAACAGTGGCTATAGTCATAGCTGTCAGAAGCAACTCATTTTACAAGTGTTAAAATTTTCTGGGAAAGGCTCCATAGCGGCCCAGTGCTACCAGACATCTTGTTTCTGTCTCTCTGAAGATTATAGCATATGCTGACAAATAGTATCAAACGCTTTATTTGGGCAAATAAAGCAGGCAGTGTTTGTGGCAATGCACGGGTAATGCTGTTCACAGACAAGGCAGGAGTTGTGCCTGCACAGATGGGATGTCGGGGTTAGTTGGTGGTTAAGCACAGTGCCTATCTGACCCCAGGCAAAGCTGCAGGTCCCCTCCAGGATCCTGGATGTGTCACAGTTGAGGATCTAGCTTGATGACAAACACAAGCGTTGCCTTTGGGGTGTGTGTGTGTGTGTGTGGACAGCAGGCATATCATTTGTTTAGAATGCAAACCCCTTTCTCTTTTTGCAGGCAGTTGTTGGACGAGCCCCTCTGCCTCGTGGAGAGGGAGTGCAAGGGGTTGGTGTCTGTTCACTGGAATGTTGTTTCACAACATTTTGAAGGGTGTTGTGCCAGTCCTGTGTTCCTAGAGCTGCTACTCAGATGAGATGAGTGAACACAGGATATTCGGCCACGCCCACTATAGATCTGTACCAGTTATCAGATATCAGTGGAGCAGATGACATCTTTGTTGAAAGAAAGGCCAATGCATTTTTAATGTGAAACAAACAAAACACCTAAACCGTAGATATTTGAATGCTGTGATATGATTAAAGCCGTACTGACAACGAGGCCAGACAGACTGACAGCGGGATTTGTCTTACGCCATATTTGCTGAGGAGTTATGAGACATTGTAGCTTGTCTCTTGGCCATTTTTGTCATCTTCAAGGCTAAGGATACCAATCTAGTCAGCTGTCCTTTCCAGCCTAGAATGCAGTTACTGTAGTCAGAACAATGACTTGACTTTTTCAGACGCAAATCTATGTGCGCTAGTAAATTGAAAAGTGTTGTGTGTTTGTGTTTGTGTGTGAATACAGCAACTATAAAAAAAATTACAGCTAACATATACAGTCAGTACATATAAAAGAGAATAATAATAGTGCATGTGTTATGCACTGATATGTGATGTGAACTGATTTTTATATTTTGTTGTCCAGACAATTTGATTCTGTATGTATAAAACCCAATAAATCCTTCAAATCTGTCTGTCAAAAGCTGTTGCATATTGACTTTGCGACAGGCTGTTTGTGTGACCTCACAGCCTGGTCTAAATGAAGTGACTATACCATTTACAAAATTAAACTCCCTCTGGTTTGGATGCAGAAAGTGTTATTTTTCAATTTGTTTTCCTTTAACTAAGAAGAACGGCTGCTGCAGGGCTGGGCTTCCACAGTTTGTTTTGTTAGTAAACAATAAATCCCTGTTTTCATAAGTCCAAATTATTACCAAAGGCACTTATTGTAAAGAAAAACATTGCTGAAAGATTTATTCAACTGTCTTGAGAAGATTTATTATCTTGAGAAGCACTATTACCTTCTTTGCAAAGGAATTCAGCCAGGCATAATATATATTAAATTATAGATCTATAGATTCTCTATATCTATTTATGTTGCCGACATATAGATTGCCAAAAGATACGGATGGCACTGAATGATCTTCTATTTGGGTGGTTCGAGAATTCTGTCTGTCTGGGGCAGTGGCCTGAGCTCTGTGCTGTGTGCTGAGCTCCAGGTTGGTCAAAGAGAATTAGTCTCAGATGGGGTGATTAGAGGTCACTCTCTAATCTGGGTGTATTTATATACTTGTCCCTAGCACACAGTTTTGTTAGCGACTTGTGTTACATGGGGAGTATGAGGAAGGTTCTCCACATGCAGACTGCATTGTCAGCCAGGAGAACTCGACCAGTAAAGGTCGTCAGGACAAGGTGCTCTGCCGAGTGAAGGCAGCGGACCAAATCACGCACAGACTGGCAGGGTTACATAATAGGCCAACTCCTTCTCTCGTAGTCTCACACCATTTTTGTGGTGGCATGACTACTGGCTTTGCACAGAATGGCTGCTGGCTTTGTTTTCCACTGGCATAGGTATAACTAAAGTGATTTACTATTTGACATCATGTTATTCAGTTTTTAAATATATAAATATATGAGCCATGTCAGTCACAATGGCATGTTCTTTTTATAAAGCGGTTGTAAGTGATTGCTAACATTTTACTTCAAATGAAATGCTAAAATGTCACTGGCAGAGGCCCTGTGTAACATGCACTGACCTTATTTATCCTTTCCCAAGGAAAAATAAGTGTGTGGAACACAGCCAGCTTGTCACTGTGACCTCAGAGGGAGCGATTTCCGTTCTGGCATCTCTGAGTGTAGTGGCTGCTGTGTGAAAACGCGATGTGGTGGAGCAGGTTGCTCTGAATACAGCCATTTTAGCTCTCTGCATCGCACGGCTTTGCACCAGCCTGTCAAGCGCAACCTCACCAGCCTCTCAGGCTCAACCTCAATGGCCTGTCAGGCGCAACCTCACCAGCCTCTCAGGCTCAACCTCAATGGCCTGTCAGGCTCAGCCTCACCAGCCTCTCAGGCTCAACCTCAATGGCCTGTCAGGCTCAGCCTCATCAGCCTCTCAGGCTCAACCTCAATGGCCTCTCAGGCTCAACCTCAATAGACTGTCAGGCTCAACCTCACCTGCCTGTCAGGTTCAGTCCCTTGCCTGTGCATCTTCATCACCCGAAATAATAGCTACCGTGGTTACCCACTCAACAAACTCTTTCAGATTTCAAGGTCGGTTTACACAATGATCTCTAACGTTATGCTGTGTAATGTGCTATTGAGTGTTGCAAGGTAATGGTGAGATGGCAAAAAAAAAACTGAACAAACACAAAAAGCATGCAGGTTCAATGCAAGCAGAAAACTTGTGCTGAAACTCAGGCTGTGCTGATTCGAGCTCTTCCATGCTGAACGCCCACCCCCCAGCCACCACCACCCCCCCACCTCGGTGTGCTGTGTTCAGTAAAATCCACCAGCTGTTCAGACCGGCCCAAGCAGATTCTGCTAACATCGCTAGTCTCAAACGGCAATTAGGCCGCCGATTTTTCCTCCCGTCGTTTGTTTGCGCTCTAAGTTGCCTGAAATCCACTGCCTCGTGCAGAAGGTCCACGTTCTGACGCTCCCTGTTGCAGGTGGCACTGTCATTAATCACCGTCTGCTACAGGTCTGGTGTGTGCAGCTCTGAAAATGAACGAATAAAAAACAACAACAACAACTGAAAGACCACAATCAGCAGACCTACTTTTTCTTCTGAGTAAAAAAAAACCCAAAACTTTTCTGTCATCTCACACCTCCACGGTGTAATTACTCTGACCACGTTCATATGTGTGTGACGTCTGCCCCTCCCGGGTGTAAGGAGAGAAAACGCAGGTGGGAATGCTTCCGGATACTGAAAGAGGCAGCCAGGCCTGAAGGCCAAGGAGCAAGAGGAGCCACAGGATGGCAGTTTTGACTCAGAGAGCTGAGTGCTGCTCTGTGAGAGCGCTGCTCTGTGAGTGTGCTCTGTGGGTGCGCTCTGAGTGTGCTCCCACATATACCAGAGCTTCGCTGGTTGCCGTGGGTGTTGTAAATCCATGCTGAGAGAATTCAGGAGGCAGCACTTATAAAATCAGTATTTATTAAATCATAACTTGTTGTTTTTACATTTAATAAATAGGTTATATACATTTTCTGGTTATTTTTAATTTCTAGCACTGTGTAACACTAGTGGGGCGTAACTCTAGCAGGCCTATAGCTACCTGGGCGTAAGGTTAGCAGACATAACCCTAGCAGGTGAACATCTAATGGGACATCATGCAAACCGGCGTAAGGCTAAGGGCATAACGCTTACGGGCATAAAGCTAGCAGGTGTACATAAGGCTAGCAGGTGTAACGCTAGCAGGGTTCAAGGCTTGTGGGGCGTAAGGCTAGCAGATATGATGCAAACAGGTACAATGCTATCATAAAGTACAGTGGTGCAGAACAAACAGGTTTCCTGCCAACCCCCATTTTGTAACAAAGAACAATGCAGTGACATGTCAAGATGGAGGAGGCCGTTTGTGCAGAATGGGCTCACTGTTCTCCACAGACTGACTTCAGTGTTCTCACAGCTGGTCCAAGCAGGCAGTGACAGAGGCCGGAGACTCTGCAGCGCAGTCTTGACTCTGAGACATACATGTGAAGGACAGCACGTCGGTCACAGAGTAGGTACAGGAAACGTGTAACGCCAGGATTCAATACTTAAGGCCTTTTTCTCAAGCAACTGTCTCTGTCCTTTGCTACCCCCCCCCCCCCTTTCCCCTCACTCTTTTGTCTCTATGACTCAGGGAAAGGTCCCAGGGGCTTCTGCTCCAAACACACACCGTAGTTCTTGGAAAGAGAACAAATGGCGAGTCATCCTGTGGAGTGGATGTTGGCAAGGACAGGTGGCCCACTTTGGTTCAAAATTCCTGCTGGCTGCAGGTCTGTCAGGATACTTGCCTGCTCAAGTTCTGGCAGCGAGTGAGGAGACGCTCCAGGGCCAATATGTCACTGATTACTCTGTCATTCTGAATACCCCATCACTGATCACCCCATCACTCAGCTTAAACTGCTGTGTTTGGACTAATCTACATCTCCTCACAGTTAGGATGAAAGTGTTAAAATAAAAATGGAACTGGATGACTCAACTGCTAAACTGAAAAATATCTCTCTCACTATCTCTTTTTCTCTCACTCTCTATTTCTCTCTCTCTCTCTCTCTCTCTATGTATATATATATATGAACATATGTTCAGGCATTTGTTCTGGCATCTGCATTTGAGATGGTATGACAAGTTATGGTCAAATTGGACATTTCTGTGTTTCTCAGAATGGAAAAGCAATGATTGCTAATGTTGACAGAAAATAAATGTTTCCATGTGGCCTAGAATTATTTTGAATTTTTTGAATTTTTGTTTTGTTTTTGTTCCTTTTCCCCATGTGCAGGAAGAAGTCCTTCCTGTTCTCGGCGCTCTACGCAGCCTGTATACTCGGTGGGCGCCATGTGATGAAACAGAGGGAGAAATTTGAGCTGAGAAAGCCTCTCGTGCTATGGTCACTAACGCTCGCTGTCTTCAGGTAAACATCCAGGCCATTTCCATTCCGGATGCTTCTGCTGTTACCAGGCAACTGTGCAGGGCAGAGCTATTCAAACTTAACTGTCAAGGTCCAGGTGCTACAGGTTTTCTACCCAAGAGTCTATCTAAGAGGCAGGTGTAATGATAAAGTTGCCAACCAGTTACATGAATCATTTAATCAACAAGAGATTACAAAATCTAGTAGCGAATTTGGGTTCAAGGTCATAATTTGGACAGTAACATTGTCTCAGTTTAACCTGGGTCAAAGTTCAATATAACCTGGGTCAAATACATATTTTATAACCTTTAAATGCTTATTAAAGTTATTGGAAAAGTAACAGTTTGAAATATTTTTTATATTTGTAAGAACATCTCGCTCGAATCTCGCTGTCTGTTTATTTGTGAGTACATAAAACCTCTGTATGAATGTACCAAAGACAGTGATTTTTAAAAAACTAGTATATTTTTTGCACCATATTCAGTAAGACTATCATACTTAAGGGGACATTATAGTTTCCTCACTCATAAATGTGGATTGTCAGCATAATTTATTGTTTGCATCATATGTGGTGCTGGCGAAGCTACTGCTGATTGGATGATCATTTTTTCTAAAAACATTTGGTCACACATGCAAGTCATCAACAAAATGCACTCATTTAGCTAATTGACAAATGTATTTAAAAGGCACATTTTCAGTCTGCTTAGAGTGAGCATTATGGCAAACTTTACAACTATGGTAGTAGATAGTAGTACATAAAGAGAAAGTTCACAAGCAGTGCTCATTTGGGTGTTACATAAATGCTAATTTGGGTGTTACATAAATGCTCGTTTGGGTGTTACATAAATGAACATTTGGGTGTTACAGAGGATATAAGATATTGGAGATAGAGATACAGTTTTGCTGCACTGCCATGATTTAGAAGAAAAACTGAAATCATCAACTCCACGCAGTTCCCACCTTTGTGAAAGTTACAAATGTGTTACATTTGTTATGTAACTAGAAATTTTCAGTGTACCACTGGCTTCATAACTAGGGTCATCTGTCTCTTGTCATGGCTCTTCAATATACATGGCCATTCATTTCTATGTAAAATTCTGACTGGCATTCACTTAGGGCCAGGATGTGCAGGAGTACAGGATGTGCAGGAGTACAGGATGTGCAGGATATGACGGAGTACAGGATGTGCAGGAGGTCAGGATGTGCAGGATATGACGGAGTACAGGATGTGCAGGAGGTCAGGATGTGCAGGAGTACAGGATGTGCAGGACATGCAGGATGTGTAGGAGTACAGGATATGAGGGAGTACAGGATGTGCAGGAGTACAGCATGCACTGAACAGAAGCCAACAAACTTCATTCTTAATTCTTTATCATCTGACACCCGTGATAGTAAACCTTCTCACCCCTAACACCACCTTAATAACCACCCAATCACCACCCCTAACACCACCCCAGTAAGCACCTCCTACCGCTACCCCAATAACCACCCATACCACCACCCCAATAAACACCCCAAACACCTCCACCTCCACACCACCACCAGCCCAATAACCACCTGTACCTCCAGCCCTTTTAGTAGCCCTACTGTGATCTCCCATTGCTTTTGTTTAAAATACAATTGGTGATTAGTTTTTTGGTTTATGTCACCTCTTCAATTATTGGAAGACGCTCTTCATGTCGATTGAATAAAAACTTAAGAGTAATTTGCACTGTGGCTTTTATGACCAACTCTGTGAAGAACAACACAGGTACTTTGTACAAACACGACAATGTCATTTATCTTGAACCAAGTTACACAGAAGCTATTCTGCCTTTCTTCTGTGCATAATGAGGTGATGTCACTTTTTACTGTGCTCTGGATCCCTCCTCCACTTAGAAACCCTGTCCTCAGGAACACTGTTACATGAGATGTTTAGCTCCCTGAAAGACAGAGGCTCATACCACTGCTGACCGATTCCTGTTTTAACCACCTGTAGCACATTTACAGTGGCACGTGCTCATTTGGCAGGGTTTTGTAAAATCTTTTTTTTATTATTTATTTATTTGTAATCAAAAGCGACTTCCAGAGTATAGTCAGATGTGTTCCAGGGCAGTAAAATCAGTAATGTGTAGAGGAGTGGTGTCCAGGAGAGAGAAGTTCTGCTCTACCCATGTACAGTTTAATACAGAGGGATGGTCGGAGAAAGTCTCTTGAGTGTTTAAGTCTGACTACACCCCTACCCCCTGTAGTTCTGACAACTGGTTGGTTAGACAGCAGCTATTGGTAGAATAGAAGGCAAGAGGTGGGCTCTACTGTCTTCACTTTGATTCCAAGGAGAACATTAAGGCCTTAATGCACATATCTTTTCAATGTTCATGGTTCCAGTCTTCCATGCCGGTTACTCTCTCTTGCCCTTTTGCTTTAGTATATTCGGGGCCGTCCGGACCGGGAGTTACATGACGTACATCCTGATGACGAAAGGCCTCAAGCAATCCGTGTGCGATCAGAGTTTCTACAATGGACCCGTCAGCAAGTTCTGGGCCTACGCCTTTGTGCTGAGCAAAGCTCCAGAACTTGGTGAGCCTCTCTGTAAATCCCTGTCTCTCCTTTAAAAATATTGATTTCAGATGAAGGTGCTGCATTCTGTTAAGGGAGCACTTCCTTTAAAAAAAAATGGCTAATTGTGCCTGTTCGTGTTGCGCAAATGAAACTCAGTTACACAAGCAGTTTTTGGTGGCATGATTCATGTAAACTGATCTGACGCCAGTTAGATGTGCAGTGCACTCTTACTACAAACAGGGGGGCTTGGACCGAACAGATAACCGCAGAGCCCACAGGCCTGCACAACATCCACTAACAGATGAAGAAAATACCCAGGAAATCAAGGAAATTGAATTTAAATCAGGGCTATTCATGGAAAAGCAGGATATTTGACTTTAGACAGTAATTTCATAAAAGGGGTTCCGGAAGATTCTTTATGTACAACTGAATCCAATGGTTTAAACCTAAAATCTTTATTGCAGGTATACAGTTTGTTCATTTTCTCCTATTACGGTTTTATAGGGCTGCCAAGCCAGTCCTTATTATACATGCAGGTTTTCCATCTTCTTGCTCTAAGCCAAACACTTAACATACAGTACAGCTTAAGACTCCTTGTTGACCCAGTGCGGGGACCGTATCCCAGCATGCTTCGGTCCTACCGCGAGTGCTCCGTTCATGTGGCAGCAGCTGGCAGAGATGACCGAGCTACGCTCGTTCATGTGCAGAGTCTGCTGATGGCCCAGTGAGACCCAGGCTGTACTTGCGGTCAGTGTGGGTCTGTTGTGCCGGTCTGTCCCCAGAAGAATATACGGACACATTCCCAAATCTGGGACCCTCCATGTTCCCAGCGCTGCACGATGGGCCGTGATCCACACACTCTGTCAGTAGTGGAGCAAAAAAATTAAAAATTAAATTAAATAAATTTAAAAAATAGAAACACACACACACACACACATTGTGAGGCCAACATGGTAATAATGTGACAGATGCACGTAGAAAGCTCTCCTTAAAAAAACATGGTTAGGTCATGCCTGTTCTGTTGGCTTTGTTTTGTGGTATTTGTGTTGGCTTCTTCATGCTAGAAGACTTAGAAATGTGCTGACAGACATTTAGTTATACGGGTGTCTTTGCACAGATTTTTTTAAGGTCTTAGACTAATAAAACTGCTTGCTGTTTATATTTTCCTTTTAGTTATAAAAGACATTTCATCAGTTAAATATTTATGATCAAACCTCTTTTTTACTCTGTTAAACACATGTAAAGAGGCTTTTAGAAAACCTTTTAAAAGGAAAATACACGTAAAACAATAAAGCTGACCCATAAAACTTAAAACAATAGCTTTGCTGGATCATATTCAGGACGCAAATCTAAACACAGAGAGCACAATGTGCTCTGCCAGAGAAAAGGGTTGTTAATTTCACAGTTCTGAAGAGCGCTCGCTGTACACCTCTATATTTCTCCAGCTCTAATTCTCTCAGTAATGTGTGAAGATTGTGGCTTGTGCCGAGACTCAATAACTAGTGAACTTCCATTTTGGCCTGCAGGTGGTGAAGCATCTGTGCTGACAATAGGACCTGTTCCCTTATGAATACAATCTTTTTCAGCCAGCAATTAACAAAGACAGTACATCATCAACTCATGCTAATGCCACAGCTTGCCTTCTGGGGCATCGCCAAGTGACATTTGGTGAAGTACGACCAAAAAACAAACAAATAAACAAACAAAAAGTCACAAAAATTTCACTCCTCCTATAACAATTAAACAAATAACTAAACACAAAAATATCAAGGTCACCCTCCATCCTCCAACATCTGTAATACCAGCACCTTTTCACACACACATATAACTTACCCTCATGACAATCTAACCCCCACAACTGCAGTAATACACACACACACACACACACATATACCTGACTTCAGTCCAGCCCCCTGAGCCAGATGACAGAGGGCTAAGGAACGGTTCACATTGCCACATCATTGTGCCTGTCCGATCAAACAAACCATGTGAGAACGCAGTACAGGCTAATGCTGGCCAGCTGTACAAGCCATTGCTTGTTGGAGAACTCGACCACAATAATGTTTCTGTTGGCACATTTTGACCTTTTGTGTGTTAGGCAAACAGTCATGCTACCACACTCCTGTTTACCCAGTGATAAACATGTGTGAGGCATGAGAAGTGAAATGTGCTCTTACCATGAGAACTGGTGATCAGAGTAAAGATAAGATTTTAATATCTGACTGTTATGAGGTAAATAAATAACTCATTGCTAGGACTGCATTCCATAATAGTGTTTCAAAGTATCTGGTTAAAAAAAAAATGTGGACATGTCCAAACCCCAAAGCTCCATGTGTGCATCACATATTCCAGAGTATCTCTCACATTGTCTGCATAAATATTTCTTTTCTCCCCTCCCCTCTCTCTCTCTCTCTCTCTCCATCTCACCCTCACTCTCGCTTTATTTCCCCTCTCCCTCCTTCACTCTCTCTCTCTCTCTCTCTCCCTCTCTCAGGAGACACTTTGTTCATCGTTCTCCGTAAGCAGAAGCTGATATTTCTGCACTGGTACCACCACATTACTGTCCTTCTCTATTCCTGGTACTCCTACAAGGACATGGTGGCGGGTGGTGGATGGTTCATGACCATGAACTACCTGGTGCATGCCGTCATGTACTCTTACTACGCGCTCAAGGCCGCGGGCTTCAGGCTGTCGCGTAACTTCGCCATGTTCATCACGCTCACGCAGATCACACAGATGGTGATGGGCTGTGTGGTGAACTACCTGGTCTACTCGTGGATGCAGCAGGGGCAGGAGTGTCCCTCACACATGCAGAACATCGTGTGGTCTTCACTGATGTACCTCAGCTACTTCGTTCTATTCTGCCAGTTCTTCTTTGAGGCCTACATCCACAAGACCAGATCCAGTGAATGCAAGAAGAGTCAGTAAAACGTACCAAAAGATAGATATGGGAGAGAGAGAGAGAGAGAGAGAGAGAGAGAGAGAGAGAGAGAGAGAGAGAGAGAGTTTGTATGGGTAATTAAAGAGGACCAATGTAAGGATTTTGGAAGGCTAGGTGAGTCTTAATTTGGAGGGCTTACAGGCTTGGAAGAGAAAGAAGGGTTGGAGGGGTTGCTGTCTAAGCTTGTGCATACTGTACTACTAACGCATAGAGGTAAACCTCCCCTCCACCAGGGGGGGCACTACTGAGCTGCACTGATGAATTATTACTATGGTAACTGAAAAAAATGTGTCTTTACGTGATGTTTATGTGCCCAATGCTATTCTCTATATTTAAAATTGTTTAAAAAGGAGATAAATTTAATAAATATGATTAAGCGTGAATGGAAGGGAATACTCTAGATAAAAGGTAACAAATGATGGAGCAAACCTGAATCTACATTTGTGTGGTTACATCTAAAACGTCTTTGAAGTCAACATTAATGTTATTGTTCTGTTTTAATTTTTTTACTGATTAGATGCTAGTGTGAAAGGTAGTTTTGTACGAACGACATCTTGACGGACATCCGGTTAAACGTTACACAGAAAATGTCACAGTACGTTTCAAGTGCAGCATCAGACCACCAAATTCTCTCAGGTCTCAAGAGTTTTTCCATTTAATGTGCATATCATTTAGGGAATAAAAGAGTCACAAAAGACAAGCTAGTAAAGTTAACGTAGTTAGAAATTTCAGTGTTACTGCACATAATCAAAATGAAAAGAGACGCTGACAAGTAATTTGGGCCTGAGTGATTATCCAACTGTGCGGCCTGTCTGAAAAGGGATCTTCATGAGCTGAGGATCTAACAGCTTAAATGTGGGCATGGCCTACTTCCTGTGGCTAGAGGTTATTGTTATTTATTATCATTAACTCCAAAGAACAGTCCAGAAGAGGGTGTGTGGCCCGTTTGAAGGACCCTGGTGCATATTTAAACATGCAATGTATTTACATTCACTGTGCGAAATCTGTCAATGAATGGTGTCCATTTTGCTGTTGTGCATTTGCACTGTATGTAAAGCATCTGTAGATGATCTTAACAAAGAACCAACAGCGCTAAAGAACAGTGTGTGTTTGCTTCTTTTCTCTCCTGGGAAAACTTTCACAGGCTTACACTCACATCTGAACATCTCGTACACCTCCCTCTCCTACTTCTGTCACAGAGCTCACTCTTACAGAGAACTATTACAGGTTTTTTTTCCCCCACCGCACTCAGCTCTCTGTTGCGGCTCACTGTCACACCTGATAAACAACACCGAACAAATGCCACGCCTGACTGACAAAATGGCTGAATAGACTGGTCAAAGTGATTCTCGTTGCTCACGTAAGATAATCAGGTTAGGTAGATTAAATGAACGATGCCGCCAAAGTAAAATACCATACAGAGATGAAAGTTTTTGGTGGTGAATGAAAATGTTAACTGAACATCAGTGGTGAAAAACTATTCAGTCTTAACAAAGTAAAATCTAACATTCACTTCAGTTCAGAGGGACTGTAATACCTTGAACAGAAACTCAGCTCTCCTGACTACTAACACGCCTGGACACAGGGTCACTATGGCAGCGGCATAAAGCCATGACTTTGATAGGTAAACTAATGTCAGTAGCGTTCCACCCAAAGGGGATTCCACTTTACCTCCGGGTACTCAAAACACATCTACAGGAACGCAGTGATTCAGTTAATACTGGTCGATCTCACACACACCGGCTTCCCAGTGTTTAAGCCCAGAAAAATGAACTATGAATCAGATGGATTATGACTAAAATATTCACAAGCAGAGACAGAGTATTAATTGCTATCATGTGCAGGGTATTTAAAAAAAGTACTAAACACACTGAGCTCATGTTATGTCTAATAAAGGCCCATGGAAACGAGATAAGAACAATACAATGCCAAGAATGTGAAACTGCGATATAAATTTGTATTTCTGCACAAACAGAGCAGCAACCTTTTAATGTGTCCTTGATTTGGCTGAGCGTCCTGGAGATGCTCAGCGAAATGCCTTGTGGTTTTGAACGTTTTAGCACACAGCCGAAACGCTACGCAGACCACATGTTACAGCTCCGACCTGACAAAAGCCAAAGGGTTAATAAAATAACAAACTCGAGTTAAGCAAAACATTTCTTCAGTTTGAGCAGATGCAGTCCCTTACACATCAGTTCACAATGAATATTAATAATCTAAGCACGGTGACCCATTCACACGGGGCCTGTCAGGCGAGGTGCTGATCTTGTGAGGTGAGGAATCTTAGTGTGTGTGCTGGCAAACGAGCAGCTTGTCTCACACACACACGTTGGATCACAGCGCAGTTTCAGTCACAGCACATTAAGCAACACTGGTCATAGCAACACCGCAAACACACTCACATCTGTTTGGTTTGGGGGAGTGTGCGTTTGTTTGTTTTATTCTTTCGGTATTGTGACACGTAAAATCATAAGCAAGATTAGAAGGTTAAACATAAAATAATAAAAAGTTATTTTGCACACAGACTATGTTTTAGCCTTGACAAAAGGTTAAAACGTTTAAGTTACACGTTTAAGTACACATGTATAAATATTTATTTATAAGTAGTCTAGGGTCTAAAATAGTTGTAAACCTAGACAATGTTTGATTAAAAATTATTCCTCTTCTCACAGAGGGCAACCAGTGGATGTTGAAGGGAGAATTAGTGCAACCTATGATGCAACTTTTATTAATTTTAGAATCAGGTGCTTTTACATTTTATTACATCACTAAACAAAGGCTAGAAATTTCCTCATGAGTCAGTAAAGACAATCTGTTCAGTCTGCAATCTACAAATGCTTGTTTTGGTTGTCAATTACCGCCCCCTGCTGGAGAGGAAATGATCCCTGCTTTAAGAGGAACTGCACAGGTGATCGCATGTGCTTGAAAATGTAATGCAAGAATGCCAATGAATGTGTACAGATCTGTGCAAAATGGAAAATACCTAATCCTCAGATTTACTCCGATTTAGAGAAAAGCTCCTCTGCACTTCAATGAGTCTGCTCTGTTCAGTTAATCTATAGTGTAGGGCCATGACCTGGAACTAAATCGTGGATTTTCGCAAGTGAAATAGTAAGACATGATGAGGGATGGTGTAATGAACATGTTTATTTCTGTTATTTCAAACGCTTCGTGAGAATGGCTGGTTCCAGTGCCTGTTTGTAACCAAATGAGATAATGTAAACTACAGCATACTGACGGAGACGACAGATGATTCGCTGATCTCCGAGCAGCAGTGTCCAGGAAAAGTCCAGCGAGTGTTGCGTTTTGTGTTCCGTTTTTAAATGACCACATAAATGAGTGCTTGGTGGACATGGCCTGCTGAGTAACACACAGCATGTTCGGACCTCCTTATGAGTGAAAGTGATAAATCCAAGTGTATTGTGGTAACAAGCCACTGGGGCTCGTGGGAGAGCGGAGAGGAACACGTGGAGAACTCCCAGGACACCGCGCACCTCCTTCCAGGCCGGATTTAGCTTACATCGAATATTAAATTGGTTAATTAGCTGACTTGTGAAGTGTGGTGTATTTTAGCATATCCTTTTCTTGTGAGGCTAAAGTAACGATTAAGAATGTGTTTTCCATTGTTTGTTTTGCGATTCGTCTCATCTGCTGATGTTGTAGTATCTGTTACTTTCATTGATTACTGTGGTGGGATATTTTATCCATATTTAACTGGAAAGCTGCAGCTGTAGAGTACCTAAGCTACAGCAGTAATAAAGGTGTGCTTAAGTGGCCATCATTACTCTGCAAAAGGCAATAATCAGCAATCACAGACAGTAATCAGACAATAATCGGCAATCACAGACAGTAATCAGACAATAATCAGCAATCACAGACAGTAATCAGACAATAATCAGCAATCACAGAAAATGTGCAAAAATGTACACTAAAAACAAACAATACAGACAAGACCATTGGAATTGGAAAGACATTCATTTAAGGAATTCTTTTAAGGGTTCTGATTTGAGGACATAATAATAATAATGATAAGCTTTATTTGTATAGCATTTTCTTAAACTCAGTTTACAAAGTGCTTTATAGAAAATAAAAATAAACATTAAAATAATAATAAAACATTAAAGGCAGCATTAGGACTCTTAGTTGGATGGTCGGCACCATCGGCAGGTTGTATCATTGTTAAACCTAGTGTTTAAAACCTAGGTCATAGTCAGATGTTCTCGATATAGTGCTGGGCCTTAATAGATCAGTTCCTGATCTCTGATGATACATTTTGTTTTGTTGTCATTGAGCTGTAGGAAGCGGCCCATCCAGTACTTGATATCTCCTAAACAGATAAAAATCAAGTCAATAGAATCCCAGGGATCAGTGGATAGAGACATATAATTCAGTGTCATCTGCATAGTGGTGGAATGAGATATTATATTTGCTGATGACTGTAGCCAAGACAGCATATCAAAATTATAGTGTGCTGGTTCAAGTCAAGGTTCATTACTATTTAAATATACCTGAAGTTGAAGAGAGACCACCTTTTCAATAATCTTTCCTAAAAATGGAATATTAGAGATCAGTCTGTAATTATTGAAGTTAGAGGGGTCTAAATTATTCTTTTTTAGAAGTGCACTATGACCTAGAAAGTCCATGGGGGGCTGTTCACTTCACGTATCATGGAGTACCAAAGAATTCAGCAAATTTGTCACACTTGTCATTAGAATCTTCAACTGAGATAAGAGGTGAGTGGTTAACCATCTTGTCCACTGTGGTAAACAAGAATTTAGGATTATTTTGGTTGGTTTTAGGATTATTTTTGATCAGGCTTGAGAAGTAGGCTACCCTCGGATCTGTGTGATGAGTTTGTTTAGCAGATTTTTCATTCCAAAGTGGACACTGAGCTAAGCCTTTCTCCATTTCAGCTTCCCTGCAGTTTCATTATAGTATTTATACATTCGTTCAGTCTTAATGTAAAGCTGTTACTATGTGAGGCCTTAACAGGAGGTGGTGAACTAAAACAGCAAAACATGTCACAGAGTCATCAGTAATGTAGCACTTTGTAACGTTTTCTTGGTAGTTTTATTACTGGCGAGCACAGAGGACGTAAAGAAAACACACTAATGGCCATGAGTTCTACATCAAGTGTTTCTGACACAGTGGTCTCTGCCCCCTGATATATAACCAAGTCTAAAGTACGGTCACGTTTATGTACGAGAACGATTACATGCTGATTGAGGTCGACGGAAGCAATCGGATCTGCAGACTTGTCAAGATGGACGTTAAAATCACCGGTGAATAAAATATAGTCCACCGTGTGGGAACGACTCCATGCTACTTCCTCATCTCTTCTATTAGCCCTTGGTACAATGAGGAAACAGTATTGAAGGGGAAGTTTCAGAAAGAAAGACGATATCCAGATCGGTTTTCAACTGTTGCTCAATACCGAAGGCCTTGTTAGCTATCTGTTCGACATTAAGAGCAGCAGCATTTGACACATGTAATACCTCGGCTTGTTTGCTCGGCTTTAGTATGCTCAAGTTAGATCTAACAGAACTGTAATTAATGCTCATGTGAACCTTACGACCATGAAACCTGCTATAGCATAGTACTGGAATAGCAGACTGTCGTAACATGGTTTCTTAGGTGGTGGTGTAGCACAGTATGGCGGACGTCCTGGTCTGTGGTTAAGGCTGGTCCACGGTGTGTGATTGATAACGTGGAGTATGTTTCGGTGTTCCGGCCCAGACACGGGGGTATTAGGGTGCATCCAATCCGGTTTAAAAAGTTCACGCTTGCAAAATATGTTAAAATTGCCTGTGAATTTTAGTTTGCGACGATCACAGATGTAGGATGGCCAGCACATAACACCTGTCAGTAAATTTTATATGCTCATATTTTAAATGACACAATGTGTCGATTAAAACGTTCAATTCCCCTTATAAATTTTGGATTCGGTCCTGAAATTAAATGAGCAAGAATAAGTACGAGCAAATCGAGGAACTGATTAAAGTACTTTTCAGTTATTTTCAACTGTTATTTGATGTCTCGCATATACACACAATGAGAAGATGACGTCTGACCAGTTTTTTTTATTGTGTTGTAAAATAGAAAGCTTTAATCACTTATTAAAACTAGTATTAGTTTTTAAAAACTGGTTTTAACTGGTCTTCACAGGATTTTAAGTTCTGGCCCTCATTTCTAAAACCAATGTTCCTGCCTTCTACTGTTTTTTAGTTAAAATTATAATGGCTGATCAAAGAAATGCAGTGTAATTTAGTCACAAATAATTCAAACAGAATTTCTGGCATAGTATATTTCTGCTGTACAACCAATGATCTCAGACAACTTTGTTCATCCTGTCATAGCTCCTGCCAACACACACACAAACACACACACACACACACTGTTATGGGGCTGAGAGGGCTGCTCGTCGATGGCACTAAGCCCTCAGTGCCCAAATTCATGCGTTATCCCTGCTGCTAAGTGTAGAGGAAAAGCCCAGCAGAGCTGCAGAGCTGGGGGTGGGTCAGCAGTCACAGGGCCCCTCGCTGACCTGCAGGATCAGACCCAAAGCCTTTGAGTGGGCTGCTAATTCCTGCTTTAGTCCCCTCATCTGTGCACCTTTTGGACAGGGAGAAAGAGCTGCCACACACCATCTGATGGGAGATGAGATTGGAGGAGAAAGGAGCACTCTCTCTCTCTCTCTCTCTCTCTCTCTCTCTCTCTTCTATTTCTCTCTCTTTCTCTCTCTCCACTTTTCTCTCTCCCCCCTCCTCTTTCTCTTTACATATACATATATCTTTCTCTCCCCCATTCTCTCCCCTATCTCCCCTATGTTTCTCTCTCACACACTCCAGGTGGATTACGTCTTTCATCCTTTGATCATTTTGTTTTAATTCCCTACAGCTGAGAGACGAAGTACAACCAAATTTCATATCACTGCTAAAACCACAAAAGTCCCTCACTTAAGTCAGGATGTATGTTTCCGTCTTTTTGTCTTTTGTCCCCTTTATTTACTTACTTATTTTCATTCTGTAGAAATATCTAGCGACAGAAAACATAATATTATATAATTGACACAGGTATACCCTTTGCCTTCAGTTTGTTGCCTGTGACCTTAGAAAAATTGACAGGTTTGGGTGAAAATATAAAGCCGCTCAGGGTTACAGAAACTCTACTCACCTCATTAGGTCTTGGAGTGAAGTTTTATCAGAGAAAGTGACACAGTCTGATTTCAGCTTTATATGAGCACCACTCCCTCCCCAGGAGCACAGCCTGGACTCCACTGGTGTAATAGAGGGCAATACAGAGGTAAGTGGACCCTCTCAGAAAATCAATAGACATATGGACCAGCAATTGCACCTGGGTGTGTGTGTGTGTGAGAGAGAGAGAGAGAGAGAGAGAGCAGTGAGGAACACACACAAGGTTTCCAGAGAAACAGAATGTTTCTGAGGTCCTTCATCTGCTGCACAAGCAAAATGCAAAGTGCTTCACTTTGCTTGCACAGCTGATGAAGGACCTCTGTCCAAAACTTCCTGTTTCTCTGGAAACCTTGTGTACTTTACTGCAACTTTGACTAAGTGTACATCTTTTACTACAGTACGCTGCAGATACTCCCTCAAATCTTCTTTAGATCCAAAAAATGAGAGAGAGAGAGAGATGAGGATGGTTTGTGAGACCAGCTCTTCGTATCTTGTCTGCCATGTGAGCATTACTGCGCAGTCTCCTCTGCTCAGAGCAGATCCATGAGCCCAGAGGGACACACTGAATTGTCACATTCACACAGAAGTAAATCAGGGTCATTCTAATCCCATGGTCCTTCTGCCAAGCCATTTTCCGAAGGGCAAAAGAACATTTACATTTTAAATTGCGCCTCTCAAAGATTTAGTTACAGACAGCCTGGCTAAGAGTATTTCTCACATTTTGACAAAGGCATTTATTTCAGATGTGTGCAAAAAGACAAACATGCAAGTGGTTCAGAGAAAAAAAACAATGGCAAACCAGAAATGAAACACGAAGAACAAGACAACCAGAAACAGTGTGGGAATATGAATAATGAACAGATAAATGATTGGCGTTCTCAAGCCTTTATTTGTATCATTTTGATGATCTTTTACATATACAGTAGTCGTTATTCCAGTGTCACTCTGTAACAGTACTGCAGTATAATTCTGGAAAAACGAAGCACTTATTTGCGTTAATCGCAGAGAAGGCTTTTCTGTGAGATCATTTCCAGTAACCACTGAGTTTGTTTCTCTCTTTCCTTCACTCTCTAATTATCTTTCTGTCCAGAATTTATACTGATATAATCATAATGTTTTTAAAAAATGACATATATTCAATATAGCATAAAATATTCCACAAAATAAACTCTATGCCACTCTAGTAAAAAAAAAATCAAAATATTTACAGGATTCGACAGCAGACCAAAGACAAAACAATACAGAGCTGCAGTACACTGGACTGTAAGGGACCATGGTAGAGTGGTGTCTGCTCTGTTGGATCCAGACTCTTTGGGTTATAGTCATCGGTTATCAGCTTATGTGCAGCTTGATTGGCTCTAAAAGCATTTGTGGACTCTCATTAACTGTAGCTGAGGCTACAACAGTCTCATTGAGTATATGGGCTGTGGTTTGTGTGCTGTGGCTTTTTACCTCCATCTCACTGTACCTGAGTGAGATGGAACAGGGCAGCGTTATACATGGTAGCAGTGGGGAGGGCAGGAGGTCGTGCTGCATGGCAGGTGGTTGGACAAACTTCTGGGTGCTGAGTGCTGCACTGGGTGTTGGGCTGGGTGTTGGGACTGGTGTTGGGACTGGTGTTGTATTAGGTGTTCTGGGTGAAGTGCTGGATGTTGGGCTGGGTATTGTGTGGGGTGTTGGGCTGGGGGAGGTGCTGGGCGTTGTATTGGGTGTTGTACTGAGTGTCAGGCTGGGTGTTGGGCTGGGTGAGGTGTTGGGTGTTTGGTTGGGTGTTGAACTCAGTGTTGAGCTGGATGATGTACTGAGTGTCGGGCTGTGTGAGGTGCTGGATGTCAGGCTGAGGGAGCTGCTGGATGTTTGGCTGGGTGTTGACCTCAGTGTCGGGCTGAGTGAGGTGCTGGGTGGAGGGCTGGGGGAGGTGCTGGGTGAGGTGCTCGGTGAGGTTGTGGGTGAGGTTCATGGTGCTGGGCTGGGGGAGGTTCATGGTGCCTGGCTGGGGGAGGTGCTGGGTGAGGTTCATGGTGCTGGGCTGGGGGAGGTTTATGGTGTTGGGCTCAGGGAGGTTCATGGTGCTGGGCTGGGGGAGGTTTATGGTGTTGGGCTTGGGGAGGTTCATGGTGCTGGGCTGGGGGAGGTTTATGGTGCTGGGCTGAGGGAGGTTCAGGGTGTTGGGCTGGGGGAGGTTTATGGTGCTGGGCTGGGGGAGGTTCATGGTGCTGGGCTGGGGGAGGTTTATGGTGCTGGGCTCGGGGAGGTTTATGGTGTTGGGTTGGGGGAGGTTTATGGTGTTGGGCTGGGGAAGGTTCATGGTGCTGGGCTGAGGGAGGTTTATGGTGAGATTCATGGTGTTGGGCTGGGGGAGGTGGTGCTGGGGGTCATCTAGTGAAATAAGATTTTTAGTGGGCTTCACATCAGCCACCAGTTTGATGACATCACAGGAAGTTGAACATTTAGTCAAGCCCAAGAGTCTCTTGTCTCTTATAAGAGTTCCTGCCTCCTCTGAAACAAAACTTTCACCTAGAATACACATACATACACTCAGAAAACTGTAATAATGTAATAATGTCAACATTCCTCTGTCCAGTTTGTTAACATGAAACATGTTAACTAGCCTTTTAAATGTTACTTAATGAGTCATTTAATGAGTGGTGTACACACACACACACACACACACACACACAAACAAACTTAAATATAGCGCCAACAGGGTTAGTGTGTCAGTGACTATGCAAGTACATGAGTGTGTAGGTATGTAACTGTCTTTGTGTGTGTGTTACCTGTTTCTGAGGAGGAGGAAGATGGATACATTCTTCTCCTCTGTCGGCCCACATTGTTAAGCGTATTCCCACTACTACAGGCTCCGTGTTCCAACACCACATACAACTAAAGCACACACACAAACAAACATAAACACACACCAACATGCACAGAGTCAGTCAAAATGTAAGAATTTATATTCCAACACAAGTGAATAGAGACTCTTTAGTACAAACTACAATCGATATTATGACATAAAACAGTACAGAGTTCATTCTTGCTGTGCTGCCTGTGCAGTTGAGAAGCCTTACTTGGGGACTACTGGAAGGGAGCTCAGTAATGCTCTCCTCACTCATACTCCTTTCGCTTATACTGTCCACTGGAGGGCGCTCTCTCAAACATCTCCTGCACCTGCTGGGCAATTCAGCAGAGCTCAACAATACTTCTTAGACACAGCTTCAAGAAAGTTTAAAACAAATAATAATATTAATAATAATTTAATAACATTAATAATAATTGTTTTCAGTTCACGACAGATGACTTTTTATCCTGTCTATCACCTACGAAGAAGTAAAATGGTATAAAATATTTGAAACTGAAGTACATATTTCTGTGTGAGAGCACACACAGTGTAGATGACTTGCCAAACCACTCAGAAGTGGTACTCCAGGAGTGTACTATGCTGTTTTGATCAGAGAGAGGTCTATACCTCCAGCCAACACACACACACACACTCACCCACACACACACACAAGGTAAGTGGCTTTATTATTGTCTTGTATGTTATGATAACTGTGACCCATCCATACGCTTTAGAATAAAGCAGCTTGCCATGCAGAACATGCCTCAGCATGAGTGTGTGTGTGTGTGTGTGTGTGTGTGTGTGTTGGCTGGGGGTATAGTTAAAAAAAAATGAAAAAGGGGAACAGAGACAGAGAAAAATGATACAAGCAGCCAAGTGCGAAAGACAATTTTGAAACGGCCCAAACTGCCGTCTGTGTAGTGTTTAAATAATGTTATAGATCACTGGGTCCATTTACAGACACGGCAGTAACCTATTCCCATGCATAAGGGCAGTACAGGCTAAACCAAGCATGTAATTGAAAGCGTGCCGGTGTTCCGGGGTGGCGAGGGGTCGGGGTGTTGAGGGGTCGGGGTGACAGACCCTGAAGCCCTGCGCTTTAGAACGTCTAAACAAGCCACAAAAACGTCTCCCAAAGAAAATCAGACACAGCACATGAGCCATTTGACAGGGCCTCTTGTGTGTGTGTGTGTGTGTGTGTGTGTGTGTATGTGAGAGAGAGAGAGAGCTACTGACACATGCAGAAGACGAGAGGAAAGCCTCTTTAATCTTTCAGTAGCCTTTGCTTCCGCGAGACGTCCTAATAAACAATTGAACGTGTCTGGCATAGGTGCAGTTCTCACACAGACTCACACAGACTCACAGAGGCCTGCAGGCTTAGACTCGCACAGCCAAAGTGGAAAATTAAGGACTTCTCCATTCCTTTATCAATGCAGCTTTACACTTTATAATCTACTAGAAGTTAAAGTAATGAATTAACTCAATCAGCAGCTGTTTCTAGAAGCACAGCATACTACATTTTTACATGAGTTTTTAAACTGGACATTATTTACAATTCGAATGGACGACAATTACTAACCCAAACTGCTTTTGAAGAGAATGTGTGCATCTCCCTGGCTGAGCTACTGCAGTTAGACCTACTACTGACATTTTTATGTTTGCTGTGATGGTCTTGTCCATTATCATAAAGCTGTTGACGTTGCTGATAATAAATTAATTAGGAGCTTTTAACCTTTCTAAAGTGTGCATCACCTAGATGAAAATTAAAGTGATTTTAAACTCTGTCCCCACTCTCCCTGTCTCTCTCTCTTTCTCTGACCTGTAGCAGTAAGTGAGACTGCCTGTAATGGTGAGCAGTATGAGGAGGAGGCTCAGACACACGGCGATGGCCACGTTTCTCCTCTTGCCCTGTTCAGCCTGCTGCATTTCCCACCACTCTACATCGCTGAACTGACACCGCTCTCCCATGTAACCTGCCACACAGCTATGCGCGCGCACACACACACACACACACACACACACACACACACACACACACACACACACACACACACACACACACA
>JAOXYF010000010.1:16399939-16431616 GCA_028565775.1 Sternarchorhynchus goeldii
CACACACACACACACACACACACACACACACACACACACACACACACACACACACACACACACACACACACATAAATTCAGCCACATGCATACAGGCACAGGCTTGGAAACAAGTATGCACACAACAAATACACACAAGCTGCTACATGCAAACATATACACACGCAACCAACATGCGTGCACACACATACACACACAAATGTACATATACACAAACACACTTAAGTATATGCACACATAACGCATCCACAAAACATGAGAGCAAACTATTTTAGCACCACTGACAAAGCCTCTGTACAAATACACCTGTAAAAATACATACTACACACATACATTTTTTGGACAGATTTGCTTAACATACAGTCTGTCACACAGCACAAAAAAATATCCTCAGGAAAATTCAGCACTGCTGTTCTTTTTAATGCAATACTGCCATCTACTGTTAATCAGTGGCATAAATCCACTCTCATGAGTCATCTGTTCTGGAGAGAAATTGATTCAGGCTTTCTGATACACAGAATTGTGTGAGAGTCCTGCGGTGAGTCCAGGACCCACGAAAGCTGTGGTGAGTCCTGGGTCCTGGACTCTAGTGAGGTAAAGTAAAATGAAGTCGATCTGAAGCACTGAAACTTTGGGCAGTGTTTGGGTGTGGGTGTCGGAGGACTTGCTTGCAGATGTAGGACTCCAGCTCGGGGAGGTAGAAACACACTCCATCATACATGCAGAAGGACTCATGAGTGGATGGACAGCTGCGCATAGAGTTGTCACGTTGCCATGGAAATGTGACATCCAGGGGACTGCTTGTGCTTGGGGCATCCACTGGATCTTCTACACCATGGAACAGAATACAGGCCCAGTATGAAAACCCTCCTGCAGTAAGACAGGTGGTTACTGTCCATCTAAGTGTATTTGCATAAGCAGCTTTAAACTCCTTTCAGACTCAAGATCAGGGATGTCGAAGTCTGTCCAGGAGTCCAGTAAAATCTGGCCTATTAATCGATGAGAAGGTGTGTAGCTGTTTTGTAGGTGTGTCTGAGCAGAGCACTGCTGCACTCTGACCCTCAGGGCCCAGACTTTGACACCCCTGCTCTAGGTCATTAAAAGTGGGAGGAGCTAACCATGGCAACGGAACCCCGAGCCTGTGTATCCATCTCTACACCTGCAGTCATATTCGCCCAGTGTGTTTAGACAAATGGCATTTACATCACAGCTGTGCATCTCCAAACGACACTCGTCTATGTCTGAATACACACACACACACACACACACACACATTCCCAAACACTTGTCAAAGAAAGGAATACACACACATTTGAATGGCAGAAGGTGTGTCTATATGTTTGTGTGTTTGTGTGCATGTTCGTGTGTGTGATAGTGTGTGTAACTTCTGTCACCGGTGCAGTGATGTCCGTCTCCACTGAACCCTGTTCTGCACTGACAGATGTATCCACCTGCTGTGTTCACACACTCAGAGCGAGGACCATCACACTCAGCCAAGCCTTCTGTGCATTCATCAGTATCTGTACACACACACACACACACACACACACACCATCAATGCAGCATGCATATATGTACACTATTTAGACAGAAATCAATGAATAAGTTCAATAATTACTCTGCACTCCCCCATAACACACACCAACATTCAGAGATTCTGTAAATAACTGCTATCGATGGCTTCTTTAAACAAGATAACTAAAATACACACACACACACACACACACACACACACACACACACTGCCTGATAACTCTGTTATTCTCTGTTGGCACAGGCAGTAGTGCTCACCCACACACAGATGCCCATCACCGGTGTACCCACTCAGACAGTGGCAGACAGCAGTGTGACCCTCCAGCACACACTGGGCGTTCCCATCACAGCTCAGAGCGAAACACTCGTCTTGGTGTAGAGAAAAAACAACAGTCATAACCAGATCAGAGAGAAGGAGACGTCCGGGTCTAAAACAGATCACACTTCTCACTTACTTCACCTATATCCCACACGATCGGGCTCTAAAACCCCATCATTTTGATGAATGTCCCCTACCTTACAGTCTACTTTGATAAACGCAGATATAGCCAATAACGTCAGCAGGGATTCTTCCTACAAAATATCCTAATATAGACTTTAATTTAGCGTGATGTGTGGCCAAAAACTCCTTGCATATCAGCACACTGGCCCCTGACGTGGCCCCTGATGAGGCCCCTGGACGAGGACGTCTACCTGACACCATGCTCTCAGTGAAGGCGGCTGGCTCCCCAGCGCCCGAGCGCCCGGCGGGCACACCCAGAGGAACGCTCTCGTCGTTCAGAGTCTTGTTTTTCAGGCTCCATGCCCCATCACCTAACACTGGCACCAACACACAGAAAAGCCTTCCTACTGTTTATAAAGCTGAGTGCAGCTTTCTCCAAATAAATGTTCAATTCTATACATCTAGTCATGCCAAGTAAGTCTGAGAAAACGTATTTACTGAAATAGGAAAATATTTACTGCACTGAATAAATATATGTAAACTTGATGACAACTGAGCTACTAGACTGACCTGTGGGAAGGCATGTTTTGCGATCAGCTGATAGGACATGTTGTGAATGACAGGAGCAATCGGCCAATCCATATCTGCTTTCACACAGTTGAGAACAACCCCCGTTTCCATAGAGACAAGGGTCCGCCCCTAGGAGAACGCAAGACAACTATCGATCTCTCTATCCCTCTCTTTCTCTCTCAATTGTAAAAGCTACTTGTATTATCTAGATGGTACAATATTAATATTAATACAGACACCAAGATGAAACCAGAGTTACCAAGATCTGTCTTTTCACAGTGGGGTTGTTTGAGTGTGTGAGCTTGACGATGGTTTTATACCTGGTTTGGCAAGAGGATGCACGATTACGAGGGCAGCCGGTTGCACGGTGTCACCACGGAAACGGTCCGGGTCATTCCCAGTTCTCTTAGAAAGCCGGTGGAGCTGATTATCAGCCCAGCTACTGACCCACAGTGAGTCCTCAAACACGGACACGTCGAACGGCCGCCCTGGCCCCAAACATACATGCACACAGGTATATCATTACATTACACATCCATTACATTACATATAGATATATCCATTACACTACAGGGCTGTAATTTGGCTGGGGGAATCTGATGGGAAGTTGGCTTGTTTCTCAGTTTCTGTGAGCTGGATAATTTTATCACAGGAAGGTCCTAAGAACTTTCTGCTGCTTCTATTCGTTTATTCATTACTTACTTACTTTTAATTGTTTATTACAACTGTTTTGTGCTTGTGTTGGTTTTGAACACTGTTTATCAAGCTTATCTTGCTAATAATTCTTAGATCTCAAGTAAAGATAATGATGCAACATTCTATATAGAAATATATATAAAAAATAAACAGAAAACAATGTGTGTGTGTGTGTGTGTATGTGTGTGTGTGGATGCATGGTAGGGCCTCACCTACTTCATTCTGTCTCAGTGTGTGTCGGTCTGACCCATCCATGTTGGCTGACTCGATGAGTCCTGTAGTGATGTCACACCAGTACAGTCGCTGTGAGGTGTAGTCCAGACTCAGGCCACTGGGTGAGACCAGACCAGTGTTCACCAGCACCTCACGCCCCTCCCCACCCAGACCAGAGCACTCCACCGCAGGACGGCCACCCATGTCCGTCCAGAACACCTTCCTCCAGACGCACAACCAAAGAGAGCAATGATTCCATATCAAGTTTATTGACACGCATGCATCACTACAATAACAGTGATGACCACACCCAGGATCAGAGGTTCGGTTCAGAATTCCACTACCGTATAGTTCAGGTTGCATATGAAAAAAGGAGATACAACTCCTGCTCCCATGTTCTGATCACCTCTTTCTTAAATCTGCCTTCATTAAACATTAGACAGACCTGTTTCCAGCTGCTGCCAGCCAGACTATTCAAAGAACCATCTTTTAATTAATCGTTAGGAGGTTTTGCAGTGCGGTTTTGTTAGAGTTGTTTGAGTTTATTGTATTAATCATAAACGCTTACTGAGCCTGAGGATGGACTGCTATGCCTCTGGGCTTCAGGATGTTTTCATAAACCAGGACCTCTCTGTCTACACCATCCAGACCACTCCGGCAAATCGAGGACAACCTGAAACAGGTCAACTTTATGGTTATATTTGTGTGTGTGTGTGTGTGTGTGTGTGTGTGTGTGTGTGTGTGAGAGAGAGAGAGAGAGAGAGAAAGAGAGAGAGAGAGTACTTATATATGTGGTTGTTTCTGTTTATGTGTGTGTGTGTTATTACCCTTTATCGGTCCAGTATAGTTTGCGATTGATCCAGTCCACAGCAAGGCCCTCTGGTGTTTCCAGCCCACTGAAGAGCACCACCTCTCTGGAGCCTCCTTCCATGGACACCCTCTCAATCTGCTGCCGCGAAGTACTGGCAAAGTAAACCTGAACCACAAGAACACACATTAATCCAGCCAAATTTCCACAGTCAGATGATCTATCACACCTGAATAAAAGCTTGGGATGAATACCAAATCACAGATTTCAAGTCTCACATTTATATCATTTTGCAACTTGTGGCCACCAGATGGCGACAGGCACATACGGCGCAACGACACCATTCACAACTACAACCCGGGCATCCGATCATGTCACGCCCTTTCAGTTTGTGTGAGTGAGATTACGCGTACGTGTCAAACCTTATTCTGCACTGGGTCGTAGTCCAGAGCCAGGATGGAGTCTCCAGCCTCCTCCAGCACCCTCCTGTCTCCTGTTCCGTCTGTGTTTACTCTCCTGATGTCCACTGTATTTGCGTACAGCAAGTAAGCTGTTGGCCCTGAGGCATTGAAGAGAGTAAACTCACAATTCCTGGAAGTTTTGTGTTAGTACATGTTTGTCTGTGTATATGTGAGACTGTGTGTGTATGTGTGTGTGTGTGTGTTTGTGTGTGTATTTTGTTTGTGTGTCTGTGTGTTTGGCCTTGCCTGTGGCTTTGCATTGTTTGCCATCTGGCTGTAGTTGGTATCCAGGTTGGCACTCACACTCCCACCTGCCAGGGGACAGCGTCACACACACCTGACTACAGCCCCCACCATCCAGAGACAGACAGCCTGACACGAGGACAAATTCTGCTTTAGTACCAACCCTCCCTCACACAGAGGTGAGGACACAGTACAGAATACACACACACACACACACCTGTGCAGGAACGTCCATCAGGCTGCAGTGTGGATCCAACTGGACACACACACACGTCTCCCTCTGGTGTGTGTGTACACGCATGATCACAGAGTGTGCCGTTCTCCACACATGGTTCAATTTCTGTACACACATCCAGACGTGGCACAAGACAAATCATTCGGTTTTTGAAACCTACCAAGTGTCTGTATTTAAAAAACATTTCAGTGATCAGGATCTTTACATCCAGCATGGAGTCCAGAGAAATGCCTGAGAGTGATTAAGCATGTTGACAGAGGGGAGCCAAATACATTCGGTATGGAAACCATATACTTCTTCTTTAAATACCCAGTGCCCATTTTATAGTTTCTAGATTGTTCTTTAAAAATTCAACCTCACTTTTTTTCTGTATATATTGCAAGTAGTTTATACTGGAACCCAACAGTCACATGCTAATGCTAATATTAATACTTATGTAAACTCATACCACTGCTAACAGTCGCATACTAATGCTAATATTAATACTTAGACTTCAGTAAGAATTTTATTATTTCATATTCTGTAAACATTTAATAAACACAGTTTTTATCTTTAGTACATTAAATAGACTATGTTTTGACCCAGTACACACTTTGTATCCCGGAGAATGCTGTGTGCTGTTTGCACAGATCTTACTCACCATTTTTTAAGCCAGTTCCACTAGCCTTTACTCCAAGTGCTGCTAATCACATGTCCTTCATTAATTAATCATCAAGTGCCAGCAGTCTCTATAAAAGCAGACGATTTAGCTGTTTGCTGGTCTGGAGCATTAAGATGTGTGTTAACACAATGCCAAGGAAAGTCATGAGCAGTAAGCCTTGGGAAGCAAATGTTGCTGCCTGTCAATCTGGGGAGGATTTTAAAGCCAAGGAATTCCAAACAATTTGAATTCAATTATTCTACAGTGGGAAAGTTTATTCACAGGTGGACAACTTTCAATATAGTTGCCAAGCTTTCCAGGAGTGGACATCCCATCAAGGTCACAGTGCAATAATCTGAGAAACTGCACCAAACCCAAGAGGGACATCTCAGATTCTACAGACCTCAGTTAGCATGTTAAATGTTCAGGTTCAAAAGTGAGACTGAACTCACTCATGAACCTGAAAAAACAAATATGGCTTGTTTGGAAGGGTTGCCAGGAAAAAGTCTCTTTTTTCCAAAAACTTGGCAGAATAGCTAAAGTTTGCAAAGTTGCATCTGAGGGAATCAAAAGAATCATGGAACAACATCCTTTGGACAGATTACATCAGAGTGGAGATGTTTAACAATAATTCACTGCACCATATTTGGTGAAATCCAAACATATCAGCGCAAACACCTCACACCAACAGTCCAGCACTGTGGTGGAGGGGCGGTTTGGGCTTGTTCTACTGTTACAGGACCTGGGCACCTTGCAGTCATTGAGTTGACCACGAACTTCTCTGTATGCCAAAGTATTTAGAGTAAAACGTGAAGCCATCTTTCTGACAGCTGCAGATTGGCCAAAATCGGGTCACACAGTGGGACAATGATCCCAAGCACACCGGCAAATCTACAACTGAATGGCTTAAAATGGAAAAAATCAAGCAATGGCCCAGCCAAAGTCCTGACGTCGGCCCAACTGAACTCTCTGGTGGGACTTTAGGGAGAGCTGTGTGTTAACAAATGCCCACAAACATCAATGTTGTAAAGAAGAGTGGGTTAAAATTCCTACAGAATGAAGAGAGTGACTGAAAGTCGTACAGAGTATGATTACTTCAATTTATTTCTGCTAAAGGTGAATCTATAAGCTATTGATTTTGGGGGGGGGGGTGTACTTAGTTTTTCACATTAGACTTTTCCATTTCGACATTTTAAAGAATGGCCTGGTGGAATCTGCTGTGTGTCCATCTACCTTAAGACCTGGTAATGACCAAATTATTATTAATGTTTGGATAAAAAAGAAAACAAACAGGCAGTACTTTTTCACTGTATGACATCATTATTCCTCAGGTCAATCACTTAAACAAGTTTTACCACAATTTGTTTGTTTTTTCCAGATCTCTTTTAATAGCAGTTGTCATACATCACACCAATGGTTTAAATATAAAGTGGATATTACTTGTTCCTGGACTACAGTTGCCAATTTGTATTAAATGAATAGGCATTCGTTGAGATGGCCAGCAAACAACCAGAGTGGAAGTAGAACATCTAACGTCACCTGGCACCATGACGTCACAACTGCTGAAACACAAAGCCCTCTTTGCAGGCCATTTTTCAGTCAACTCTTTGTCAAAACACTGTCTTGCTGAGCTCCAGATTAAAGACTCCCAATTAAAGAACTCCAGATGAAAGAACAATGCCTGTAATAAACTTGCTGGGACAAAAAAAGGCTCCAGTTCACAGTGTTCTTGGGGAAAAAAAACATTGGGCTATTTCCATCCACAAAATAGTATCATCCCAATCTCTGGCCGTTATCTTTAACAAAGCCAGCCTGTTTGGGAGAAACAAGCTTTTTGGCATGAGCTTCCTAGTAGTCTGTTTATGATGTCAGTCCCATAATCCCGCCCATAATCCTGCCCATAATCCCATCCTAAAAGGTGAAAGAGCGACTGGAGACTCCTTGTGAGTGGGTGACACATGAACCTGGATGCAGCCATGGCTGGACGTAAATGGAAACCCTCCACAAGCTACACAGGTGGGTCCACCCCCCCCTTCTCGAGAACTACCATCTTTTCAAATTTTACTGTGTCATCACCAATGACAATAAATCCCATACTGAATTTAATAGTATGACTTTATGTGTGTGTGAGAGAGTGAGAGAGCGAGAGAGAGAGAGAGGGAATGAGAGATAGCGAGGTGTATGCATGTGGACTGAGAGAAAGAGAGATGTATGTGTGGGGGAGAAAGAGAGAGATTTGTGATGAGAGAGAGAAAGAGAGACTGAGAGGGAGAAAGATGTGTGGAGGAATGTGGAGGAGGATGCAGAGACATGTGAGCATATATGTGTGGTGAGAGAGGAAGATAGACAGATGAGTGTGCAATTTGTGTGAGTGGGGAGAGAGACGGAGAGATAGATCAAGGGAGAGATAGAGGGAGTGAGAGAGAAGGAAAGTGACTGGGGGATATGGAGATAGAATGAGAAACGGAGAGAGAGAGAGAGATGAAGAGAGGGAGAGAGACTGCTCTGTGTGTGTGTGTATGTGTGTGTGTGTGTGTGGTCAATCTGTTGGTCCTTGGTGTTGCTGTGCTCTTAACCTTCTTAGTGCTGCAAAGCTGCTGACTAAATATGTTCCCTACAACTGATCTCACCTCCCAATTTGTCTAATTACCCTGTCTGAGCACTGCACCACTCTATCAGAACTATCTCACAGTTTAAAAACTGCCCCACTTTATCAGAGCTACCCCCATGGATTTTGAACTGCCACACTCAGAACTACCCCAGTGTTTCAGAAATAGCTTGTTCTACCAGAACTACCTGACTTTCAGAAATCTCAACTTACTAAAACTACCCCAAAGTTTCAGAACCACCCCAATTTCAGAACTACACTAGTTTCAGAACTGCCTTATTCTCCAAGAACAACCCCACTGCCTAAGAACTGCATAACTATCCAAAAACTAACCCTGTTGTTTCAGAAACGCCCCATTTTCTCAGAAATAATCCCACTGTCTCGAATACGCCCTCCTTTGTGAGAAACAAACCCGTCGGTGTCGTTAGCACCTTGCCTCCTCTGCTGTATGATGTGACCACAATGCAACAGGTCCACAGTTCTCCACCAAATCCACTCTCTGTTGGAAGGGTATTGCTGCAATATATTATCATGCATATATTATAATAATTCCCCTATCTCACCACGGCAGGTCTTGGTGTCAGGCAGGAGCATGTAGCCGTTGGGGCAAGTGCAGAAATAGGAGCCCGGAACATTCTCACAGCCCAGAGAGCAGCCATGGTTCCAATGGGCACACTCGTTTACATCTAAAACAGAGATAGATAGATGGAGAGAGAGAGAGAAGGAGAGAGACCAGCAGTAATGTTAATGGACCTAAACAGCCATAGAGTGACTGAGGGAATATTCAAAATGCAGATTTGAATACTGTTAGTATCACCCCACCAACTATCTGATTCTGATCCCCTTTATTCAACACTACCAAGCCTGAGAACGTGAAGGCTTGCACATGCTTCCTCTGTCCCGCTAACATCATTTCAATCTGCCCCTATTTCAACAGCACTGGTCGGCTCGACACACTTGGAGGAGATCACCAACCAGCAGGCCAGCACTGGTCTGCACCGTCTTGAGCTGAAGGGGTGTAGGTGCCCACTGCTCATAGAGCTTCAGCGCCAAGAGATAGACCACGCACCTTCACAGAAACCTCCCTGCTTGCTGAGGGTGAAGCCCCTCCTGCAGACGCATCGGCCAGAGCCACTGGTGCTGGAGCACACGCACTCCTCCTGAGGGTCACACACTGAACGCCACAGCAACACACACGAGATCAAACAAGGAGATAACGTTACACAGTGCTTCATCATACACGTTTACAAAACTGACTGCTTCAACATTTGTGAGCTTTAAAGTAAACTAAAACAATAATTCTTGAGAAAATGGGTGACAAAGGTTGTATTTTTATTTGATCTGAGTAAACAAATATTGGAATTCCATGGCTTTTCGTTGTTCAGGGGGAGAAGTGACATACAAGATAGGGTGAGATTGCCATCAAAATGTGTTCTGCTACTGATTACTGATTACTTGCCAAAGACCTTATGATTGTTTCTGTCTGATTGCTCTGATTATTATTTGTTTATTAATTCATGACTATATTAAATGTCATAAATTAACCTTCGGTAATGAAATCCTTTCTCTGCATGAGTAAAACTGGTCGTGTACCACATTCATAGGTGGAGAGAGCTGACCTGGAGTCAGGGGAGTGCCAGCTTCAGCCACTGGTTGGATGGTGCGATGTATCACTCGGATATCGGCAGGAACGTGCTGCATCTTTCCGGAGCCGAGTTTTTCCGGAGAGCCGCCTGTGTGCTTGTTGACTCTTATTACGCTCTTTGACAAGGTGTCTGTCATGTATACGTAGTTCAGGAAAACCGATATCTTCACAGACTTTGATCTGGGAAATTTAAATAAGACGCAGCATCTTAGAATTCAGATGAGTTTCCGTATAGAGGAAACAACCAGAAGAAACGTGAGACCCTTGCAAGACCATTGGAATGTGCTGCTCAAAATTCCAAGATGAAATTTAACATATTTCATCTGACTACAACGTTACCTTAAGGGCTGGCTGACAACAACGTTAATAAGGTTGCCATTGTAGTCACAGGAGCCCAAGGAGGTAAGCTTGCTCAGACTTTGCTGTACCCAGAACAGTCTCCTTTCCACTGGGTCTATGGCCAGGGCCAGCAACTGGTCTCGGACCTTCAGCACACTGGTCCTCTCTCCCCCTACCAGGTCAGAGCGCTGGACGTCAGACGTGACCCCCACGGCCAGCCAGAAGAGGTATCTGCATCAAAGCACACAGCACTGTGGGTAGAAGGAAACCTGAGCCTTTTAAATCAGCCCCAGGTCAAAATAATCAAGAATGAAAATGATTCAGCATAACAAGAACTTTGAAGGTGATTCATTACTAAATCATATTCTTCACACGCGAAGAAAATGTAAAGAAACCTTAAGAAGTTAAGAATCCTCTCTATACAGGGAAACATTAGAAACAATTTGATCAGAGGATTAGATATACCTGCAGTACCAATTTCATTCTGTTCAAATTAATTATACTGATATTGATACTGATTTTAAGGTTCATTTCATTCTGATTCAGCCATTCTGAGAAATGAGGCCACTGTGAAATGTTTGTGAGTGAGAATAAAATGGCTGTCACGTTGGGTGAACTAGTCAGGGAGCATCTCTTTGCCTGCTATGGCAGATGAAGGCTTAGCCAGCGCATGGTGTGTTGGAGCGTGTCTACGCGCCAGCCCTGGGAGAGCATTCTCCATCTGAAGGCCTCAGTGCGCACAGCCCACATGCTAACCTGCTAACGTGCTAATGTGCTAACTGGGCACTGAGTCTCTCACTAGCCATGCGGCATGAGGCATCTGCCCTCAGCACTTCGGTCTTGGAACCCGTTGCTGGGCAGAGTTAAACAAACCGGACATGTTGTGACAGGTACTTGGACTGGCCTACCTCTTTCAGTTGGATATGCTAACTCAGTTTGAAGAGCTAGTTATGCTAACTTATGTTATTAGATATGCAAACTCATGTTGTTATAGGGTGACCACTTTTGTCCACAGACTGCAGGGTGTAACAAATTCAGTGTTTGAAGATCCATTATAGAAACTCTACATTTTGCTGGAACCTGCTTAATGAATGTTTTGTATGTTTGTTAAATATCCATAAATCACTCCAAAATGTGATACTGTAGCACTGTTTTTTATTGTTTCTTAATAGTGTGCGTGTATAAAGTACAGGGTCATCACAGTCTTGTTTTACCGATTGTTTGGGTCGATCACCACACTGCTGGGCTGAGACAGGTTTCTGAGGACAGTCATTTCGTTCTTCCCATCAGTCTGTGCTCTCTGAATCGTCCCTCTTTTCTTACTGCTCCAGAACACTGTGTTTTCTATCCAGTCCACAGCCAGTCCTGAGATTCCTTTCCCCAGTGACAAAAGTTTCTGGAAAGAGGTAACATTCTCACTGGGAGCTTTTGAGAGACAATGCTCAGCAGATGGAGATGTAGAATAACTGCAATTTTGAAGACCATGCCGGTGAAGCATGCTGCCTACCGCCAGTACTCTAGCCTAAAGGTCAAAGTTCAACCACCCCAATGAAAGAGAGAGAGAGAGAGAGAGAGATGTAAAACAAACTGCAGTGTAGTCAGGATGTTTTGGCTAGAAAGTGTTGAGTAGTTTTAAATGGTTTAAGGCACAGTGCGAAAATTGCAAAAGTAACCTTGCAGGACACAATTACTGTGTTACAAATTCCTTCTACAATTTCTAATATCCCTACAGTGTAGTTCTGTAACATTCACCAGCAGTTACATTTTAATTCCGTCTGAGTAACACTCAGCTAATACTGAGCAATTAAGGAGTTCTGAGATTCCCTGTATTCATTAGATAATTATTCTGGTTCTGAGGGATAACTTCCCTTAGAAGCTTGTAACTGGCTAATAAGCTAAATGTAAAACCATATTTGGGTCACATGCCTGTTTTTGAGTAAGTACCTGTGTACTGTGTAGTAAGTGGGAATTTATATTGTCAGACAATAATTATAGCAAAATAAACCCATGACTCATAAACACTGCTGAATTACCCAAATCACTAAACCCACCATTTAAAACTGTTCTTAACACTGAATAAAATACATTTTGAGTGTTAACACTGAAGAGTTTGTTTAAGAAAAGGTTTTACTAGTGATGCCTCAGTCATACCTGTCTGTGTCCCCCGGGTAGGTGAGCACGGCTCAGGACTCCAGTGTGCGTGTTGACCCAGTACAGGCTTCCTTCTCTCGAGTGGAAGTCCAGCAAAATAGAGCCGCCCACTCCTGACATGACACTTTCCTGGTCACTACCATCCAGGCTCATCCGGAGAATTGCATTTCCCGTGGCAACAAGGAGGTATGGCTCGGAATCTTTGTAAACCAAATGCAAACCGAACTAAAGCACAGCGATTTCCATTACTAATATCTATATTCATTTGCATAAACATTAGCAGATGTCTCTCAGTCCATAATTTCTGTCAGATCATATGATCACATCGAGTGAGACAATAAATTGGTCATGAATGTACAAAAAGTAATCCCATAAACTTTATTTTCAAGGTGAAACATTTTACTCTAAATACCATGTACTCTGTACTGTGATGATTATTCATGTGACATACAAAACTTATTGTAAGGTGTTACATTCTTAGACATGTTACATGTAACATATAAACATAAAAGTCTACTATTCACACTCTGTTATTGTCTAGTAGTTCTGCTCATTGACATGCGACATATCCACTTAGTCACATGGTCACATTTAGCCAGATGATGTTTTACAAAGACCATTTTAATCTTGCAGCATTAAATAAATAAATAACACAAATATATGAGTTTGTAGAGTCAGCCTCCAAAAGTTTATCAGAAATGTGAAAGCGATTTCAAAATGGATTAACTGCCACTGGAAGCCTGTCTATGATAATCATTGAATCATTACCTCATACTAGTAGTAGTCAACTTTAAGAAAAGTGAATAGCATCCATTAGCAATAGGATTCCACCGGTAACACAATGGAGCACAGACCAGGGTTTGTGTTAGCTGATTTAACAACTGCCAATATGTTTTAAAGGCTGAACCTTAAACAAAAAAGAGCTAGTGTTTTTAAAATGAGTTTTGCAGCACCTTTTTACGCTTCATGGGTGGGAAGTTCACAGACAGCTCGGATAAAAAGATGCAGTTTCCACAGCAACAGGTATGATAATGGAAGCTTTCTAGTTTTCTGCTTTGAGCTATGGGCTACTCTCGTGAGTTACACAAAGACGTTACTAAGGGTAGCGACAGAGAGCAGAGAAAACGTGTTACAACGAGATGTTTGGTGGTTTTCTACCATTCTACGAGCACTAGCTTATTGTCTTGAGACAATGGCACGTGGGGTTTTTTTTTCTTCTTAGTTTAAGTGTGCTTCTTGTCATTTTATTAAAGAATAACAGCTGGAAATTGCTATGACTAACAAGTATTATCAAACCTACTCAGAAAATCTTAGGTTTTAGACAGATGTTTGTCACCTTCTAAAATAAAGCTGTGACATATGTGAGTTGGAAACACACACAAACGTGCTAATGAAAGTGTGAAAAACTGGACTAGATAATTAGTGATCTGAAGATAGCGAGAGAATTCATGAATATTGCCATTATATATTAGCTTCTTAAGCTAACTCTTATCACACTGCCCTAGGAGCTTACACCCCTCCAAAAAGTACAAACAAAAGTGCTAAAAAATCCACTTTCTCAGTCAAACAGAAAATGAGTGTGTTTCCTGTTTCCTGGAAACTTTTCTTTGTGTTTATACAATTGTACTTATACAGTATAACAAATGTCAGTAAACCAGGATGACTTCAGGTATTTACCATCCAGCATAGAACTTTTTATCCAGTTTTTTTAGTATAACAAAACCACTGGTATCTCTTCCTCTCTCACGTCTAAGACTCACAGCAGAACAAGGCAAATGTTATATATCCTACCCCTTATCTTCCCTAACCAATTGAAGCTCACTCACCCACGCAGCTCCAGTTGCCTGTGGCCCAGCATGCCCCAGTGTCAGCGGGGCTGGAGTCGGGGGCAAGCCACCCACTCCCCACCCAGAAGCACAGGTGCAGCACAGCCACGAGCTTCCCAAAAAACATAATCCTGGTGCAGAGACTAAGTGCCGTCAGTCTCAGTCGTTCCCTTGGACACTGCGCCATGACCTCCGCACATCCTACATGCGGGTCTCTGCACAGGTTGAGAGAGAAAGAGGGAGGGAGACGAGACGAGACTGAACCAGTATGCAGCGTATCAGTGGGCAATGAGCTGAAGGACACAAGGTGCCTCTCCAGACAAAGCAGAGGTCAGAACTATACACAGCTACTCAGGACTGTCCAGAGCCTGCCTCACACACACACGTACACACACATACACAGAGCACACACACAGAGCACACAGAGCTCCACTTTCTCCTGCCTTCCCCCTTGTATTTTAGATGTTTTGGAAGCAAAGTATGAAATTCCTGACAGTCCCGTGGTGAATCTGACACATGGTGAAGCTGCTCCATTCAGAGGCTCCGCCTGCTGCCTGTAGTGTGTGTGTGTGTGAGTTATTCAGAGGGAGTGGTCATCTGACTAGATCTCTTTTGTAGACTGTTATATGTTGGCATCTTCATCTCTCCCACATGTTTAAACAAGCCAGTTTGTCTCCCTGCTGCCTCATCGTACGGCTGCCCAGCAGGACATGGAGTCTCGTAGGCAGAGGCCCCGAAGAGAGACGTCATGCTTGGCCCAATCTTGTTTACTCCGTCAGATGACACTCTTAATCTGGGAATGACTGGCATATTGTTATTCACATTGGTGTCTGGGCTCAGGGAAAGAATTGCCGCCTATAGTCCCAAACAAGAGCCTCCCTGAGCTCCCACTTACGCATCACAATGGTACCGTCTCACATGAAAAATATCTCAAATAGCTTCGGTTTTGGTTTTGCACATTTTTAAAACAGAGTTGAGTTTGCATCAACAATTTGCATATCTTTGATAAATATACTGCCTCTGACATTTATATTTTACATTTGTCAGACGCTGTTATTTAGAGTGTCTTAAAAAAGCGCTTTGTCGTTAAAAGCTCACAGACTTTATCCTAGCCAATAAGTAGGATAGAGTTCAATATACATTTGAACTAGAACACTGTTAACATCCAGGAATCGATGCTGATCATGGTGTAAGCTTTGGTAAAAAATGATAAATACAGTAAGAAAGAATAACAAAGAAGTGCTAGAATGTAAGTTGCTCAGCAGTAGTGTAATGTTCGATACGTGTAGAATCAATGATCAATGAAATATTCTACAAACAGACGTGTCTTCAGTCTGCGCTTGAAGCCTCCAAGGGACTTCGCTGTCTGGACAGCCAGTGAACGGCTGTGACATGAATATCTTCATTTTGTCCTGTATAAATATACCAAAGGTTATATATAGTTGTATCATCTACTGTGTATTACAGGGTAGTCCTTGGTAAGTATATGGATAGAACTTCCATTTCAGTGGAACATAAATAATTGGACAAATCAACATAATCTTAATTAAAATGGCCAAGTCTTTAACTTGGTTGCAAATGGCCTGCATTTCCTGATGACCGCCTGAGTTCCCTGACTCATATGTCAACAGATTCTGGCTCACTGTGTTTATCAAGTTTAACTTCATAGTTTAATCCCTCTGTGAGGACGGAGTGGTGCACACAAACACAGTTCTCAGACCTGCAGACTCTTAATGGACACATGAACTCAAAATCAGGCTTAAACTGACAGAGAAAACACTTACAGCCCTTTAATTATCATTTGAACTTTATCTGGTTGTAAGTTGGCAAACTGGGAAAATGGCAGACGTTTCGTTGTCTTCAATCATCACAGTGTATGTGGGTTTTTTTTGGCAGGGCTTTCGTTAAACAAAAAAAAAAACTGTCAGAGCTTTTCGATAAAAAATGACATTTAATTACATGTTAATGTAACTCTGCTAGCTGTTGACGTTTCTTATCCTCATTAGCATTAAGGATCAACCCATTTTAAATAAAGGTCCTCGTCAGTTTGAAATCCAGTGGATTCCGTTTTGATGTTGTGACACTTCTAAAACAATCATTGCATATTCAATACACAACCAGTATGTATGATGTACGAGCACATTGCAGCTCATAAAAAAATGAACATGTAAAAATATATACTGCACATCTGGGTACTATACACATAACAGTTCATTAAAAATTTAATGTTAAAAAGGAAGGAATATGTTATAGGCTTTTTGTCAAAGTCCTCTAGGCATAGATAGTACACTGACAGTATTATGTGTTACTGCCAATCTCTTCTCATTATGCAGGAGCCACAATTGATTTGAAATGGTCACTTGGTCAGTGACTTAGGGGTGCTGGTTATGAGATAAAATGTGTATGTGAAAATGTGCTCACATCTTTGCATTGTAATAAGGAAAGCTTCTTTATTAGCTCGTGCTAAGAGTGACATTTTCCCGTTAAAGCTCTGCAGGCGATGTAAGTTCCGGTTCCTGGCTTGTTCACGGGGCACTAGCAGAGGTATTCGGAGCGTGAGCTGTCACTCTTATAGGTCGTTTGAGAGTCAATGCTTGGGCGTGAACAGAGGAGCCTCCTCTCCGATTCGTGCGTCTGCCTCCGAGCCCAGATATCGTTCACCTGGCCGTTCATGGCCCTCGGTTTCCTGGCGAGAGTCTCGAACTTCACGTACGTCTCTCTGGAGAGGTCAGCGTGTTCCCTGGCGTTCCTGCCGACGCTGCCGTTTTCCTTGCAGTAGAGAGAGGCAATCTTATAGAGGAGCAGTACGATGAGAGGAAGAACCAAAACACAAGCAGCCCCGCTGACGATCACCAGCCATGTGTTCTGCCCGTCGTCCTCTGTAGCATCCAAAGTCCTGAAATTCACGCACTGGTCTTTCCCATAGTCCAACCCCTTGACAGCCAAGCAGACAGTGTAGACCTGGTTGGGCAGAAGGTTCTTGAGAAGAAGTTTGGCCTGCGCGACATCGACCTCTACCGTCTGCTTGGTTGCCTCAGCTTCATATGGGAAGTACACAATAGACAAAAGGGTGTCGCTAGGCAACCCCTCGGACGTCCACAGCACAACCGCTGTGTCGCCTGTCTCCTCAACAACCTTGATAAGCTTAACATAGGCACTGTCTGCTTTTGCCCTGGCTGGATGATTGGTGGATGGATGCCTACCACCTTTGACTTGCTGAATCTTGGCAGGCATATCTCCAGCAGGTGGGGACCTCTGGACACCTCCACCTGGGCCCGGTTTCCTCCTGCCGGGTGCAGGTGGTGGCATGGGTGTGGGGGATGTCGATGTGGATGTACTAGACAAGGTAAATGATGGAACCACAGTCTCTGTTGCAGGAGGTGGAGATTCGGTAATCACTTCTGAACCCTCATTTGGCTTCTGGATTGTGGTGAGTGTTGGAGATTGCAGCGTAGTCTCCGTCCCAGACACAGACAGGGCGATGAAGGCCTCCGCATTTCCAGCAACGTTTTTGGCCTTGCAGCGATAAATGCCTCCATCACTCATCTGGATTCCATGCAGGCTGAGGATGGACCACTGAACACCTTCACCTGGAGATTCCTGCACAACTGCATGCAAATGCAATCAAAAGGTTTAACATTTATAATGTGTTTTTCAGCATTTAAACAAGCAAATCTCTACCTAACAGAGGTACTCTGACTTGTCATAAAGCCTCTTAAAGACATTCTGTCACGGGAGGCCGGCCCTGCAGCACGAGGGAGACGCCCACTCACACACTAAGCTCCTCCCTCGATCACAGTCACCCAGCTATTAGATTAAGTTCACCTGTTCCTCGTTTGTTTTCACTCCTTCACTCTCTCCATAAAAACCCACAGGCCCAGTCCACCAGTGCTGTGCATTGAACATAAAGAAGCCCACAAAGCTGCTGGAGGAACCCTCCTCGCTCTCCCGGCGCGGTTTAAAAGACTTTACTTGTCGTTTAAGGCGCTAGTTGTGTTGGCGCTCGCGTGTGCTTTTGCGTTTATCTGTTTTCTTTGGTTCTAAATGGGTAGCAAAGTCAAGCCTCTGCTACCCTCCTCCTGCTCCTTCCTCCTCCTCAACCCCGTTACAGTTACACTTGTGATGTCATATAATGGAAGGACTTTTGATAATAGAAGAACTGTGACTGTGACTTATGATAATCATGTCACACTCCACCATTAATTAAAGCATAAGTGAGATCATATTTCTTCAGTATTTGTTTACTAGTAGAGGTGTGTGTGTGTGTGTCTGTGTGTGTCTCAACCTGTGGTGTTGACAGGTGATCCATCTGCCCTGCTCCACTGGAGGCTCGGGGTGGGGTAGCCGGTGGCATCGCAGCGCAAGAGGACGTTGCTCCTGATGGAGGACGTGATCTTGGTGGCTGAAGTCATCACGGAGGGCTTGACGCACTGGTCCAGCTCTGCTCTCTGGAACAGGATGCCAGTCAGGTCGTCCGGGCCGCTGCAGAACAGATCCGGATCAATGAGGACCACGGCGTTGTCCGACATCCGGGACATCTCTATAAGCTTGGAGATCCTGCAGTCACAGTACCATGGGTTGTCCTGGACACCTGCAAACATCAAACGCAAAACATCAAATAATCAGAGATTTTTCACATTACGACATTGTTCTGAGGTGTGCCCTGAATTACAACGGTAAGGCCTTTGATGCACAAGTGTTTAGAAGTAACATTTGATGATATGCAGGAAAATTTGATGACTAAAACAGGAAAATATGTGCTGTCCATTATTATATCCATTCTTAGTACATGGCTCACTCATAATGTTGCCTGTGGCAAGATGGCAGGTCTGTTGACTGTCAACACAGAACCAGTTATTCCACTCATAGATGTGAACAGATGGGCTGAGGCAGCTGCTGGTGATTCTCTGGCAATACTCTGATGATAATCTTATGGAGGAAACTTTCAGTTTCTAATTAACTTCATCTTAAAGGTGAAAATCTACTTATTTCATGTCTTAGATAGCCAAATGTTTACTAATACCTAATGATTCACTTAACTAGATGGTTAGAATCACCAAACATTTCTGTCAGTTCTTCATGGAATCTCAAAGCCAACAAACCCTCAGACCTGAACCCTAACCCTAACTCTGTTGGCAGATTATCCTGTACTTAACCGAGTTGAAACATAGATAGAAAGCCTGTGTTATCTTTAGAGATCTTACATGTCAGCCTCACCTCAGGGAATGACATAGGTCAAACAGGCTTCCATCAAATGTGGGCAAGTTATATAACTACCTAAAGTAAATCATCTTTTGGATGGAACTGTTTTCCACGCCAGTCTGGAGTGGTTTTTGTCTTTTTACACCAGCTAACATTTTCAGCACTTCTATTTTGATGTCAATGACATGAATTCAGAATTACTTTCTCATTATTTTTCAATAGCTATAATTAAGCAATCACAACATTACTGTCTTTGATTGGAAAGATACGGAATACACAAGAATTCGCATCTTTGTTATGTTACAGTTTTTCATTTTAATTAGAGCCATTTGATACACTGTACAACTTCCTCATGGACAGTTTACTATTAAAAGTCATGGTAACATTGAAAGAGGCCTATATTTATCTTATATAAGCTGTGATCCTGTGGTCTGTCCAACGCATTTTATTTTCTTTGCACTTTAAACAAATGAGAAAACATCTCCTGAGGTGGAGTGTTTACGTTTCTGACCATCTCTCACTAGAGCACCTGAGTCCTCAGATGTGAGCGAATAGCCTGTAGCCGACTTAGAACAGCTGTGACAAACCTATGACAGAGTCCTAAAGATGTGGTCAGGGTCATTTTTCCCAAAATTTCTGACCATGTTCTAAAATTCTTGCATGGAAACTTTTATTTTCTGATTTTCGATAATGCTGCCATGACAAATGCAGTTGAAGCAATAACACAAAAAGGCATCGTCATGCTATCAGTAAAAGCTCTGCGTGTTTATCCTGCGAAGACCCAGGACATAGTGAAGTCAAACTCCAACCTGCCCTTATATGTGGTTACCACGGCAACCATGTTCCCCTACAGCAAAACAAAAGATAAAAACTCACAGCACAGCTTCTGATTTCCCAGTGCCTTTCTCACCCTTTACCTTCTACGTACAACGACCAGAAGCGGTGACACACACACACACACACACACACTGCGACCACTGTGTGCAGTGACTCCAGCAGCCAGTGCTGGAATATGAAACGCAGACTTTAATTTCATCAATGCGATTGTTTCTTGCCAAACTGCCTATAGAAGTCATCTTCTAATCTTCCTAATGTATCACCAAAACACACTACAAAACAGCACATCATTGTTGTGAATATTCTTTTTACCGCCCACCCAGTATGAACTTGTGAGTGTTGACGGTGGGCTTCATGCTGGAAAAGGGGGGCCAGATATCCATCAGGTCAGAGGGGAGGGTGGTCAGTCTGTTGCTGGAGATGTCCAGGTAGGTGATACTGCGCAGGTAAGCCCCGGCTTTCACGGGTACGCTCGTCAGCAGGTTATTGTGCAGGTCCAGGGTCCTGAGGCTGGGCGTCTCTTTGAGGGACTCCCAGGGAAAAGTGGCAATTTGGTTCCCGTCCAGGCGAAGTTCGTGCAGCTCCTTCAGGTTGTAGAAGCTCCCAGGGTCCACGGCGCTGATGGCGTTGTAGCCGATCCACAGGTAGCGCAGCTCGGTGAGGTAGTAGAAGGCTTCAGGCGGGACACGTCGCACCATGGTCTTCTCCACCCGCAGCTTCAGCGTGTCCACCGGCACGTTCACTGGGATGTCGGACATGTCTGGGTCATTACACAGGACGGTCCTAGGGGAGAGTGGAGGATGGTACAGCCAGATGTCGCATTATGGAGGAGTTAAAGTAAAGAAACTAGGGTCAGGATCCACGGATCCATATTAAGTCCTAAACCCTTAGACTAAACAGCATCCATTTCTGGGAAATTGGCCCTTTGCAAGTGATAATAACAACTCTTAGATTAAAAACACAGTGACTGGGAAATGGGATGAAAAGATTCTAGGTGCCACTGCTTGATATGAACTAGCAAAAACAAATGAATATCAACCAGCTGTAAAAGAAATAATCTTTTGGAGTGAGACTACATATATAAACTGTATCCAAAAAAAAAAACACACTAGTAAACCAATGACCAAAGTGAATAAGTGAAATGAATAAGGCTTTAAACAGCCTTTATTGGCCTGATTTTATTGAACAACCCATCAGGAGGAAGTTAAGGAACAACACCAAACAATACATGAAACAAGCAGATTGATAGAGCTTATAATTACCTGTTATTTTCTTTGACCTAGTCTTTTCTAAATCAATCTAATTTGCATTGTCTGCTGTCTTCTGCACTGGCCGAGTTAATTCACTTTATTGTGTGAACAATATTGGTCATTTGTAATCAGTATTGCACTGATGTACCAGTATTATTTCTTATTAATTCAGAGGAGCTTTAACAAATTATGGAACATCTAAGACTGATAGGACCACTGTGATTTGTTCATTCACCAAGTAAAGCCAAAGACTTTGGAAGTAAATTTCATACGTGCGAAATTACAGAGAGTAAATTTGTGCATGTTAAACTGTTTGTCACTTGAAAAGAGGTAGGTGATTATCAGCACTACTGATGTGCTAAGTAAAAATGTACACAGCTAACCAGAAGGCACTGATGCCTGTGTGTTTGTAGGTCATAAAAAATAAACATTTATTCACATCATAACAGATTTATCTATAGACTATTCTGGGAATTACAAATTGATCTCCTAGACAATATTCCAGATAAGCTATCACCATCTGGTTTTTTTCTCGTCACTTCTAATTTGATAAACCCTTGCAACGTGTTTTCATTCATAAATATATTGAATATTGAATATTGTCCACAATTCTAAATGTCTGTTATTGACACCATTGTTCATGGAGATGGTATACCCTCATATTGAGATATCCAGAATGTATGAGTGTCTTTCAAGCTCTCTGGTGGAGAGTGTGTGTTCTGTGCAGCTGTACCTGGTCTCGGATCCATCCTTGTGGGTGTGGAACATGCAAGAGCACTGAGAGGGGCAGAAGGCCTGAACAGAACCGAACCAGCACAGCAGCACCTGAGCAGCCAGCAGACGCAGCATCCTGCCCTCAGCTAGAGCCGTGCACGGAGAGGCACGTGCGCGCTCACACGCATCAGAGCCCGCTCACACTCTGGCCTATGGCGCCAGCACACAGCAGGCCGAGAAGGTCCACAGCAGGAGCGCCGGAGAGACAGGAAGCGTGAGTTCCCCAGCGTCGCGTTCGGAGAGGAGTACTGCAGGCCGGAGAGGAGCCCTGGCCTGGATTGGGGAGACAGGTGGCATGCGGGTGGAGGAGGAGGTGGAGATTCTGGATTAGAAGAGGATTTCATAGAGCTGAGTAGGTCACAGAAGTCGAGTGAGGAGGTGGGGCGAACATTGTGCGTGTGTGTGTGTGTGTGTGTTTAGAGGATAAGCTCTGAAGACACGCTAATTGGCTAACTGAGAGACGGTTTCCCCCATCATGTGATAAGGGCCCAGCATATTTCTATTGTTCTCCACCCATCTCTCTCCATGTTTAACACGTCCACACCCCATTCCTGTGCCTTACTGCCTGTTGCGTGTGTATGACAGGGTTTCACTTGAGTGTGAGATGTAGTCTGGTCTGTGATTTATGGTACAGCTGAGGAGAACTGAGCACAAAACAGACAGACAAAGAGAATTGCTCAACCCCAGAAAAGTAGAGATGTGTAGGGCAAATAAAAATGCAAATGAACAGCTTTAAAAAGCTGAACTATATTAAAATCATGGTAAAATATGGTATATTCATTTTAGGGTGTGTTTTAGTTGAAATCTCTTCAACCTTTTATTTTTTGTCTTTAGTAAGTTTTAACTTTATTTTAATAAACTGTTTGTAATGTTTTATTTTTAGTTCTCACAGATTTTGGATGCATCAGATTTTATTTTTCAATATCTTATGCAAAGTACCGCTGTGTAGGAAAAGTGCTAATACAAATAAACTTGCCTTGCCTCACTTTACCCAGTGAAACAACATTGGATAATTTATTCTGCCTGTAATGGACTACCTTTAAATTATGTTTAAATTACATAAATGATCTCACTAAAACATGATAGCTAGTCTCATTGAAGGAAACATGAAAAGAACCTTGAACTGAGAGCATTTTGCTGTTGTTTTCCTCTGCTGGAAGCTTTTGAGATTCCAGACATTTTACTGGAGATGCATCAGCTGAGAGGAGCACCTGTGTGTGAACACGTGTGACATTCTCAAGCAACCGTCAGCCACATCGTTGCAGCCACGCCCCTGTAGCCACACCCCTGTAGCCACGCCCACCTCAGGTCACGGAACCTCCCACAAGAACGATATCATTCAACTGATTCTAAAATAGGCCAATAAAATAAACATAAGCAAAAATAAACATATTGCTATTTTGTTCAATCCGTAAGAGCCGTGTACAGTTGGAATGGATGGAAGGGAGCAAAGAGGTTCTCTTTAGCCGATGTTTAGTGTTGACGGTGAAATACAGAAGTTCAATAACCACAAGAGAGTATTTCTTAACAAGCACACCAGTGTAGTTTATTTACGCAAGCAGTTTGTCCCTACCGATGTGAAGAGTCACTGTCAAGCGGTTGGCACATTTATGTACAAAACAGATTCATGGTACGGCCTGCTACAAAGCATTCTTAAGTGAATGTACAAAAGATTAATACAAGGAGAAAGAGAAGAGAGAGAGAGCGAGGAGGTGGGGGAGGATGAGGGAGGGAGGGAGGGAGGGAGCAGGGACAGACGAGGGCAATATCAGGTCAGCGATCCAGAAAGCAACGGTAACAGCGCTCAGAGCGAGGACTCCAGGGCAGTAATAGAGCTCACCACAAACTAAACACTTACAAACCAAACACTACTATCAAACAGCAGGTGTTGGGGAGGAGCGGTGGAGTCAGGGGTGGGGGGGGGAGCGATGCAGTTAGCAGAGGACTCCTAGAACTGCATGTCAGGGGAGCATGAAGAGGAGCCCGCAGGACAGGCACAGATAACAAACCCAAACTCATAAAAAGGTGAAATGATTTTTTTCCCCCCTTTTTTTCCATTCTTTTTTTTTTTCTTGGACCCAGTAAAAACAATCACCATTAAATGTATGATCATGCCACAAATAACATCTAGGTTCACAGTCTTTACCTAACGTTATGGGGATCCAACTGAGCAGCTGAAATCCCTGTGCACTTACACTGAGAAAGAGCTCACAAAATGGTGCAAATAAGTACACAAAAACTAGCTCTCAGAAACACTGACACAACATGGCTCGTCAAGCAGTATAAGAATGAGAAGACGTCTCTATAGTTCAATAGTAGAATGACCTGTAAGCAAGACAACATGTTTTTTTTTGCCATCAAGGTAATAGTATCTTTGAATATTTGATTCTTTTGTGATATTTCCTTTTAAAAAATAATAATAACCAGGAAAGTGATCACAAACACGACTTTGCCTAAATTCTTTTAACTTTTTTTAAGATTTTAAAATCAGACTTTCCTCTCTTTCTTTTCTACCTCCCTTTAGTCACATGGAATGTATTTTTGATTCTCAAACAAATTCACCTGAAATTTAAGTGCTTACATACGATACAAGTATTCATTTACAGAATGGCTATATACACAAGCAGAAAATAAACCCTACAAATAAAAAGTTCATCGGCTACTTGCCTGTATCTATCATCTGTAGGAAAATAAGAGTGTGGGGGGGGGTTTAATAACACTGTCAGCTTGTGCATGTGTGGAGGTCAGTCTGTAGTCACCTTTACTGTGTTATTACTCAAGAAGGAGATAGTGACACTCCGGTAAGGAGGAACAGTTCATGTCACTGTTAGCTCTCTCTCCTAAGGAGACTACAAACCCCACACTGATTGGCTGTGGGTTTCCTGGGAAACAGGACAAGCACAGCAACTTAGAACCTTTTCTCTTATTTGTTTGGATAAGCTATGCAATGATATCTGTAGAAAAATAATAAACCCTTTATGGTATATTTCTTATTCATTTTGTTTCTTTTTTCTGTTTTTGATTTTTTTTTTCTGTTTCCAAAATAATGCAGAATGATCAAAGCCTTCTGCTGCTTGAGGGCCAAAAACCTTTCACTGATTAAAAATATAAAACAAAACAAAACATGAAATAAACAGAAAGTCAAAAGCTGTTTGTTTTTTTAGCTGTTCATTCACGTGTGAAGTTAGGGTGAACATGGAACCACAGAGACAAACACACATGATAAATGTGCTTTTGACCCCACAACCGACCCATTCAAACAAAAAAAAAAAACGCAGGAGCCAATACTGATGATTAAGAAATAAAGCTAAAATTGCATAAAGAATTCCTGAACAAAAGAACAGAAAAGAAAAGGAAAGAACCTGCACAATCTTCAAAAAGGAAAAACATCAAGCTGTACTGTAAAAAACTATAAAATTACAGCTACTTCTACCTAATATTAATAGTAATAATAATACAATAATAATAATACAATAATAATAATTATAACAACAACGATAATAATAATAATCTTTGTGAGAGGTGAGGGGTGGGCCATGGGGTTAGTAATACGACACAGCGGTTGGACAGCATCAGCGCCAAAACTCCCCAAGACAGGAAGTGAGAGCACTGAAGCTCCTCCCCCCCTCTCCACCGTCTTCCTGTCTTATGTGTAGGCGTTGAGGCGTTCCTTGGAGCGCGTCGAGTGGATGTCGTGCAGTTCCTGCTCCTCCTTGGACTTACAGTCCTCGTATTTCTGCATCTTACACGCGTCCTTCACATACGCCCAGTTCGCCGACAACACCATCAGGTAGTGGATCTAAAAGAGAACACTTTACACAGTCAGCACTCACTGCAGTGGAGCAATCACAAGAAGCCTCTGCGTGCGTTGGATAACGGGCACTTCAAGAGGAACTGTACATTTATTTTTATTTTCTTTTTTTTAATAATTTTATGATTTTGCTACGAGATAAATCATGTAAACATTAAAAGTCTTTTTTATTTAATCTTTTGTCGTTTTTCGCGCAATATGCTTCATATTCCTTGTAATCTTGGCCACCTGTTTCTGTGTTCCTGCACTGCCAGGTTTGCGCAGACAGGAGTGCGATAGCTTTGGATGACGTCAGCTTTCAGCTCTAAAATTAGCCGTGCCACCAGCAGGAGGCAGTGTTGTAAAGCAGTGGGAAATTTCAACTTAAGCAACATAGCCGAGCTCCGGGACAATGGCTCCATGGATACCTTCCTATTGTATACGAAAGAGCAAATTATATGCCTTCATCATGAGCCATTAAAGCAAAGGAATCATGGAATAATTATACTACTTTACTGACATCTAATATTAGGTGTAAATAAAATCTGTATATATGTCAATATATGTGTATAGGTTAGAAGCAAAATAAAATGTGTTTTATAGCAACATCATGAAAAAATATAGCTACCGTAAAGTGACACTTGATTAAACACCTGACTTTGTTCTATAAATAGCTCCACATACATTGTGCATAAAATATCGCATACAAATGAAATGCAAAAAAATATTTAAAGAGAATAAACATTTTAGGTAATGTACTTTAACGTACCAGATCAGCGTTATGAAGCTGTACTGATAACTGATTTATGAAAACGGCCACACCCTAGTTTTCCTTCTCCTAAGCAAAGCCGTGCAGTTTTTTGGCACAGTGTGTTGTACTGCTGTTTTCGACGCGGGTCGGTAAGTTGGCGTTTAACGCTCAGGTAAACCGGCTTTTTTAAGGTGTGGGAAGAAGATCATTTGCACCATCATCTCTGACTAACTGCCACTGTTTCTGCCTCAGAAAATGGCTCCTTACAAATTACTGAGTGATGTTTGCTACAAGCTCCGGGGCCTTTCTTACAGTTTCCATAGCAACTATATGACATATCCAGCGTCTCTCAGAGAGAGGGAGAGAACGGGCAGAGGGAGAGGGAGAGAGAGAGAGAGAGAGAGAGAGAGAGAGAGAGAGAGAGAGAAGAAAAAGAAGGAAAGAATGATAAGCAAAACAGGAAGAATTAATGGGAAAAAGATCAAGAGTCTGCAGTGTTTTCATTGCACCAGTATAGCCTTGGGAAAAGGCAGGCCTGCTTGTTCAAGGCTAATAAACAAGAACTCAATATCCCAGAATTCCTGGAGAAGGCAGTGATGGTGACTCATAGCTTCATCCTGGTACTCGCTTGCAGTACCGCACTGAATAGCTGAAGTAAGTGATGTAATTCAGCCATTTTGTTGTAGTCAGTGTTTTGATGAATTGAAATAATTAACTACAGCATTTAGATAAAATTTGCGATAGATTCTAATGACAGATAATGACATCAGTATTTAATAAAACTTTCTTAATTAATGGCCTTTGGTGTATTTCAATATATTTTTAATTAAAAATGGTCTTTTAATATGTGTTTAAATTTTACCTCAGAAGCAACCATATTTAAATAAATAAATGGCACTACACGTAAGCTTGCAAATGAGGTTGGGGTCATCTCACCATGGCGATTACGGCAGCTCCGGCCCCAGCCAGGGCACACACGAACAGGTGAAAGGTCATATCCACCTGGGAAACACCAGAGCATTTTATTTGCTGTGTACGCTTTTATTTTATTTATTTATTTATTTTACTTTATTTTCTGAATAATTCACAAATGGACGAATGAGGAAACATTACCTCTTTTGATTCGCACATTTTAAAGAACTTCTCTGATCCCGTGCAAACTGTCTTCTCCTCGCTGATAGTCACAACACCTGAAAGCCAAAGCAGTGTTGATAATACTAAGAGTCAGAGACACACTTGTCCAAAGACACTAAAATACCTGTTTAGAGCACAGGAATTCTCTAGAGTAAAAGATTTAAAACTTCTCACAGTAACTTCCATTAATAATCTCCCATGAGCACCATGATGGATTGAGGCTTTAAACATGGCCACCGAGACTGGATGGAGCCCTATCCTATAGTGACATCATGGCTGAAGCACATCCAGTGCACCTTTATCTTCTTTAGCACTGTGCTGTGTGGTGGTGACCAAGGGGAGCTGCTCACCGAACTGGCGTGGGTCCAGGCACAAACTGGCTCCCTCCAGCATGGTGGTGTTCTGGCAGATGGTCCAGATGTTGAAGTACATGAAGACGGGCAAGGCGGTGAAAGCCGTCACCCCCAGCCACGCCAGCATGAAGATATACGTCAGCATGATGAACTGCGAATGGCAGGAAAGTGTCACCTAAACTGGGAGTTTCGCTCAGTTACCAAACGCTGCTGTAAACGCCTGTCAGTTATCCCGGCAGATGAGACACCCAGACGCCCACGCAGATCAGTCACTGCTACTGAGACAGACGTACCGATGCAGTCATACACTGCCGTCTGGAGTGACCAGTGCATACAGGACTTTTAACTTGTTGTAAAGATTGTGACATAATAAAAGTGCCATTTAAATATATTCTAAAAATACCTTTGGATTATTTTGACTTTTGTTTAAATCTAAGATGATAAATACTGTTTTGTAAATTAGAGCATGTCAAACAGATATCTACCCATGCACTGACACAGCGGCCACAGGTGGTGATCTTGAAGTCTCCGTACAGGTCTTTAATCGCGCCGCTGGTGAAGAAGCCCTCCACCATCAGGAGGATGCCGTAGACGAAGAAGGCCGAGGCAATGCCGTAGATCACGTACTTGATGATGTCAATTCTGCAGTCATGGCAGGGAGAAGATATAACATGTTGTTGCATAAGTTGCTTTTGAGTTTTACCTACACAAAGTACCGGCAGTCATGATACTGTTTCACAAAGAGTGAAGCGGATCCTGACAGGTGTAAGTACGTATTGATTGATATGTGTAGATGTGTCTGGCATATTGAAGTTCTTGCGTAGTGCCTGAAGGTGGCGCTCACATGGTAAAGATGTCCAGGGAGTCTCCAGGTGCTCTGAACACCTCGAAGTAGTTCTGCAGGATGGTGAGGGTTCCGGAGAGAGCCTCGTGCCCACAGCCGCAGAAGAGGGCCACACCGGCGTAGAGCAGGATGGTGGCGATCAGAGATGGGTACGGGATGCCCCGCAAACACTTCAGGCAACACTCCATACATCCTGAGATCAGACGGAGATCAGACAGAGATCAGCCTCAAGCCGGAGGACTGGAGAGCAATCGACGTCCTTGTATAGTGGTGGTGTGTGATGAGACTGTGGGGAGGTGGCCTGCTGTCACCTCAGGTATTTCTGAATCTGATGTTCCCGTTGTGTCAGGAACAGTGTCATGATGTTTTAGAGCGGTGGATCCCAGTCTTGTGGACCAGACGCTCTACGTTTTTGTTCTGACCCTGCTTCCTGCACACGTACCATGTATTCTCTGCTCTTGATGGTTGGGCTCGGGTGTGAGATAACCAGAGTCCATCTGACTCTGAGGGTAGTGATGGATTAAATCTTGTTATACTAGTAACAATAATACAAAACGAATCCCAGTGTCTGAAGTAGGACAATTACTGGAACTCAGAATAACACCTTCACAGTGTGTGTACTCAGTTTGTGCCTCAGTAGAGTGTGTGTGTGTGTGTGTGTGTGTGTGTGTGTGTGTGTGTCAGAAAAGCCCACCCAGACCAAACTCTAATATTCATGTTGAAATAACAATGAATCCTTTCATTTTATCCATTCCACTCAACCTCAAGAAGTGTTGTCACTTCAGTGGCATGTCTAATAGATTGCATTGTGTTATGTGAATGGGGTTATGAACCTCATATATTTTATGTTCCTGCAGTGCTCGGTAAGGCAGGCTATTAAGCTGGGTCACAGGAAAGTGAAGTAAAATCAGCTTCTTGAGTGCAGGTGAGACCGCTGTGAACTAGTAAAGGGGCTCTGAATGTGATCTCTGGCTGGACTCAGGCAGGTGAAGATTAACCTCACTCCTGACAAGACGTTGGTCTTATTTATCATAAGATCAGCATTGGGCTGGTACCATGGATGGCGATTACTCTCAGTGCTGACATATAATGTGTTGATAACATCTCTACTCACACGGAGTGTGTTATAACATCGGTCTGATCAGAGCATTCCTACATGCAAACACAGTGTGTGCAGGATGAGCTTACGAACGACCGCGAAACCGGTGCTTTCGTGAATTGTTAGCCGAGACCAGCACACCACCACAATGCCTTTGTCAATACAGATTTAATTTCCTTACCAGCAAGCAGTACACAGTGTGTCTGAGCTGCTTATTGTAACTGCTAAGAGTCGTAAATCGAGAGAGAAAACAGCGTGATGTTACATTCATAATTCACAGCCCAATGTGGTCATACATTATTAACACCCCCTCACGTTTGTGCCCAGCTGATTGAAAAAAAACACAGATGCTTTGGGCTTCTATGTTCAGGCAGGATGAACTTTGCCCTGTAGGGTTAAAGCACAGTTAAGGCCGTCTAAGCGCTGCCTGAGATCGGGACGTCCAGGTTCACTTTTGTTACGTTTCTTAGCACCTTTTCGGCATAGAAACACAGGAACGGAGCTCTAACCATCAGTGAGCTTGGACTTGGTTAGATCTTAGATGATTTTAATTAAACCAGCCTGTACATTTCAACATGTATATGGCAAATGTGTAATACTGTGACTGTATTTCGCCTTTATATGGCTCTGGAATGAAACCCTGATTTCTTAGAGAGGATAAGTTAGTGTGAAATCCACTCTGCTGACAGCTTTAATAATTCTTGAGTATTGAAGAGATTTGTATCTTTATTATCTGGCTGGATAAAAGCGAAGGCGGCTGCTTTGCAAAGACTTTTCTGCTTGTAAAACTAAAAGTGTTTATATTTTTGTAAAACATCTAGTAATTTGACAGACAGCAGAGATTCAGTGTGGATTGGTTTTAGCGGTTCGGTCGTCAGTCACACAAAGAAAAGACCAGCTTGCTATGTGCTACAAAAAACAGCTGAACCAGCCGAAAGCCTGCCGTTAAGACACAATGAAACGAGAGGCCTGCACATTTGCACATTAAATTCAAACCATAAAGCAAAGGAAATGTAAATTTAGCCACACCCAGAACAGCTCTGACTGCCCAGGGTTACTGTGTACCTCCTCTACCCACCCCGACACTCACCCCTGCCCCTACACCCATCTGTCAGTCTGACTGGCATGGTGCTGCTTCCCCTACCCCTACCTCCCCCCCCCCCTCCGCCAGCTGCTGGAATGCAACAAGTGCCGCAACAGCTACCACCCCGAGTGCTTGAGTCCCAACCATCC
>JAOXYF010000010.1:16443795-16479992 GCA_028565775.1 Sternarchorhynchus goeldii
GGGGGTGCTCCACCACAGACAGCACCTGGTGAGGAGATGATGGGGGTGCTCCACCACAGACAGCACCTGGTGAGGAGCTGATCCCTGTAAGTGGCAACATCCTGTAACAGTCCTCCAGTCCTCTCAGATGAAAACATCTGTGTTTGGAAATATGCAAACGCTGAAGTTTTCTGAAGTTTGGTTATGAGATTTGAATATATAAAGATAGTCTTAATGACTAAGTTACAAAACATAATATTTAGGCAAATTCTCACATTTTGACAGTTGCCTATAAAATATGTGCTTAGAGGAAATATTCAGTCCTTTGTGATCTTTCCCCAGGCCAACATCTGCCCTGTCAGCCCCCATTATCACTTCAACTGTCTAAATGTCTGCCAAGTGTCGCAGTGAATGATTATATTTAGTTGTGTTAAATGATTTAATTTGACCTAATTGTATTAATAATTTTTCTGATAATCCCAAATACAGCTCCAACTACAGACACTCGCTAATTTTGTCCCTTTAGCATCGTGGTTACCATGGTGACTGTGCCATGTGGTTTTATTGTGGGTTTTGTCATCATCGTTGTGTTTTGTAATCCCCACCCCTTTTACGGAGTTCACCTGTCTCATTTCATCACTAGCATTAAATCCTTGTGTTTCTCCACCTATCTTGTTGGATGTGGTTTGTCGGTACATGTTCACGTCTTGCCTTTGCACAAGAGGAGTCCTAGTTTATGTGTTTATGTGAGAAGAGTCCTAGTTGATGTGTTTATGTGAGAGGACTCCTAGTTTATGTGAGAGGAGTCCTGGTTTATGTGAGAGGAGTCCTAGTTTATGTGTTTATGTGAGAGGAGTCCTAGCGTATGTGTTTATGTGAGAGGAGTCCTAGCGTATGTGTTTATGTGAGAGGAGTCCTAGTTTATGTGAGAGGAGTCCTAGTGTATGTGTTTATGTGAGAGGAGTCCTAGTGTATGTGAGAGGAGTCCTAGTGTATGTGTTTATGTGAGAGGAGTCCTAGTGTATGTGTTGTCATCGGGCCTCCAGAGACTTTTGTTTGCTTGTTTTTCTGAGTTCACTCATCCTTTATGTATCTGACCACCAGGGTGACGGAGATTCACCCAGTTTTGGGTCAAACTTCAAATCAAACACACTCACTGATGATGATGTCTCCCCTCATCTCACTCGTTGTTAAACATATGTATGTGTGCAACAGTTCAGTAACAGCTTTGTAAGATAACGGTAAACTACATAATTATCATCCATGTCTTATTTATGTCCACATTTGATTGGTGTTTTTTATTAAATACTTAGATCTCAATAATTGTGCTTCCAAGCAGGGTTATCTGTGTTTGTGTGGTTTAAAGATGGATACACTGCACAGATTTTATTTTTCTACCCAAGACACTGAAAGTAGATCTGTAATATCCCTATAAAACTGTAGAGAAAAGCTGTTAGCCGGATGGTCTGTGGGTTGGAATGAGAATAAAAAGGAGAGAGACAGAAAGCGCTGAATATACTGAATATACTGAATATACTGAATATACTGAATATACTGCTGCCTCCAGATTTTATGGTTCATGAGCCAGTCCACACTTCTCTGAAATTCCTCAGGCTACTCCTCACACACCACCCAAATCTACCCCCACATACACCACCCATGTTAAACCCATATACACCACCAACATCTACCACGTCTACCCCACATACACCACCCATCTGCACACCAGTGTTCTCTCTACCTCACAATACTCATTGTATCCCAAAACCTTACGTGTGAACCAAAAAAGCCATCAACAGTCATAGGAGTTCACTGCCATCTGCCAGAGAACATTTCCTTGTTTATTTTTTTTATCAGATTGCAAAGAAATCTCTTAGAGATAGGAGAAAGATGTTAACTACAAGGCAGGATGAATCCTCTTGAGGCATCCCCTTGGTGCTCAGATGGTAGTCATCATAAATCACAACCCACTCAGTAAACGCAGAGAACCAGTGATAAAGGAATCTGTGTTAAGGCTGCCTTGCCCCGACTGTAGAGAAGACCATGGAGTGAAACAGAAAGATGAAAGCCAAATTATCTTGTCTATATTCTGGTATTTATGTACACATTTGCATGTGCTCTTATATTTTACATGTGTTGTAACATCAGCAAATGCAGCAGTGATGTCAAATCTCAGTGAAGAACGTGTGAAGTCATAGTACAGTACTATCTACATACATGCAGTGGACACCAGGAAGTGCTTTCCTAGACACAGTGTCTACACAGTGGCAGCTTGGGTGGAGCTTTGCCATTTGTAGACTAGTTCATTAGCTAACACCTCCATGTTATTAAAAATGACAAATATTGCAGCAGGGGACTTTTTATTCCACTTACTTCATACAAAGCACAACACATGAAAGTACACGTCTTGGCACTCTTTAGAGCAGAGAGAGCTATTTCTAGACAGCGCTTGGACAGAAATCCAAGAATCCTAAAAACACCACACTTAAAAAACACAACATTTTAAGAACACTACACTCTAAGAGCACCTCACTCAAAAAACCACCACCCTCTAAAGAACACCACCTTGTAAGAATACCACACTCAAAACACACCAACCTGTAAGAACATCACACTCAAAAAACACCACCCTGTAAGAACACCACACTCAAAGCCAGTGATCTTTTTTTGAGGGGGGAGAGGGTTCTGCACCATTTCATATTTCTTACAAACTAAACTGACTGTTAATTGGACTGAAGTAGGTATTACCATGGCACAAATAACAACATTATACCTGCCTCTGAAGCACCAGTAATCATGATCTGTCTGCTTCAGATGCACCAGTAGTGATAATCTACCTGGCTCTGAAGCACCAGTAATAACCATCAACTTGCCTCTGATGACCAATTAATAATGATTTACCTGCCTCTGATGGTTTGGCTTAGACTCACTAGCATAATACTGAGATCGGTAGTGACTGATTCACACTCCTTTTCTTTAAACCGATATATCATGATTTTCATCAGTGAAAGGCTTAAAGGTCATTATTCAGGGAAGTGTGTTCACTTGTGCCGTGGTGAACAATGGCACACAGGTAAAGCACGAGAATGAGCCCGTTCCCAAGGAACATGGTTGTGGGGTTTTTTTCAACCATGTTTTTCTCAGACTTTCATGTGAACTTTTTTTTAAATAAATATATTTATACTATAAATATACTATAAAGTTACTGATCAGAACAAACTAAACTGATGACAACAGTTGTGATTATACACAGAGAATCTGCAGCATTTTAAATGCTTTTCAATAAAGCACAGACAAAGATGAGCATAATCACAACACTATTTCCTGTTCTTCTGTATGCAAGGATTTTGTTTAGAAATTTATTTCAGGGGAGTTCAGTATTAATGACATTTGTTTTACAGTTTAATGTTACCTTGTACATTTTATAGTTATACCATGTTTATTATGCGATGGTTTTTTTTGTCTGGATGTAAACACACAATCAGAACACACACACACACACACACACTTTCTTTTATTTTCTAATATGAATTAATTTCCCCTCAACAGTGTCATGAGTGGGTAATTTTTTTGTGTAGTGCAGTACACAAGGTTTCTACAGAGACAGAATGTTTTGGACAGAGGACTTTCATCAGCTGTACAAGTAAAGTGCTTCTGGATTTGTAGAAGGAGGAATCAGTTTGTATTAGAAAATGTTGATGCTTTTTTCCCCACTCATTATGGTGTGTAGACCAGTGTAGATCAGCTATTTTTCATCATTTGATCATTGCTACCATAGCAACAGCTATAGGTACAGATATGTCATTAAGTATCCGTTAGAATCAAAAAGCTTTTGCCACTGGAAACTAAAATCCTTAATTCTGATGGTTCAAAGGAGTCCAACATAACGATCAGCATGTCTTCTCTTGGTTTTTCCATTGTAAACTGCATCTCTTGCAGTTAATACAGTAGAGATCTCTTGCATTAATGCGTGAGGAGGAATCGGTGATAACAATTGATTCTTTCATGCCAGTTAATTTATTGGCTGTGTGTGCAGGATGCAGTAGCAGTTATTATCTGAAGGGTCGTTTATCTCACTCTTGACAAGACGCCTTTGATATTTTTGTCTCATCTCTAGGAGATTACTGGATGATCTTTAAAAAGGGATTTGGTCTGTGCATCATCCTGCAGAAGTAATTAATATTAGTCACTGTTTTATTTCTAGGATGGCAAGTGAGCACCAAAGGAATTCTTGTTGTCTTAACAGTAGATTGTTTGTGGGAGGGTGTGTCTATTCTCTCAACTGGAAGGGCGGTCAGGAAGGTAAGAGGTGTATCCCAAGGTTTATTTGCCACATTACAGAGACTGTTCTTCTTTTCTCTGACACTGAGCATGCTCTGGTAGACAACGCCGCCTCAGGCTGTCCCTCCAACAACCTACAACACCGTCTTCATTAGGACACACACACACACACTACAGGACACTCAATACAGGACATATATTACAGGAAAGTGCTACATCCCACCTCTTCAGCTTGTAGCTGTTACAGTACAAGCCGTTTCATTTGGTCATGAAGAGTGTCTGCTTATTGGACATACGGTTGGCTTCCCTCCATTTTTCATAAATTAATATCTGAATCACAGATTTGTTTATTATTATTATTATTATTATTATTATTATTATTTTAATTGTTATTGTTATTATTATGATTATAATGATTATTGTTTTTTTAAATTTTATTATATTATTATTATTATTGTTGTTACTGTTTTTATTATTATTGTTTTGTTATTATTATTATTATTATTATTATTATTATTATTATTATTATTATTTCAACAAACCTGCCGTGCACTACTCTCTATTGAAAGTCCATCAAGCCAGGTCCATCATGTCATTATTTGCCTTATGTACAAATGTCCAAAAGACAATTCTTGAAACTCTTCACTCAGGTAACAATAATTGTAAAAACAAAAAAATCTCTGCTGTATAACACCAAGTATACAAATTTGGTGATAAAGATCAATATTTTACTTCTTCCAATATTTCAACGAGCCATTTTTTTTTTATCGTGCCTCGATAGCATTACCACCTGTATGACGCCCTCCTACACTCACTGAGAATCACATTCAAATTCAAGTGTTTGAACGTCTGGTGTCTTTCTGAAACGTCGCTCAGGAGTGCAGGGTTTCCAGCTGCCAGTGCTTGATCTCGCTGGGGTGGACTGTGTGCATGGCTCCCAGCTACCCTGGTCAAACATACACATCACAGTGAGCAAAGATTAAACTATTGTTTTAGTAAATTCTCTAAATTCATTTCTATTACAATTACTGTTAGAATACATTTATAAATGGCAATTTTCTTCATGCAGATACCAACCTAATCAAACTAACGAATCCAATCCAAGACTGAAAGTTAACTGTGAATATAGCTAGCACACACCCACACACCCACATACCCACACACACACACACACACACACACACACACACACACACACACACAAAAACCATGCCAGAAAGCTCCAGTTTCAGATGAGCAGGATTACATGAGTCTAATTTCAGAATCACCAGCCCATACACTTGATAATTCCCTGCTCTTTCATTCATTCCCTCATTATAACAACGAAAAAAGAAGAGTAGAAAATAACCCCCCTCCCCTATTTTTGAAGTTAGACATAAACAGTACCAAACCAGTGCAGCCGAGGTTCCTTTAACCCGGCACCTGATTCACGAAAAATCAGAGGCGGCAAGGATTAAGTGCCCAGACTCGGTGCGTAGCTGGGCAGGCCACAGTAACGGGCGCAGGCTTACTGGCAGCGAGGCTGGCCTGGGTGGGCAGGTCTGGGACTCTGCGGGTGGCTGCGGGAGGCAGCCTGACAGCCTGCTCGCCCAGTGTGAGTCTCACATTGAAGCGCTCTGTAACCAAAAATCAAGCACCATCATTACCCTGCAGCTTCCATAAAGGCTTGGCTATAAAATATGGAGTCCTAGGAAGCTGATCTTAGATCATGCATTATATTACTTCATGCACTACTTCACGCATTATGTTTGATTTGTGTATGTAATTCTGCTTTGTTGATGATGTGGGCCTTTATTTTCTCTTTCTTGCTTTAAGTGTGTTGTAGTGGTTAGTGAGTAGCTCTCAGTACAATGAGAAATAACAGGATTGTAAAATGAGCAAATGTGCAGTGTAATCTGGGTGCTGATGCGTGGGCGGGGCGTTGATGCGTGGGAGGGGCGTGGCGTGGGAGGGGCGTGGCGTGGCGATGCGTGGGTGGGGCGTGGCGATGCGTGGGCGGGGCGTGGCAATGTGATTCTGCCTGCTCGTACTGGGGTCCTGGGTCCTCTCATCCTTCCTCCGCTGTATATGCCGGTGGATGATGGCCTGGATCTTTTGCTGGTTGGTGGTGATGTTGAGGTCGGCCATTTCTTCACTCAGACGCAGGTTATTCTTGATGGCTTTGGAGGCTGTCGCGCGAGCAACCATGGGCAGCTGCTCCTGATAGGTCCAATCTGTGAAGTCTGGTGCCACCTCCTGGATACTTTTGATCCTGCAGGGATCAGGAGAGGGTAAAAACACCTAAAGCACATATAAACATTTCTATTCACTTTTGCATTAGATCATATTTCACAAATGTGCCTAAAAAGAAATTAATATCTGTCATCACCAAGGACAATGTGGATACCAGTAGCAGCAAAGTGTGTCATACTGGTATCAGTACACCTCTAGTATATTTTATACAGAAGATGAATACAAAAAATGTCTAAGCATAAAATATCAGCTTCAGAATTTAACTATTCATTCTAATGTGCAACTTTGATCAATCAAACCCGGTTAGAAGCTAATGAAAGTAAGCTTGTGTGTGTGTGTGTGTGTGTACTTGCCTCCTGTTGGTCAATAGGGTGTATATCTCCTGTACCAGAGCCTCAGCTGCTCCAGGTTTGCAGTGGATGGTACCTTCGATGGCCTCTTTCTCAAGACTAAGATGCTGCTTCACTAAGACCTTTTGTTAATGGGGGAAAAAACACCATGAATAATGACTCTAGCATCCCACTCCTGCCAGGAAGGTAATCCCTTGTTTCTTGACGTAAATAACAGCACTTCAGACACTTTCCATAATAGTAAATATTAATATTAAATACAACTTGATGAAATCGGTGCACTTTGTCATATTATGTTGTGAGACAGCTAACATGAGGGGGAACTAACTTTCTCTATCTGGGACCAGTTGCTTTGCTTGGTGGCCAGCGATGTGCCGTTTTCAAAGGAATGCATGGGGAAGACCTCGGGATAGTACCAGGAAAAGATCTCCGCTATTAGGTATCCATTAGAGAAGTCTCTAAAATAGATCAGCACAGAGTGCAACATCGAAATTCACTTTTGATTATGAATATTTCCCTTGTCTATTTACTCAACATAAATACAGAAACTGCAAAATCCATTTCTGAGCTCACTAACTCAGTCTAGTACCAGCGCAATTAACTTCAGGTCACACTTCATGTTCATGTTCACTGTCAGACGAAAACTGCGATGTTTACCCAGCTGATATTTAACCAATTCACAAAGTAAGGACAGACTAACTTACTTTAGTAACCAGCTAGCTAGTTACCATAAACCCCACCTAAATGCGTACTAGTTGCCTAGCCAATGTACAACTAAGGAATTAGCCAAATTATTAAGGTTTATCAAATAATTTGACTAGCTAACTTGGCTACTTTGACTCACCTGCGCATATTCTTTGGAGAAAATGACAGATCCAGACTTTGTAGCCACTTCAAAATTTCTCGTGGCAGTCCAGTCCTCTTTGGAGGCTGTGAATAACCCATAGCTGAATTCATTGACTACCGGATAAATACAACACACTAGTCGGAAAATATTTCGGTTCAGTTGCCTAATATATTTAATAATCTGACATTTGTTATCTAACCTAGCAAACTAAACTTCTTTCTTTCTTCATTGTTTACGATTCCATGGAAACGAGACCCATAGGCGTTACTGCCACCTGTCGGTGAACATTGTATAACCGCGCAAGTTAAACAATGTGAAGAGTTGATGTGATTTATTGTCAACTAAAAATTACAAATAGAAAACATCAGAAGGTGATTTGCAGACCATCTCAAACAGACGCTTACAGTGCTCTGTCTCAGAAGTTTCAATATTCAATAATTTATTTATTAACTGAATAAAACATAAGGCTGTTTTGTTAATATATACGAAACAATACTTTACCCATTCTAAAAAACTGTCGTAATTGCAATCCTTTTTTTAATCACAAAACGTGTGCAAAACAGTATTAATAATCTGTGTTAACCCTATAAACATGTGGCATAGCATATTTATATTATTTATATTATTTGTATAATTACATAATTTGACCTTCACAAACAAAAAAAATTGACAACTTAGACAATTGTTAAATGTACATTATACTGCCATTATTGTCTTTATATGTTAATAATATTTCTGTGGGTTGCTTTGTGTATTTGTCATTAATTTGTCATGAATTAATTAAGGGCCATCAATGTTATCTATATTGCAGGAAGTTTTTCAGTGTTTTTGGGAGGGGCAAGTGTGGAATGAATTGAAGTTTGGTTCGACCCAGAAACCCCCTGATTTGCTGACGACACAAGTGGCTCAGAAAACGGGGTGTAGCTAAAACACAAAACATACAGAAAAAAAAGTTCAGTAAAATTCAATAACTCGTTAATGGTATATGATGCAAGTTCAAATATTCATATACTTAAATACGCATACACACATGGCACTTCATCTGTTTGTGTGAATTGGATAATCTAATTTAACAAAACATAAAATTCAACTTTCAAATTAAATTATGACTGGGGCACAGGACCCTCCCCTCTCCTCTTTGTTTGTCTCACCCTCATAGATGAGTAAGAAGCTCTCGGTGGCGCCCCCTGGTGGTGCTATCTCCACTGGTCTCTTAAAGCTCAGATTCCGTGCATTAACGTCGGCTCCAAACTCCAGCAGCAGTTTAACAATACTCACACAGTCCTTCTGCGCTGCCACATGGAGAGGCGTCTCCATTAGCCTTCCCCTCTGAACATTTGCTCCTGCATGGGTGTGTGTGTGTTGGGGGGGGTGTACAAAGACATCAACATTTAAATATTGTGTCTACACGGAACACACAGATGTTTTGTATTTTGCATGTGGTTGTTGTGTGTGAGTGTGTGTGTGTGTGTGTGTTGGGGTTTCACCTCCATCCAGAAGTTTGCGTGCACAGACGAACTCTTTGCACCAGCAGGCCGTGTACAGGGGCGTGCCCATGTTCCGCGTCTCGTACTCCACATCTGCTCCCCATGTGAGCAGCACCTCCACACACTGGCTGTGGCCTGTTGGCCAGTAACAGTCATGGAAACCCTTCCTCACCAATCAGACAGGAAGAAAACCGGGCCCTCTCCTGGGCTAGCCAAACCTCTGCTGTGCTAACTGTACCTCCCCTGGGCTAGCTGTATCCCTCACTAGCTCGATGTATCTCTCCTGGGCTAACTGTGCCTCTCCTGTGCTAGTTGTACCTCTCCTGAGCTAGCTGTGCCTCTCTTGGGCTAGCTGTGCCTCTTTTGGACTAGCTATACCTCTTCTGGGCTAACTGTACCTCTCCTGGGCTAGCTGTGCCTCTCCTGGGCTATCTGTGCTTCTTCTGGGCTAGCAGTGCCTCTACTGGGTTGGCTATATCTTTCCTGGGTTAGCTGTACCTCTGCTGGTGGCTTCGTGGATGGGGGAGGGCTGGCACGGTGCAACTGCCTGGGGTCGGGCCCCACTCTCCAGCAGGAGCTCCAGGCACATCACACTACCTGTTGAACAGGCGTTAAACAGAGGGCTCACTCCATCGATGGTGGTCACATTGACCTAAACACACACACACACACACACACACACACACACACACACACACACACACATGTACACACACAGGCACTAAGAATTAAAAGTAAGATGATTGCTAAAAGCACTGAACAACAAAAAAAGTTAAAAATAGTTTTATTTTAATTTTTTTTTATTTAATTATTCATAAGTTACTGCAATTTATGATTAGCAAGAAATACACTGCCGAACATTATTCATTACACTGCATATCACAGCAATACTGGACTTATGTAATACTAGGGGACTGCTAATCAAGTCCTCCCAAAGGAAAAGCTTATTAGTCAGGGCTTGCAGTAACTAACGTTGGCTCCTGCATCGATGAGGGCTCGTGCACAGGAGACATGACTCCCTATGCAGGCCTCATGCAAAGGGCTCACGTGATCTACGGTCAGCGCATTCACACTGTGGCCCTGTGACAACACAATGGGAAAGAATCGAAATACAAAAGATTAATTGTAGTATTCTACATGTCCACACGATGGCAGCAGTGCGCTTTTAGAATAACAATACAATGCTGTACTCTGTGAATTACAATACATTGTTTTATTAAACCGTAAAGACTCGCTAAGACCAGATTTTCTGAATACAGGCTTCGGTTTTTCTTTGGTCTCTTGGTTTTTTGCACAGGACTATTGAATCTCTGTGACATTTGCATTTTCACACTGGTAGTGGCAGAGCATCTCACTGTGGGGAGTTTAAATGGAGAGTTTACATGATTCATAACCCGTACATTACAAACAAACAACCCCTACAGTCTCCCCAACTATACCAGCATGTCCACTATCTTTGTTTTGCTATATCCAATTATTTATTCACCAATAACTCACACACAGTGACTTTCTTCCTCGCCATGACATTTGAGTACTATTACGACTCTGTGATCAAAAGAAGAGAAACACCGTTGCTATCTTTGAATGTAATGGAGGTCTGGCTATACAGGACTGATGTTAAGCACCAAGGGTGGGGGGGTATCACTCACCTGTGCAATGAGGGTCTTCAGGGTGGTATCACCCACCTGTGTAATGAGGCTGTTCAGGGTTGTATCACTCACCTGTGTAATGAGGGTCTTCAGGGTGGTAATCACTAACCTGTGTAATGAGGGACTTCAGGGAGGTATCACTCACCTGTGTAATGAAGCGCTTGAGGGAGCTATCACTCACCTGAGGAATGAGGGTCTTCAGGGTGGTATCACTCACTTGAGCAATGAGGGGCTTCAGGGAGGTATCACTCACCTGAGGAATGAGGGTCTTCAGGGTGGTATCACTCACCTGAGCGATGAGGGTCTTCAGGGTGGTAGCACTCACCTGGGCAATGAGGCTCTTCAGGGTGGTATCACTCACCTGAGCAATGAGGGTCTTCAGGGTGGTATCACTCACCTGAGCGATGAGGGTCTTCAGGGTGGTATCACTCACCTGAGCGATGAGGGTCTTCGGGTGGTATCACTCACTTGGGCAATGAGGGCCTTCAGGGTGGTACCACTCACCTGAGCTATGAGGGTCTTCAGTGCAAGGAGTCTTCCATGGCTAGCAGCATCATGTAGAGGAGACCGATCAGCCCATGACCCTACAAACAACAGGAACCAGCAAGAGCTCAACTGATAATGTACAATGTATGATGAGACCTGGGGTGAACACGAGGGCCTGAGGTGAGCATGAGGGATATCAGAGCACTCTTAGTCAGCTGTAGCTGAATGTTACTGCACTTCAGCCTGAAACATGTCAACTCCTGTGTGGACAGCTGACACCCACCTGAGTCAATGTCCAGAATAACTGCAGACGCATTCCAAACATCCTCATCATCATCCTGCTCTGCCTTCATCTCTCTCTACAAAAAAGTGTACTGTAGACAGAGCACAGGGAGCTTCAGGCTATCAAACATTCACTGCCTGTCTAACCCTCACTGCCTGTCTAACCCTCACTGCCTGTCTGTTGCTGGTTGTGTAACACTCACTACCTATTTATCAATCACTGCTAGAGTAATAATCACTGCCTGTCTAACACTCACTGCCTGCATATCAATCACTGCCTGTCTAACACTCACTGGTCTCCTAATATCCACTGAAGCACTGGGCTGTGACACCTGTGTGTTCTGTGTATTTGTGCAGAAACAGACAGTTTATTGCAGTTCTGTTTGATTTTAAGCCAAAAGTAGATACGACATCAGCGTGAACTCTTGTGAGTAGAGCTATTACAGCCAGCACCACACAGTACTTGTCATCTGTGAAACTGTCCAGCATAAAACAGCCTCATGCACTAAGGTGGTATCTGAAAGCAAACATGCATATGTACACATAATAAATACATAAATAATAAATACTCTTGTAGCAAAATTGTTTTCATTTTCTCAGAATGCCATTAGCCGATAGGCTAAGTATTAAATCGTTATATAATTATATAACCAACTTATATAGACTTCCATGTTAAAAGACAAAGTCGTTGCATCTTCAGAATGTTTTCTCTTTACAACAGTCCACTGGGATAAAAAAAGAAGACGTAATTCTCTCTGGTCTTTTTTATCTGTGCTGCTCTACTTAAACTGACAGGTACGAAGCAGGTTTCATCTCTCCCATGAGGAGAACACTTCTCCCTGATCTCAGGCTCACAGAAGCTGTCCTCTATGACGCTTCACCCTGTGTATGTTTACCTCAGAACCCTTCACCCTGTGTATGTTTACCTCAGAACCCTTCACCCTGTGTATGTTTACCTCAGAAACCTTCGCCCTGTGTCTGTTTACCTCAGAACCCTTCGCCCTGTGTCTGTTTACCTCAGAACCCTTCGCCCTGTGTCTGTTTACCTCAAAACCCTTCACCCTGTGTCTGTTTACCTCAGAACCCTTCACCCTGTGTCTGTTTACCTCAAAACCCTTCACCTTGTGTCTGTTTACCTCAGAAACCTTCTCTGTTGCTGTAATCCGAGGCCTGTTGCCCCAGTCTGGGGTTCTCAGCCCAGTAAGAGTGTGTGTTTTCTGGTCTACTGGTACACAGATGGACAGGTTTAATGTACGTTGTAAGTATGTGTGTGTGTGTGGGGGGGGGGATCAGATGACATGGCCTGAATTCTATTAATACCCCCCTATAAGCAGCAGCACAACACCACGGCTGATTCTGCCAGTGTTTAGGTTTAACCCTCCCCTGCCTCGACATGTATGTGGGAACGAGGTCATGAAATCTTGGCAAGATGATGTATGACCCAGAACACACAGGCAACTCAGGGCAGGAAGCTCGTCAGTACGGGATGAGTGAGGTAAACGGCCCTGCTTACCGTGGTCCTGCCTGTAGAACTCGGCGCAGATCCGGGCAGCCTCCCTACGGTTGGCTTTGATGATGTAAAAGTGGGTGAGGAGGTTGAGGGTGATCCGGATAAACAGCTTGCAACAGAACAGCGCCAAGATCGTGAAGTAAACATTGGACAGCTGGGCAGCAAAGGGTCTGTCGCCCTCAGTAGTGACCATCATGGCTGGGAGTGAGGAACTCTGGGAGTATAGTGGGATATGGTGTGTGTGTGTGTGTGTGTTCTGTGGCGAATGCTAAGGACTGCGCCAGAAGAACACAGTGCCCCCATGAGTAGTGATTAAATAAACATGGGAATTAAAACAGTTCTACAATAAAACAGTTCTACATTAAAGCTCTTCTACAATAAAACAGTTCTGCAATAAAACAGTTCTACAATAAAGCAGTTCTACAATAAAACAATTCTACAATAAAGCAGTTCTAGAATAAAACAGTTCTACAATAAAACAGTTCTACAATAAAGCACTTCTACAATAAAACAGTTCTACATTAAAGCAGTTCTACATTTAAGTAGTTCTACAATAAAGCAGCTCTACAATAAAACAATTCTACAATAAAACAGTTCTACAATAAAACAGTTCTACAATAAAGCAGTTCTACATTAAAGCAGTTCTACATTTAAGTAGTTCTACAATAAAGCAGTTCTACATTTGTCTATTTTAAGCAATTTTATTAGTAATTTTTTGTGTGTTTGTTGCTGTTTACAAATATTGACTTTCCCCAAAGTGTTGAGTGAGCAAGTGAACATATAAGGCTCCACCTTACAGATCATGTGATCTCATAACGTATTTTGTTTGTTTGCCTGAATGTAAATAATTTTTTAATGAGGAAATGAAGGGAAATATACTATATTTAACTTTAAAATAAAGATCAAAATTAATAGGAATATTCTTCGTAGCAGAACTGCTTTTCGAATTTCATAAAACAGTAATAATTAACTTAAATATTGTAATTTTTACTTTGTTCTCCGCTAAGAAATCGCCACATAAAATGTAAGTAAAAGTAGTGAATAAAAAGAAACATTTTACCATTTTATTTGCATTTCAAAAACGGACGCAGGCTCATTATGCGCCCAGCTAATGTAGCTCAAGTTTAATTCACGCATGCGTGAATTCGAGTAATCTGGCGGGCTTCTGTTCGCGGTTGTTGCAGCTGTTAGTTTCGCTATTTCACCAACACTTGCATGGTATCCTAAGATATCTCAGCAAACGCTGATAAACGTAACGCAATGGTCGAGGGACCAGGATGCACCTTAAATGGCGAAAAAATTCGCGCAAGAGTTCAAAAGGGACAGAAAGTATTAGAAATACGTGGAAGTGAAGCTGCTTCTTCAGTAAGTGTGTTGGAACACAGGGACAGCCTGGTACACCACTGCTTTTAATAAAGTCAATACATGTTTTCAGTAGATTGGTGGTGTCATGACACAGAAAGGAGATGCTGTGGTTTTCATGACACCTTTTGTTTACGTTTTGTTACAGAGAAATGATTCCGGAGGGGCGACTTTCCAGTGCCTTGTTGGAAGCGAGTACACAGGACTGGAGACCCTTGGGAAGGAACTGTTTATGTATTTTGGTGCCAGAGCTCTAAGGCGAGTTATTCCACTGCCGTTTAAACAGACCGATTTCACTCACATACGGCAACATCTCCATAAAGCTGTAGAGATCATTAACAAAAAAACGCTGGCAGTTGAAGCAGCTATTACCCCGTCCTTGACCCGTGTCTGACAGACCATAACATCGTCCTATTATGGTTCCTGGCAATATTAGGTGATTTCGGTATCACAGTTATTGAAGCTTGAGGTGTATAACCAGCTAGTAAATGTTATAAAATGTAATGTTGTAAAATGCAGTGTAAACTAATGGTGGATTTATTTGTCTGGTTTTTATTTATTTATTTATTGATTTGGGGGGGGGGGGGGGTATTATAGATTGCACTTTGGCATGAATGGATCCATGCGTGTAAATCCCATAGAGAGGCATGATGCGAGGGGGAACCTGCCCACTCTGTTCATCCGTCTCACTAAGCACGCGGTCTGTTTCTTCAACTCCACTGCGGAACTGCGGTAGGAGTTCCTCGTGTTACCACCTATCTTCGTGAAATTGTAGTCTGTTGCGGTTAGGGATTTATAATGTAGTAGTCGTAACATGCAGTCTGCATCTTTAATAAGCTCTCGAGGTTCAGCTAGCATCCCACTCACTCCAGATTAGCAAACGCTTCAGCTAATGAATATAATAAATGATCAGAAACTAGTGGACTGATTTAACATCATATTAAAACGGAGAGAAGGAAGGGTGTTGGAGCAAAAAACACTTTTTAGTGACTGTGTGTGTTTTTGTGTGTGTGTGAGACAGGCTGTCGGAGGACTGTGAGGAGAAGGTGAGGATCATGGCAGGTTTGGATGTGTGCTCTCCGTCCTTCAGCCACCCTCGTGCTGTGGAGTCGGTCTCTAGAGAGACCGGACGCATGTTGTGTGACGTCCTGCTGGACCAGGCCGTCCTGCCCGGCGTCGGGAACATCATCAAAAACGAAGCACTCATTAACAGCAGCCTCCATCCTGCTGTCAAGGTAACCATCGCCATGGCATTGTGCAGCACGTACAGTAGGAATAAGGACATGACCTTAGTAACAACTTCCATTGTAACAGTGATTCATCAATAGAATTAAATCCTACCAGTCATGTCACACATACAGTTACAGGCTATTGTATATGCTTTTACGTTTCCGTATTACTAAGGGACATTAGGAAAGGTGTGTTACACATTGTTACTGAACACACACAATCAAAACACTCAAAAGGAAATATTACGTTCTGGAATAATGCTGGAATCAAATTATAGTTCTGATGGAGTCTGACTAGCAAGTGCTTCGATACATCATTAATATGAAGATGATGTACGATTTGGTCTTCCTTCCTTCTTTGCAATGTTGGCCCTTCAGTCAGGTTGTTCAGGATTCTTAAGGGCTTGTTTGAAGTGTCATGGAAGGCAGGAGAATATGTCCCACATGGACATGCTGGGTCCTGAGCTCTGGTTTGATACGCACTGAGCCAGACCACTTATATTTTTTCCTGAGGTCACGATGGGACGTGTGTATTGCTGTACGCTCTTCGTTCGTTTCATAGGTGGATCAGCTGAGATCGGGGCAGATCCATCATCTGGTGAAGATGGTACGGGGTTTCTCTCAGCTCTTTTATCAGGTGATACTGTGTGTCCTGTTTGGGAACCAGTCAGTTCTGAGCATTTCTCCTTTCCTGAAGTCCTGCAGAGTTTAGTGTTAACGCACCTTACACCTTCAGGTCTCCACAGTGAGTTGGTTTAAGTGTGTATAAACGGAGAACAGTCCCTCTTATGTCTCACATGAGAGGACTTCTTACTACGACATTAAATGAAGGTTCTTCTCCTCTCAGTGTAAAAGGAGAGGCAAACCACTGCACCACCACTGTAAGGTGTACAAACGGTCAATCTGTGGGCAGTGCAAAGGATCCGTCACCGTCTGTCGCCTAGGTGACGAGAGCCGGATGACCTACTTCTGCCATCACTGCCAGCCTTTAGGTCCAGGTGAAGTTGACATCAGGTAAGACACTCACATTCATAGCTTTGTTAAATACCCTTATGGTTTTATTGTTAAAAAAAAACAAGAAAAAACATTCTCCTAAAGGAACTGTTCAGTATTAAGATTTTTTTTCTTGTGGAAGCTTTAACAGCCACATGTTTACCCAGATGAGTAAACGGAGTAACCAGAAGTACTTTCACAGTAAACTCCTCACTCAGAACACCATGCTGGGATGGACAGATCAGAGAGACACGAATGTCCGTGGAGACACCGCCACAAAGGAGGAAGAAGAGTGGACGTGTGACCTTTGCACTATGATTAATCTACCAATCAGCAAGTCGTGTGAGGCTTGTCTGACCCCTCGACCTGAGAGTGAGTTTCAGGAAGTTAACTTACACATTCAGGCTTTGGACCCCTTTTGTCAAATGCATTTCCACCTTCATTTTGCACAAGATTTTTTTTACAATTTTTGCACAAGTGAGTTTTAACTTACTAAATCATCTTTGGTCCTTTATATGTAGTTGCAGTTGGACATAGTTGCTGAGTTCAGAGGGGAATCAATCTACAAACAATTTAACATTTAGAGAAAACCTGGGTAAATATATAAACACTCAAATTCTGCCATAATCAACACCCATCCCTCCTCTTTCTCCCACGCAGCTCCTGGAGTGTCGGGAGGGGAGTCGTCTTTCCCCAGCGCTCTGATCCGTTACCCCTACAACAGCTTCTCCTGCCCTCAGCAGGAAGTGAGGCTGCACCGCAGGCCGGCTTTTGGGAACGCCACCCTGGTCCTGACGGACCTGAGTCAAAAGCCTGCTGCAGTTGCCAGTGCTGCCGGCAGCCAGCCCAGGCTCCCCCTAGTGGTCGGAGGAGGTGCCAGCACGCAGCCTAGGACCCTGCGTGAGGCTGGGATGCAGCCCATGACGACGCTGCTCTCCAGACGAACCTCTCCTGGGTCTCCCAGCCAGCCCAGCAAGAGGAGAAAAATCGAGACTGGAGCCTTTCCCAAAGGAGCCGTGCCAAACAGCATCCAGCCTTCAAGGTGTGAATGTGATGAAATTAAATCGAGTATTACTCAGTTCGTTGTGAATGCCTTCCAGTGTGGTTTGGGAGAAGATTTGGGAGTGTGTGTGTTAATCTGGTATAAAAATCAATGTACACAGCATCCAAACTACGATAGTAGAAATGATGTGTTCAGGGTGAACATTCTCCTTCTCTTTACCGTTCTTTAATCCAGGAATGGCTTCCAGGACCACACTACACCAGTACCCAAAACCCCCTGCTGCACCTCCCATGGGCGGCCCAGCTGCCTGAGGGTAGTCAGTAAGGCTGGAGAGAACCAGGGTAGGCATTTCTACACCTGCTCTCTGCCCAGGGGGACACAGTGCAACTTCTTTGAGGTAAAAACACTGCACTCTTATTCATATAATAATTGTTAGTATAATAGTTGCAAATTAATCCTAACCCTAGACTAAAAATTATTTCCAGTGATGATTCAACACTGGTGCTGCAGTTTAGTTCAGAAATACAATAATATTAATAAAAATCTTGAGAAGTAGAAAACCGAAAGGGAGTAAATGAAAATGGAAGAAACAAAACAAATGAAAAAAAACAGAATTGCAGGATATTAAGTAAATTAAGTGCATAATTTATGTAAATAATGAATCATGGGTTAATTAAACGCTAACGACTCCTCTTAAATATGTGCAGGTCATCAGGTCAATAGGAAGGGAATTCCAGAGATTAGATCTTTAACGAGATCCTTAATGTTCTTCACCATTTTTTAGTTTAGTAGCAGGTATAACCAGAGTGACACTGCTGGCAGGTCTGCGACTGTTCAGGGAATTTGTTTAATAATCACTGAGGTCGAGAGGAAGGAGACTGTGCAGGCATTCGAGGGTCATTACAAGCGCCTTAAAATCGGTCCTGAAAGACACAGAACAGTCCACTGTCAGGTGCTGAGAGAATTTCATGTACTTTGGTGGTATCTCAGGTGATGGAACACAGTTTTAATCAGTTAGACAGGGCTTACTCCACGACCTGTTTAAAATAATCAGCTATGCTTTTTCCCTTCTACAAATTCTTACATAGCTGATGAAGGATATCTGAAACGGCCTGATTCTCTAGAAACCTTGTGTACTTCACTACAATTTTCAATGTCTCTCATATATATATAATTGATATTTTTTTGTGTGTGTGTGTGGTCTCAGTGGGCAGACCTGCACTTCCCCATGTGTCACCATGGCAACCGCACCTTGATGAGAACAGTCTTGAAACTGGGACCGAGCAACGGGCGGAAGTTTTACGTGTGTCCTCTGAAACGGGACAAGCAGTGTGACTTCTTCCAGTGGGCAGAGAACAGCTCCAACAAGGGCACGCCCCTCGGGAGTCCAACCAATCAGATGCTTACATCAAAAACCTGATTTGAATGTTGCACAATTCCTCCAGAATTTTTTTTTTTCTTAAACACCTTTTAAATATGTTTATTATTATTTTTTTTTTAATTATAGTGGAGTCATTCCTGGATTCCTGTTCATTATCAAATAAAGAAAATATTTAATAAGTTTAATAAAATTTGTTCTAATGAATTGTTTATTCAAAGTAACATAAATAAAATGATTGCTTATGAAAATGTTGCTATTCATTTGTATACCATAATTCTTATTCACAGTCAGTCATAATGTTCATTTTCCTCTGGTTGTGCTTGACAGTACGGTACAGTGATTCTGGCTGAAATTCTTAACAACGAGCTGCTCATGCTGGCTGGAGCTAAAAGCAGTCCACCTTCTCCATGACAGGTTTGTTGGTCTTCAGGTTGAACACCATAAAGGGAAACTGGCTGAACCCAGGGTGTTTACTGCAAGCCGCACCTGTGAATGGACAGTCACTTTCATTACACGTTAATTAACAAACGTATTATCTAAACGATTCAGGCAGAGGGCATATAGGTTATTAAAGTATGTGGTTGTCTTAAAGGAGCATTAAGTCATTTTTACCACCAAAGAGTATCAAACAATATTTGAAAGTGATTTATTTAAAATATTTTCTGCTCATGTTAGTCCTTTATTTTTACATTTATTGCTTCACAGAGCAGGTCCATTATGAAACAGATTTAATAAAGAATGTCTGAAACATCCACACCACTAGGTGTCGCTATAATGGCTGTTTCATAATGTGAAGAAGAATCACTGGAAAAAATGTTAAGGTGGCTTTAAGTTTCCTGAAGCAATAAAAACTCACCATATTCCCCAACTTTGTTGGCACAGATAAGAGCCCCAAAAAAATCTCCATGGTACTTTTTGATCCTGGAGATAGCTGTCTTACAGGCAGTGCTGGGATCTGCGCCCACCCTCATCATCTCCACAGCCAAGAAGCTACCAATCAGATCGCAGCAAGGATCAGAATCCCACACGGCTCAGCCATTCTGTCTGTGATGATCAAAATGAAAGCATGGGCCGGTATTTAATCCTAGGATGTGTTTCAGTGCAACTGCTAAGCTTTAGAAAGGAGCGCTTACCTGGGAAGGAAGCGCATCATGATGTCTCCTTGGCCTGTAGCTGCAGCGCCACCTACTGTGCTGTCTGCATAAGCACCTGCTCCTGCCACTGGAGAGTCCCCCACACGTCTAAAGCCAGAGAAGCACACGTGAGCACATCTTACAGCAGAAAATACAAATGAATTTGACTCAAAAGACCTGCAAAACATTATTCAGCATCAGTAGTGTCCTACATTATTTTCAGGGAGTTTACGTCTCATTTTCTCATTTATATATGTATTTTTTCTCTGGTGGGGTAGCATATTTAATAGCTAGTATCAAACAAAGTTTATCAGAATGTATTATGAACTATAAGTGGTTAAAATAACAATCACACGAAATAAATTCTCTAAAAATTTTTTTTTTTTTTTTTTTTTTTTTTTTTAAAAAGTCTTTTTAGTTGGTCTTTACTCACCCAGGTACTTTATGGGTCGCTCCATTGGTCGAGGTTGCAGCAACCACCTGACCATTCTGTCCAATCACAAGCATCCCTAATCAACACAAGAGCACTCAGCCTGATTTATATACTCAAGTATCACACCATTAGGGATTATGGGTAACTAGCCACCTCCGGTTCTGCTCCCCTACCGCCCAAACCTCAACCCTTCACACCTTAATGAAATAATCAAAGCTCAGGTCAAGAGTGCAGTTAATGGCTCTGAAGCCTAATACAGTACACAGGAGCACCTTGTGATCGCAGTAACTTGTTGTATGTGTTATTTACCCTGTTTGTACCATAGCAAGGACAGAGTGCATTACCGATGGTGTCATGGGAGTGGAGATCAATTAATCTGCGCGTTTGCTGGGGTCTCCCTTCCTGCTTATGCTTGGGCTTATAGGGACCGCATGTCTTGGAAGGGTCCGGAAAAACATTCTGGAAGTTAAAAACCAAAGAAAAGAACAGCTAATGCAACTCAAATTTTCTGATTAATTGTGAAAATCATTGCAAAAAAAACCACAGTCTGTGTTCTCATAAGAACATTTATTTGGGTTTTTTTCTTCTGATTGGTTTCACTGTACTGGGATATTTACTACAAAAACATTTTATGCATTTAACTTATTTAATGCAATTTTACAATGCTGTGATGACTGCAGAAATGAATATGACATATTTAAATGCCTTCATATGAAAAATAAAATTATTGCTAAAGTCAGCTGTCGGCAATCTAGCAATGTTCACTTCTTTGTTTACCCATTTATCCAAGGCCAGGAAAGGACTGATTTGATTAACTTGGCCCAGCTACCCTGTGAGTTTAATTTTCTATGGTGTGAACAACATTAAAAAAACCTAAGATCAAGAGCTCTCATCTCCACAGGGCTCAGCTCTACGAACATGTTGGGATCAAGTGTCATATTTTTTTTCATTAAACACACGATGAATTATTCATTACACAGATAGATAAGAACTTTATTGATCTTGAAGGAAATTGCAGAAAGATGAATTTAGATTAACGCACTCTTCGATTATAGCATTATTCATTGTGCTTTTTTTATGGCTGAGATTAAAGTGATATCCTTCCAAAACTTCTCACCAAAGTTCACATGAAGACAAAATTTTAATGGACCTGATGCTTAAGTCTAATAGTCTTGGCTCTGTTATAAGCACTGGTGAGGTGCCAAAGCCCTTTGTCCTAATCACAGGTGCCAAAGTGCTTTGTCTAATCTCACGATAAAGGACTAAGCAAGGTTAGAGAAGTAGACAAGGATACAAGTGGGCAAGAATGTTGGATCCTGGAGGTTTGAGCTGTGGAAAAAGTACAACCCCTCACCTTTCTGAAGTTGGGCTGGCACTGGTCCTTCAGCCACTGGGAGAAAATGTTCAGTGACCGGTTGGTGGTCAGGTCTTCAGCTACGAAGCCCATGTCCTGAGCAAACACGGACGCTGCAGATAAAGGCAGGGGAGATGAAGCACTGTAAACTGACTGATGCAAAGAACAAGGAAAGAAACAAAAAAAATCGCAGGTGGGCAAAGTTGATTTGAAATAGCCAAAAGCTAATATGCACAAAGAAGACAAAGAAAAATCTTTACTCAGGTAAAGAGTGAACAGAGATTTGTTCAGATTTATTATTTAATTCTGCAAAGTAAGTCTTTTAAGAGGAGGTATAATTAAAAGATATAATGCATCAAATAGATAATGGCATTTAAGCACATTGTACATGCTTCCTTTTATCAGTATGCAAGTATATAAAACCTGCTCTTTGCATCCTACTATTCACGCTGTTTATGACAGGCCTCAGATCAGCCAGCTCACCTCTCAGCCGACCTTCCTTTGCTCTCCCTGGATTACTAAACTAAGCTGTCAAAGTTGAGCACTTTGGGTCAAGCTGTGAAGTGAACTGTTAAAATCGAGCGTAAAGAGGGCTGGTGATTTTATAAAATCCCCCATCCTGTGTTTCTGGCTGGCTAAGGCACTCAAGTGAGACCGGAGGAGATTACGCACCTCGGTGAGCAGGTGGGAGAGTTCATGGATGAGAAATGAGTCCATAACTCCAACTGTAACAGCTACAGCTGGAGGAAAAGTGGGCCGAATGGACTAGCACATGTTGATCTTCTGAAGCGATGAATGGTACGTGCGGCCAATGGGAAATGAGATTCAGGAACAAAAAAGCCCTTCATTGAAATCTACCTTGCCGGAAAGTTCAGCTCCAGCCCACATTTAACATACCAATACAGATAACTAAGTCCTCCTGAAAACACTTATCAAGTGCAAGACACCGCACAAAGCTCTGATCCCACGTCTTAAGGAGCAGTTAACTTTTGCTGCCGGACACAGTATAAAGCCACAGGGTGCAAAGCCGTTCTGGAGAAGGAGCAGAGAAGGAGCAGAGAAGTCACCATACCTGACTCGCCTACCAACAAGGTGTGGTCTGTGCGCTCCATGACGGCTCTAGCCACGCCCACTGCGTTTTTCACTCTGTGCAGGTTCCCTACAGCTCCCACATCCATGGTGTCGCTGAACAACAAAGATTGAAACCACGGCCCCGTTATTTTATACAGCACATAGTCGAGGAAATTGTGTTGTTGTGAACTTGTGTCTCTGATCCACGAATTATGTTCAGACAAGCTCCAAGTAACGGTCATTAAAAAGAAGAAAACTAAAATTAGGAACGTTTGCGTAACTTTTGCTATCGCAGTTTGAGTGCAATCACTAAGCGTCTAAGAAGAGTTCTTTTCCACAGGCGGTTCAACTTCTCAATATGGTGCCTTTGCACTAAATGTTCCTTCCTGAAGACGCACTAAATGTTCCTTCCTGGTTACGCAAAATACCCTTATGTAATATTTATAATTTCTCTGTGTACATAACACTAAAGACTTTCTTTTTAAAAACTGAATATTATTCCATCAGTTTGAATCTGTTTGCACACTGTCTTTGCTTTTAACTTGCATATTTGTCCTTTTGCAATTAATTATCTATAGAATAATGTCTACTGAGCCGGTTAGATTTATTGCTGCTGTGTTTAACACAGCCTAGTTGTAACCACAAGTAATATACAGTGTGTAGTGTTCCTAATATGCGACAAACTTGAAACATTTGTCAAACATTTGCACAGATCGCTTCTTAGTTATCCCTATGCATTATACATATGCGTTTTACTATTTGTTCATACATGTTTATAAAACTTTACATTTTAATTTAAAAATATATACATCTGTCTGTCTTTTCTTTCTTTCTAAAATCACCAAGGCGTTGCATAATACATGTTATACTGTAAAAGAGGACTGAAACCCCATTAAAACTGGGTTACCCGTTCATAATCATAGCGTCTAGAGTGGTCTCTCCTCTCTCGTCGGGACTCCCGCCGTAGCCCACGCTGCCGTCACACTGCTCTAGTTCGCACTGGGCGCATCCCGCCTCGGCCGCGTCCAGCGGCGTCCCGGTCCCCCCCGCCCCTAGCAGCGCGTTCCACGCTACACAGAAACAGACACCGTGCGCTGAATTACAATAGATGTCATGAGGCCTGCGTAAAATCTGAGAGGTTTTACTAAACCCGCAGGGGAAATTTCACCGTAAGTGCAAGTTAGCTGATTAATTTGTTTACTGAGGTACTTGTTGGGTTTAAATTTGATTCTCACTTGCCTGCAACAGTCGCATTCTCAAAATGCCAAGTGTTTATTACAAGTGGTAATAAAGCTTCAGTTCTCGGAAGTAAACAGATGAAAAACAGCAAAGTTTGAAGCATGACGAAAAAATATCCTTCTTCTGCTGTTGAGCAAGCGCTTGTTAACTAGCTACCTATAAGTTCCCTGCTTCTCTGACTCACTGTTCAGCCACATGACTTCGAAGCTTTGTGAAACATTTTATTTATTCTCCCACTTATCAGTTGGGTCGTTTTTTTTACTTCCGTGTTTTGTCACATGATTTCTGTCTAGCGTGAGAAAAAAAATAATTAAAGGGCCAGGAGACGTTGCGGCAGACGACAATAAAATGTGTTGCACCGTCAACTTCAGCTGTATTGGCAGAAAGATAAATGATTGTTACGATATGACAATGAATTTTAGATTAATCCTCTATCTTTCTGGCAATCATTTATCTATCTTGGCTGAATGAAGCAGTTGTTCTCTTTTGAATGTCTACATAAATCCTTTAGGATCAACACAGCCTCAGAGATTGACTACTGTACCAAGGACAATAAGGATGTGGAAAGAATCAAGACAATGCTGCCCTCTCACATGCTAAACAAGAGAGAGTAACAGCATTCAGTATGTGACAAAGCACTGGTCTAATCTGGGAAAGAAAGCTAGGATATTGCATTTGGTTTTGCATTATTCATGAAAGAGAATGTACTACTTTCTGTTATATTTTATTCATGGGCTTGTCCTGATAATAATGCTCAATGAACAAGGCAACGAAAGAGGCTCAAGCACAGGTGCTCGAGGCATGAGAAGGTTGTGGGGTCTCTGAAAGCCCGCTGGGGTGTGTTATTAAAAACACAGCCATCATTGTTACCTTTTCTCTTACTGACCTCAGTCTTGCAGATTATTTATCAAACATTCTCTCTCTCTCTCTCTCTCTCTCTCTCTCTCTCTCTCTCTCTTCCTCCTTCCCACTCTCTCTTCCTCCGTTCCTTTCTCTCTCTCTCCTTTCCTCCCTTCCTTTCTCTCTCTCTCTCTCTCTCTTCCTCCCTCCCTCTCTCTCTCCCACTCTATCTTTTAAGAGTTCATTTTTACAAGTCATCTCGGTAAACACACAGAATACTTACTCTCACTGATATTCTACGTGATGTCTTTTATTAACTCTTAAATACTGTTCAGGTCACATGTGACCCACTTTGAAGTAGCATCAGTAAAAGCATCACAAATGCTGGTCTTTTTCAGATTGGCTTTCATAATGCAACCCTGCCGTCATGAATATATTTCCAAAATGCAACAAATGTTTGATTATAATAAAGATTATAATTAAGATTCATTTTGACTCTACATTTTTTTTTAAGATTGATTGGATCCTGAATTTAAGCCTTGATTAAATTCAGGATTAAATGAGGATTAAATCAAGATTAATGGAAGTTTACCAGATGTTTTAAGGGAACTGTCCCTGGGCATGTTGCTCTACTGATTCATTTGATCTCATTTCAGACAAGTGTTCTTGGCTTAATTGCTTAAGACATGCTAGATGTTGCTAAGACAAGTATGGATCTCTGAAAGGAAGAAGAAGTGTGTAATAGGAGGAAGCACCAGAGCATCATGAAACCTTGACAGAGATCATTACACAGGTGAGAATGACGAGGTAGTGTGTCGGGAGGAGGAAGAGATAACCAGAGAGGCATTGACACACAGAGCGAAGAGGGAGAGGATTAGTAAAAGAGATGTTCTCTCATGTTACAGAAATGCTTCTAGCTAAAATCACACAAGTTCAAACATATTATTTGTTTTCTATAAATAAGATCAATTTAAATCTTTTTGGTTGTTATATTTTCTTATCTTTAGATTGGTTAAGGGTTAAATTTGTGATCGAAATGAATCGTATGAGACTGTTATCGTAAAACACACAAATAAATATCAACCCAGACTAAAGAGACTAAAGGGTTTATTTTTTTCTGAAAATGTTTCAGAGCGGAAATTAAATTAACAATAACTGATATCAATTATGTTGGACAATAGAGGGAGTCTGCCCTATTAAATATCATTATGTTTTATTCTGCACATCTCTGTAGATTTGGACTATATATAGTTGAATGTCACATTCAGGTCCCAATAAGGGTAAAAAAACAACCAACTTTTTCATCACATTTATGATATACTATGATCTAATCAAAAAATCAGATGGGCTCTGAGTCTCTGAGTTAAAGACAATTAAAAAGAAATGTAAAAATTTGGGATCCCATTATGAGATGAGAGAAGATTTGTCATGATTTCCTATTACTGTCCGAAGTTGTAGCAAATACACAAACATTGAGTTTTCTGATGTTCTTTTTAAAATGAGATTTGAAAGATAGGAAGTCTTTTTATAGTCTCCAGCTTATGGTTTCCTTATGATTTGCATTAATTTGATTTGTTGTGGCCATTTGTTTTGTGACATCACAATGGCATCACAATGCACCATTCTAATCCAGTGTTTTTAATGTTTGGAGTTCAGTTTCTGTTATAACAGATTTCATGGCAAGACATAAAATTTCTCTTTGCAACCTCAACCAATTTCTTGAACTTCATTATTTTTTTTTAAAAAATTCCCTGTGAGTTCCCTGAACAACAGCAGAGAACAAAAGAAAAATTCTTTCTTACAGCAGACGTCTTCTTCCAGCGATAAAGAGTTTAGAGAATAAACATTTATCTTTAAATATTAAAAAAGATAGAAAGGCACTAAATGGATAAAAAGAAAGTTAAAACATCTTGGAAAATCGTTTAACCCACTGGATGTGGTAAGATATGTTTATTTATTTAAAGAAAATAATGAAAGTCTAAATATTTTAAAGTATAATTTTCAACAAAGCTGTATCATTATCATTCCATCACCCTGGAGAAAGAAATAATATTTCTTCTCTGCACAAGTGGCCATATCATAGAGCAATTAGCAGACAGTCCATTTGCAAGGTCCAGCCTTTCCTCTGCAGGTGTGCTGTTGGGTCTCTCAGGACAACTGATAAGCAGACAGACACAGCAGAGACGTGGGTGGCCAGTCACACAGCCAGCACTGCCGGCGCCTCTCTGTAAGAGGCAACGAGTCCTGTGCGAGTGCAAGCCTGCAGCAAGCCTGCAGGTACACCCGCCATCAAACAGGCTCTCAGACTCTCTAGCTCATCTAAATACAGCACATGGCACAGCTGCACAAAAGAGCTCGGAGGTCAGCGTGTGTCACACATATGAATGCATGAATGCATGTGCAGGTGAACCGATTACTGCCTCTTAAATACTGTACCAGCATGCAGTGTAAACGTCCAATCCAAATTCAGAAACCTTTAACAGTTGTTAAATTAATTAAGAGAAAACTATTCTGCCATAACTATTCTGCCATTATATATATTTTCCTTCAAATTTGTCCTGGGAACTAGAAGGTTTAGCATAGTATCTTTGCAGTTCCCAGGACTCCACTCTTCTGGATGAACAACAAGATGTTGTTGGATGTTGTTCCTTTCCCCGTTTGGTGTACACAGCCCCAGTGCTCAAACTACTTCTGGAACCATTGTTGTTCTTCTTTTAGCCTTTGGTATTTCTCGAGCTTCTCGTGTTCCTTGTGTCTGGTGTTGCTATTAGTTTATCTTCCCCTACTATGTCTGGTTTTCTAGCTCTAACATCTTGTTGGTCTGTATCTAGAAGTCCCACAGGATCTTAGCTTGGTCATTCTCCACCACCTTTGGGGGACTGTCCCACTTAGACCTGGGAACTTCTAGCACGTACTTGGCACAGATGTTCCTGTATACTATGCCAGCCACTTGGTCATGGTGTTCCATTTGCACTCTGCCTGATGGCATCTTGCATCCCACTGTTTTATGGTGTATTGCCTCAGGGGTATCTTTGCTCAGCCTGTATCTGGGGTCCTGCCTAGTGTGGGTAATTCTAGCCTCTACTGATCTTGTATTCAGTGTTTGTTCTTGTGCTGCCAATATTAGCAAATCCATACTGGCTTTCAATCCAGCCTTTCCATATGCACCATTTCCATCATTTTTTGGTGATACATACAGTGCAGGGGTTTATATTCCCATGATTACTTCTGCTCCTCCACGCTTCCATTCTTCTCAGGTTTCTGCTGTCTGAAATACTCACTAAGCCCTTCATCACTTGGAGCATCATCTTCCTGATGTACTCCTGGATTTTAGCTGTTTCATCCTGGATTGTGTTTCTGATGCTCACTAGTCCTCCTCCTTCCACTTAGTGGATTTGGGATGAAGCTCCCCCTACAGTGAGGAGATTCCTTGTCTTGATGTCAGTGGCTTCTAAAGTAAGCAAGGCTGACTCTGAACTATGTTTAAAGGTCTACTAAGCACTCAGGTTTCATCTTGTTAACAGAAGCATATTTTTCATCCACTCGTCTAAAGGCGTCTGCTCTGCGCTCTGTGTGGTGGAGATGACAGATGAAGATCAGCACTGTGATCTGATGTTCTGTGAGTTGGGTGTCTTCTGACATTTTTGTGGTCGTTTTATTACTTATTTTTGTAGAGCTCAGTTTAAAATGCAGGAAAGCCATCACCAGAGGTTACAGAAATTTGTTGAAAGCTGTGTTAGGTAAGAAATGGCATTGCGTTCAGTTGGTGGGGCTGTTGTGCGGCAGTAATAACTGAATCATTAAATTCTCTGATGATCCGCAATACTGTTACTCCGGACACCATCAGGCGGTTCTTCGGCAGGAAGGCTGAAAGGTTACACCCCGGCCACACAGATGCCTGGAAGGCTGTGAGCCTTGACTTGTGTGGGAGAGGAGCCCCTGAGCATGGTGGTTACAGCACCTCTGCAGCTCCACAGCTCTCATGGAAATCCAGCTTGGCCTTTCTCCATCCACCAACCTAAAGCTGCCTTTATGTTCTTCAAATAACCTGGGTTTTTTTTGCTTGTTTGTTTTTTTTTTTACTGCCATGCAAACAGACACTGTACTCAGTTAGCAAATAAAGAGAGAGAGAGAGAGAGAGAGAGAGAGAGAGAGAGAGAGATCTTCTGTGTTAAAGGCAGCAGCATGGAGGTCAGCGGTCAGATGGAAGTATATAAACATATAAACACTCCTTAAGATGATTCTGTGGGGATCTGAGTCTCTAACGATGAGCCTGTCTCGCAAGACAATGGATGTCTGCATAAATCAGTTTTGTTTAATCATAAAATTAGTGAATAGGTTTTGGCATGACCTTTCAAGCAATAAAATTGACATTTAAGCTTTTAATATTGTTTTTATCACATTTATCACATTTCCATTAAAGTTGTTTGCATACTGACCAGCCATTAAAGGAATAATAATCATGAAAAACGTTTATAACTGTTATACCTTAGAGATGAAGAAGAGGTACTGCAATATTTGACTATGAAACAATATGGGTGGTGGTGAACAATAGAAGAGAGAAAACTGGAAAATCTGAACATCAGAACACACAACGACAGAGGTTGCATTACATAACGTCTTCACTAGATATAGCGCACATAGCAACTTCAACTTGCAACTTGAGGACAATGAAAATGTGTTTCAGAGAAATTGGTTTCGGCTATGTGTCAGTGACTTTGCCTTCTCATAGCATAAACCAACCACCTCAAAGCTGTTTAATTGGAAGTAGTACGGTCAGTTCGTATTTTACTGTAGCAGTGGCTCGCTGTGACCAGCAGGGGGAGCGATAGAGTCATCAAGGGAACCGCTTCCCTTTAGTGATGCAAAACAATGTTTTTGCAGCTTACAAAGGAACAATTATTCCACACATTAAGAGTGTGAAATGAGGTAAAGATATTACAGGTGTATTCTGGAGCTGCCGTGTCCATTTCTCCTTAGGTAAACTCAATCTCCAGTAGAAAAGAACACAAGGTGTTGCAAAGGTTATAGACTCGGTGCTTGACTTGATTCCTGCCGCCTCTTGCGCGCCTGGTTTCTTTCTGGCACTAGCTGATAAAGGAGCTCACGGTGTGCAAGACAGGAACTAAGGGCTAAAGCTAAAACCACGTGCGCACAGTTACTGAAGTAAGAATGCACCGTGAATGTCACGTTCCTTGTGGTTTATTTACCTTCGGACTCCGTCGGGCAGCTGTTTATCGGTAATTACAGCTGAGCGGCAGAGTGATTATCGCAAACTGACAAAGCACCGGTGAATGTTGGCTCGAGCCATGTCATATGTATAATTATCTCTTCATTCTCTTCCTAGGCTGTAATTTGTCAGCATTTTGTCACATTAATGATGTTCGGTCTGCATTACTCTGACGGTGGCCCTATAAATTTTTGCCAATCAAAAAGTAGTTAATCTCATTGAAATGATTTATAGTGTACTGCTGAACATATAAATTAAGTTAGGTAAAGAAAAACAGTTCGAAAGGAAAAAGCGCAGTTTTGCTCATTATTGTACACAATCAATGGTAAATGAATTTATGGTTTATCAAAGAAACGAAGACTTATTCAAGACAGAGTGTGTGTGAGAGTACGAATATAAAGTAGGCTAAATCAACTATTATTCATAACGATCAGAGATCATGGAATAAATATCTGAATCAATAAATCCGTTAATTAATTGTGAAAAAATGATATGATCTTTACACACCATATAAGACTCTTTTTTTGTGAATAGGTAGCAATGTAAATTCTGAGATCCTATTGAGCCAACACTTTCTAAAGTTAAACCTGCAGACAGTGCAGTTCTTTAGGAAAGGGCAACTGTTCCTTAAAGAGCTACTTTGCTACTCTGTATCTCTTGGAGAACATGCCTGAAAATGTCCGAACAGAGCAGCATATCTGCTCAGATCAGATCAGTTCAGATCAGATCAGCTCAAATCAGCTCAGATCAGCTCAGTTCACTTCACATCAGATCAGCACAGTTCAACTTCAGATCGGATCAGCTCAGTTCACTTTAGATCAGCTCAGTTGAGAGATGCCTGGAGATAGGAGTTCTGGAGGAGCTGTCACAGCCAACACACCAGAAACAGTCTTTCACTTTAATATTTTTTATAGCGTTACTACTAAAGAGAACATTGAGAAATCTTCACCTGCTTAAGAGCCTTTGAAGCAAAGTGTTTCATTTATTTTAATGGTTAAGATCTTTATGTGTGTGAATGCAGTTGCTTTATAATCTGATTTAGTTACATTTATATCCAAAAGGGACATTTTTTAAGTGTAATAATAAAGTAATAATAATCATAGTAATAATAATATAAAATAACATTGTTAACCACTCTACCTGGAAGTGGTACCTTTGTGGTGTGTTTTTTAATTGCCCTTATTTTACGGCCAAACTACTTTACTTTGAGACACTAAGGTCTCTAAATATGCATACCTGTTCCACTTCATTAAGCTGTGCACTACTTCAGCTGGGTTGCACACATTGTTAAACAATAAAGCTTCTTCTGCACTGAATACTGGCTATCCATGTACACCTAACTGTTTAGTAATAGCTCTTAAAATAAACACTGCTACGACTATCAAAAACTACTGAATTAAAAAATAGAAAGCTAATGAACCCTGAGTCATAGCATGGTGGCAGTCAATAGGAGTGTGCACTAGTATGTCAGCTACGTGTTACTGAGATTTCTTTCTTTTAATCAGTACAGTCGCATCACTGCTAGAGTGTCACCTGCTCCTGTTGACCTATGGTCACCACTGGCTCGCCATCTGAGACAGAGTGTAGTTTCATTTCATCCATCTGCACGCGAGTTTCACTGCAGTCAACCCTGGTGCCACGTGCTGTGTTTACACAGAGGAACAGCTTCCAGTCGTTGTGCAGGGCATTATCCTGCCGCTTTTCACTTTCATTCGTATTCCAGGCATGTTCTTTGAGAGAGAAAGATTTTGCATAGGCGCTATGCATGAGAATGTAGTCTATCTTTGATAAGTTACTGATAGACTGTGCGTGAATGCGGATGGACGAGGCTCCCATCCAGGCAGGGCCTGTTCTGATTGGACGGGTTGCCGCGACGCGGGGAGATTTCTCATTTGGGTGTGAGCAGCAGGGGGTCTTTGAGTTCCACGCTCGCTTTGAGCTGCGCCAGCTTTGAGCGCTCCTTTCCTGAAGCTGCGCTGTAATCAAACGCCGCGAAGATTGTTACCCCTCCCCTCAACCCCGCCACCCCCAAGGTGAAAAGTATTTTCATTGCAAAAGTCTTCGTTGTCCTTATTCTTGTTCAGGGCACGTAGGCATAGCTGGACTCACTTGAAAGAGTCTTGGAGACGCCACAGCAACGTGTAGCTGTGAGGCAAAACACGGACAGGCAGGCGCCAAACGGTTTGCTGTCGTTAATGCGCTCTCACTGAAATGTGACATGTGGAATCCACGCTGTAATTGTAGTAGCAGTTAATCTACTGTCACTACAAATGCAGTAGTTACGAACACTGTTGCTTAGAGAAACACCCACACGTGTATGCAGGCCAGTGTCTCCCCCTCCAGCTTATGCTCTCTGTGACCAATTAGTGGTCCAGGAATGGAATAGAATAGCGTAGCGCGTGAACAGGCGCTCAAGAACAAACTCACTCTAACAACCAGAGGTGGTTTCCCCTGCATGCAGTCAGGCTTGTGGATTTCATACGACACATGAAAGAAATGCTCTCACCCAGTCAAATGGATGAACTTTATGCAGAATAGGTTTCGACATGAGATGGCAGCCTAAATATTGTTAGGAATCGGTTGAATCTCTTGCTGATCTACGTAGGCACAAATGTTTTAGAAACGCTGAAACTGATTTACGCAGCGAAGGCCCTGTGAGAGGTGTTCGACGGAAGCCGTGTATATATCACGTACTTTATTTCCGATCCAAAACCTTGGAGATTGAAGACATACACACTCCAAAGCTTCTGCTGCGGAACAGACTGCTTCTACCGCTGGCACGCATCGCGTCCATATCAAATCTGTTCGTCGTCTGTTGCTCATCATAATTCTAGCACCTTATGTGTGGCTGTATTGTCACCGACAGGCCAATGCATCTGTGTAACTGCTGTCGAATGTTTTTTTCGTAACCGAGGTCAAAAAAGAAATGGGTTCGTCTTCACGGTTAGCAACGAGCATGTGGCGCCGGACTGCGCGCTTTATGATAATGTCCAAGAGCAGGTGGCGCGTGCAGGCGCTGGCCTTCTCTGCTTCGGGGGTTGTTATCTGCTCCGGGATTTTAATGGCCACTGCTGAATTAGCTCAAAAGTTGCATTTGACACTCAGATGGTTCTGTTATAACCAGATTTCTCTTGATTTATACAAAATCAGCTCTTATTGACTGTTGCAAATAGAATAGACCTTATCAACGATATCTTAGAATCCAGAAATGACTTGGAGATGGTTTTCTACTTTATGATGGACCAGGTAATTGTTTTCAATGTTGCTTTCTTCGCTCAAGTCTTATTGGAATGCTTATTCCCTGCATATGAAAAAATAAGATAGATAGATAGATAGATAGATAGATAGATAGATAGATAGATAGATAGATAGATAGATAGACAGGAAAACGGATGCAGTGAGAGAACAGACAAAGGGAAAGTGAGGGAGGGAACAGACATACAGAGACAGACAGTGTGTGTGTCGACAGTCAGTGTAGATGCTATATATGTGTGTGTGTGTGTGTGTGTGTGTGTGTGTATATATATATATATATATATATCCAGTTTCCAATTTAATCAGTTTTAAATGTTAATTATTCTGTTAATCACTGTTTATCAAGTTGTTTCTTTATATAACAGTTTAATTACAAATTGTGCCTGTAAAGCAATCTGAAGACAGAGAGAGAGAGAGAGAGAGAGAGAGAGAGAGAGAGAGAGAGAGAGAAATGGAGAGGGAGAAAATAAAACAGAAAGAAACACAGAGCGAAGTCGAGAGAAAAAAAGAAATAGGGAGAGAGAAAAACAGTGAAACAGATGGAGAGATAGAGAGAGAGAGAGAGAGAGAGAGAGAGAGAGAGAGAGAGAGAAGCTCAGAGTGAAACAGAGAGGGGAACAGAGAGAGAGAGAGAGAGACAGAGAGATGGGGAGAGACAGAGAGAGAGAGAGGGAGGGAATGAGACGTGGGGGGGTGGGAGACAGAGAGGGGGGGTGTTGCACATTGCACTGAGTGATGCAGTATGACTGTAAGCTGCTGAAAGCTGAATGCAGAGTTGGCCCTCGTTGTGTCCTTGTCACTGCATCTGTTAATAAGCCTCAGGACAATGAGTTTTACCTGAGTCAGGTAATCATTGCTAACCCAATTTAATCTCCAGGCAGGGGAAATTATTGGCAAAGAGAGGAGGCGAAAAGCAGAGACGAAAGTGAGTTTCACTTATGTAATGAGATGTGTGTGGACTATTGATTGTCGGTGTTCTTCTGTAGGTAGATGACTGCACTGACGCCCTCTGTGCTGGAGTAATGGGTTTATAATCTCACATGTACATCCACTTCCGCTTTGGTTAGATGCTTTCCTCTGGCGTAGTGTACATACATCCACAGACATTTGCAAACACACGCACACAAACACACACAAACACACACATGCACACACGGATGCATACATGCAAACAAAATCACTAAAAAAAAGGTAATAGGCAATTTCCTTGAAGATTTCATTCAGATGGGTCATTTTGAAGCACATTTTGAAAGGATTTAAGCACAGGAACTTTGAGGACCTTTCTTTCATCTCCTACTGGCTGCCTCTGTGGGAGGAGCTAGCTTTGACTCCACCCCCTCCATTTCTCCACTGTGGTCTTCACTCACTTTGTTCTCTTTTAACATGCACAGTGCACTAGACGCCAGCTCGCTCTGTTCTGACCCTGTGTATTTCCTAACCATTGACTTGAAACCTAGAAACAAAGGAAATGAAAAGAAATCAAACGTCTCTTTGTCTCTCTCTCTTATGTTGCAGAGCCCTACAGACAGAAGGAGCAGGATCTTGGTGATAGGACTTAAGTCAGATGAGCATGTAATTATCTGTAGAAAAGGCATAGGAGCAGTTTTAATTGGGTGATTGGGCAAAGTATGAATCCATGCACAGAGAATGTGTGTGTGTGTTTTATGGAGTGTGCATTTTCTCCGATAGAGACAATTAAAATGTTTGTAATGGAAACAGGGGTGAGATCCCCACTGTGACTTGACCAGACTTGTCAAGGGCATGAAATAAAGAAAGAGGGTGGTGGTGGGGGGGGTTGGCGAAAGTTCTCAACTGTAGCTTCTTTTTTAATGTTTCCTGATTCGGAGTTCCTCGTGTTCCAGGATGCTGCTTGTGTTGCAGTGTGAGGAGATGTCATGGTCATTGTCTTTCACTGGGCAGAGAACACAGCAGAGAGAACATCCTGCTCTGTTCTTAACCGTAATCCTTCCAGGCCCCACACAGGCCCCACCAGACGCGCTGACCCCGTTGCGCCTGTAGGGGGGGCGCCAGATTGACGGCTCGCTTTTAGACATGCAATATTATTACACGCTGATCTATTCATTTCAAACTGGGTTTGAAAGAACAAACTGTGGCAGCCTGGTTTGAAGGCAACTGTAGCTCTTTATCTGGAAGTGGTGCTCTTTTGAGCTTTTCAAACACCTAGTGCTAAGAGCCCAGTCTGGGGCCCAGAAACCTGACGGTGAAGCGTTTAGAGCACTGGAGGTGCTAACCCTTCCATCTGAGTGCAGTTTCCACTCTATTAAATCAACTCCCTGCTGCTCAGGTCTTCGGTGTAGCGGTGTATCCAGCCAGTGCCACCTACATCTCCTCTCATTTCAGGGCAGATATGAACATAATTATTTCCTTAATTACAAACTTTTCCCTCCGACTGTGTGGCCATCTTGAGTATTTTTAAGTGGTGGGTTCCTATTTTTTTCCTCCAGACTGGAGATTAAAAGAGGATAAAGGGGTTAACACACACACACACACACACACAGACACACACACACACACACACACACACACACACACACACACACACACACACAC
>JAOXYF010000010.1:16480092-16509560 GCA_028565775.1 Sternarchorhynchus goeldii
ACACACGCACGCAGGCCCGCACACACACACACACACACACACACACACACACACACACACACACACGCACGCAGGCCCGCACACACACACACACACACACACACACACACACACACACACACACACACACACACACGCGCGCAGGCCCGCACACACACACACACACACACACCGAGAACAACAACAACAAAAATCAAGACATCATTCTGTCACAGCTAACTGCTGTATTGGGTGAGTGTGGTGTGATTCTGAGATCTATACGGTTAGATGTTGTCATTGTGACTTACACTTTCTTCTTTGTCTTTTGTGTGTGTTTACAGATGATGCATTCCTCAGTCCAGCGTTTGTTACAATTCCCCATTCAATTAGAAAACAGCCTGTGAAATCCTTAATATTCACTTTAATAAATGCCACTCCAGTGCATCTGTCTGCACTCACAGAGCTCAGAGTGGTGCAGGAACAGCAGCCCCATATCATGCCCCTTTGTTTTTTTTCTCCACCATGTTTCTGTGCTGGATTGATTGTTCCAGAGCTTTATTAAGTATTGATCAAACTCTGTTTAGAGGAGGATTACATGATCAGAGCAAGGCCTGGGAACGGCTCGGACTTATTCTCTAATTAAACGCAGCAGCAGGGATCCAGTGACACCTTGCTGGCAGACAGTGTGGCTGGAGATGATACTGGTGCTGATTGTGGTGTAGTTTCTGCTTTATGACTGCCCTGTGCCTGCTCTATTGCTGGTCAATGACTGCCATACGGCCGCTCTATAGCTGCTCTGTGTTCGCTCGGTGGCTGCTCTATGCCTGGTCTACAACTGCTCTATGGCTGCTGTATGGTTGGTCTACAGCTGGTCTAGAGCTGCTCAATGATTGGTCTGCTGCTGTTCAGGGTCTGCTTATTTAATTGAGTGTCATGAAGGTGCCACCTGCACAGGTTGGCTCCAAGCTGCCCTCATTTCATTTGAGTTATTCTTGCGAGCAAATTATGTGTGTGTGTAGGTGAGTTTGTGTGTATTTGTGTGAGCATGTGTGGGTGTGGGGTGCAGATGTATGAGATTCAAAACTTGTGTTTCTATGAGCTTAATAACTGACGTATAATTTTTTTAATACCAAATCATTACTTACTTTTTCTTTCTTTCTTTCTTTCTTTCTTTCTTTCTTTCTTTCTTTCTTTCTTTCTTTCTTTCTCTCTCTCTCTCTCTCTCTCTCTCTGTGTGTCACACACACAGCTGCATGCACACACACTTGCACACGCACACGAATGCAGACCCACGCCCCCTCATGCACGGGGGCCGACAGACTGGCTATAATCAATCCTTTTGGAGGAAATCACAGCACGCATGCTGCTCGACGGCGGCCTGGAAAAACGCAGCATTAGGGTAGAAGTGTCATTGGCTTGATGAATCACCAGGGGCCTAACGATTATGGAGATCGTCATTGACCAGTCATCTGTCTCCATGGCTTTTAGACTCGTGCTCGGAGATCGTAGCTTAGCTTGAACTATTCTCCGTTGTGTGGAGCTACACATAGCAACCTCCTTGCCTGCTGTTATCTACAGTACTGCTTGACCTACCACAGAGGCAATCAGTGCCACGAAGTTATAGAACCAGATTTTTTCAATATAAATGTTGGCACGCACAGATTAAAAGAACAATTGAATCAAACAACAGTAGGAATAACAATAATGATGATGATTATGATGATGATGATGATGATGACAATGACGACTACGACAACAACAATAATAATAACAACAATGCTCTGAATAGTAAGAACAAGATTAATATGCATTTTATAGGCATATACACGTTTGAGTGCACATAAAGAAATAATTTTTACCTATTTAACAACTTGTAACATTTGCTATTGTGCTTCCTTTCTCTGTCCTTGTTTTTTATACTCTATTATATGTTCAGTTTTCACTGGCACATTAAACATTATTTGACAAACCTTAGTTTACCATTATATATTTACTTAGCTGGAACCAATTATCACCATTGACTGTGTAACTCTTCCAAATCCGCCCTAATAGGGTTTTACAGATTTACACCATCACCTTTCTCTGTTCAGGTGGTGGAATTGAGTTTATGGGGGTTTATGGCCATGTAACAGATAAAGAATAAATCTGTGAAGTACTGGAAAGACCTTCTTAATGCTGTTGGCTCCTATAACCATCTAATAAATATCCACAGGTTGGAAACATAATCAAACATGAACTTCCTGTATTACATCCATTATATCTTGCCAGGAAAAATAACAGTAAAGCATTCAGTATTTAACAGTGAAAATGGTTCTTATTGTTTGTTATTAGATTTTACAGTATTTTTATAGTAACAACACTGACATAAATATCAACAACAACGATAATGACAACAATAAAAGTAACCCATTAAAAACAAATATATATTTTAAAAGTGCCTGTGTACTGTGTGATGTTCACTAGTCCTGTACAGTGTGTTCTGTAATCTCTCCCTAGTCCTCTTCTAATCCAATAAACAAGATTTATGATTATAGGCCGATTTGTAATGTAAAAAAAGAGAAGTGTAATATTCTACCTAGCCTATGCTTTAATTCTCAGTGTACTCTGAAGCTGCTCCTGCATTCATAACTGAGGAAAAAGGCCTATTAAGTGAAGCAAAATGAATCAGCCGCTAGTGCTCTTATAGTACTCTATTGAAGAACTGGACAGAGAGCTCCGTGTGCAAAAGATGCCTTTTGGCGTTAGCATATGCACTGTAATGACCTCCATTCAAGTCATTGTGATCGTGTGATTATTGCAAAAAAAAAAACCCATCTGTGCAGATCTGGAGAGGAGCTCTATAAATAAGTTAAGCTCTTTTATGCAAAACCTTTTATTCTATTTATTTTTTTAAAACATGACTGAGAGCATATTGGACATGCAGTATGTTTTTCGCATGATGTCCTAGTTTTAAATTGGTAGGTCATAACCTAGTCTGTAGCAGACACATAGACACAGCCCAATATATGTTATTGTATCAATCATTTTAGACCAATCAAACAAAATTTGTGTTCCCACTTAATGTGAAAGAGGCTTCTTGTGCATGATGCCATGAACCAGTTGTTTAAATGCCCCGAGAAGCTACAGATTATACCAGGCTGAGATTTGAATTAGTTGGTAATCATCTTACCTTTAGAAGTCTAGATTAAATGTCCTAAATTGGAAATTTGCCAAAGGCAGTTAGCAGTGACATACTGCTGGCTTTGAAGTATCGAGTATTACATTTTACTATTTGTAATGTGTTGATGCAGGTCTGTATAATACTTTCACAAAGAGATAACTGTACTGTTCAGACATAAGAAGGGTAGGTGTGATGTCTACGTTTTGCTCCTTCTTCTATCAGGATAGGTGAATAAATTCCTGTGTAGGTGTTCCTGGAGGTGCTCCATATTACACACTCGCTGGGGAGCAGAGTTAAACACCTCACAGTCTTTTCACTCTGATCCACTCAGGCCCAATGCAGCCGGTGTGCTGGATGCATCTGTAGTTGTTGTTACCATTCACACCCTTCAGGTGGAAGACTGTGGAGACTGCTGATCAAACCAGCTTTCATGCAGATAATAGAGGCTTGTGAAGGGAACGAGCCGGGCTCCCTGGTGGGGTGGCCGCCTCTGGTGGATGGGTGGAGTGTGTGTGTGTTGGGGGGGGGGGACAGCTTGCCGTGAGAGATAACTCCATCACAGCATGGGGTCTTCTGCCCAGCTGAATCACAGGGGGCAGAGGATTGTACAAGGGTCTCTGGTTCCAGGGCCTCTGGACACAGACTCTAGATTCTACTCTCACCATTCTGCTCAAAGAGAGAGAGAGAGAGAGAGGGAGAGAGAGAAAAAGAGAGAGAGTGAGAGAGAGAGTGAGACAGGCAGAAAGAGGTCAAGAGACAGGAAGAAATATGGAGAGAGGGGGAATGACAGAGAGGGACAAATATCTGGATGGCGAAAAGTCTCGGTTTGTAATAAGAGAAACAAAAGTGAAGAAGAAGAGTGAGTAAGAGAGAAGCAGGAGGAGAAGGAAAGTCAAGGGTGAGAAAACGAGTGTGAATGAGACCCACAGAGCAAGCGGGAACTGGAAGCTCTCCTCTGAGTGGAGACGCCAGGCTTTTGTAATGAATGATATTCATTCTTTGCTCTCAGACAGTCTGAGAGCCGTCACTTCACAGGCATCAAATGGCGATTGGTGCGTCATGTGCTTTTCACATTGGGCCCCTGAGGAAAGGTTCACGGCCCCCTGTACAGGACAGATGTGGAGAGCCACACGTACTGGGGGAGAAAATGAGATTGGCTCAAACCCACCCCTATGAATTAACCTATTAAAAAAAAAAAGATACTTCTAGAAGTTAAATGAATTATCTGATTAGCCAGAGCTGTTTGTGCTATAAATATTAAAACTTGACAACCAAGTATAAACATAGTTTTGCAGATTTGTTGTAGACATATAAAATGAATTAGTTAATTTACTTTATATTAAGTGAATATAAGTTGAATCTAAACTAATACTATTAATAATAAAATAAAATTTAGCCTCAGAATCTTGAGAGAACAGTAACAATAATAACAACAGCGATAAATAAAAATAACAATAACAACAACAACAACAACAATAATAATAATAGCCCACAGAAACCATAATAAATTCTATGCAGGAACAACAGAGATGCGTTTTCACAGTGTATTATGTCAAACTGATAAGTCTTTTTGTTTTTTGTGTGTTTTTTTAATTGATGCGCATTCATAGCGATTCTGCTTGCGGAGTATTATCAACCGGTCTTAAACACAGCGCACGGCGAGAAACCTATCGTCGGTCAGTTGTCCAGTCCCGTCCCGCGGCTCACGTCGCAGAGAAAGCAGTGGTACAGTCCTGAACCGTATGACACGTGCTTCTGACTCCGTCTGAGGCAGCGTTTCTTTAGTTCGGATTCGCCGGCTATAGATTTGACGGGTCTTGATAACGCCATCCTTCATTCGCAGGTTTTTCGCAGTGTAGGTTTGGTAGTTTAGCGGAGGAATTTCTCCCAGGTCTAGTTGTCTTAGTGAAGTGTATGCTCTTAAACAGGGGAAGGCGTGACTGCGGGAATTTCGTTATCGGCTGCTGTAATCCTGTCATTAAATCGCCGCTGTTTTGCGTAAGTTTGGATGTCTGCTGTTAAAGTTTGTTTTGCTGTCTACGACAATGGAAGCTTGAAGTGGATCAGTGGAGGTGAGTAGAAAAAGATTTTTTTTTTCTTTAGATTATGCACAGCTCTGATTTCGGGTCTTGCGGAGTAGAGAATTTCTATCAGACTGGTTTTTGTGGACCGTAATTATTTTGAATAACGCATCCCTATGCATAGCTAGTCATTTGTGATTTTAAATAAGCCGCATATACTTGAATAATACGTTTTTTTTCTCACGTGTAGTTGCGTGGATGCTTAAACAAACTTGTGTTTGATTACGTATTCTGCTCAGCGCGTTATCCAGACTAGCGCTGAATCTAAATGATCATCGCTGAATCGTGGCAGCTGAAGACTCGCCCCGACAAAGCACGGCCATTTCAGCAGTTAGCGACCTGCGAACGGCTGTAAACTCGTCAAATAACAAAAATAAATAAATAAATAAATAAACAAATAAAAAACCTCGCGTAGCTGAGTATTGCAGCTGCAGCCTGTCTCATTTCCCACATGAACGCTACAGCGGGCGCTCGACGTCTTTCAGTCCACATTCAGTCCACAGCGTTAACGAAATATGACGCGTCCACCGCAGCTGCATGCGTGGTTCCCTATATACTACATTAGCAGCGCAGCGATTTTGACATATTGAACAACGTATCTGGAGAGCCTCGGACTCGCGTGCGCTTGTCAGCACTTATCCCTATCGCTGTGCACGTTCTGCTTTTACTTTAATAGCAGGCTAAATGTCAAAACAAGGATTAAGAACAGAATCCCATTCAGTTACGGCCTTGGGGGTGGAGAAGGCGCGTAATATATCATCTGTTACGCATCAGCCTCACAGGTGGGTTAAGGTTCGGTTCTAGTTTGTAGTAAGTGTGTGAGATCTACTGGAGCAGAGGATGAGCGTGCCCAGGGCCTGCTCGGGGTGCCCTGTCTGAGCTCGTGTTTAATCTCAATTAAAGGCCTCATTATGGCCATTTGATGTAATGAGTAATTGAGCTTGTTGTAAAAAAGACAATCAAAATGTGGTGGCACTTCCATTTTCATGAGATGGAACATTTGTGATAATGAGCATATCGCTAATATTGCTAATTTATCACCAAATGAACACACACACACACACACACACACACACACACACACACACACACACACTGCAAGGACACACTCGGAGCAACCGCTTGACCATGACAGTCTTTACACTAATGAGGCCTTAACACACACACACAGCTCACTTAAAAACCTTCATGGCTCTTTAACTGCTGTAATTGATTCGGATGATTTTCTTGGGAGAAACGTTTGAATCATTTTCATATTCCTGGTCGTGTTTGCAGCTCTGGCTGGCCAGAAAGGTCAGGAGGATTGTTGACAGTTCAGCACATCCCCAGGCAGTTCGCTAGGGTTTCCCAGAACACACGTCTCTGCAATATTTTTATGGAAAGCCACTGACAACACCATCATAACGTTTTTTTGCTTTCATGCAGTTATGAGAGGCAGCACACTGAAAATGAAACGTATCTGCTGAGAACATGATGGAAGTATATAAGTTGTGCGTCTGAGCTGGTTATGACCACCACCTGCTGTTTGGATACGCATGAAACCATTACGGCCATAAACCACGACGGTGAACGGAGAAATCACTCACTTGAACAATCCCTGTTCGGTCTGATATATTCAGTGAGTTGTGTGAGGACCTGCTGTCCTGATCTGATTTGTCATGTTTTGTTGAGGGTTGAAGCTTTTTGTAGGCTGTTGAAGCTTTTTGTAGCTTTAGTTGAAGCTTTTTGTAGGCTGCTGCGGTTTGGACCAGAAGGGAAAGGTGACGCGTAACATCACCTCGACAACGTAGAACAACACATGTAGTGTCCTCTGATTACGGGGAAACAGAGCGATGCCTGTCTGATGGGAGGAGGGAGGGAACAAATGAGTGGAGAATCCAGCCAGCATTTTAACTTGGACTCTGTTTATTTAGAAAATGCTTTACGTCTCATGTTTCTCCTGTTCAGCCAGGAGTGGCTATATATACCGTTTTAACTTTGGAGAACGGTTCAGGTGACGTGCCTCACGCGGGAGAACGAGGTGGAGTCAGAGGAAGAGGTGTCGCCTAGGATACGGCTCCATCACGTTCGCTCGGTGGAAGCAAAAAATCTTCAGCCGTGCCTTTCCTTAGCTTGCATCACTGGTGCATGAAGCATGCACTCGAAACAGCTCAAGTGTGGTTACTACGGCCTGTTGGAGCACCTTCTCCGGATCTGCTACGACGGTGGAGTGGAAACGGCTGAAGGTGGGGTGCAGCGCTGGACGACGGCGTGGCTGAGCACGAGGGGGGGTCTCCCATCCTGAAGGCCTAATTCTGCCCTAACCCTAATCGCCATGAACTGATACTTCCCATCACAAGCTTAATTTTGGCCATAAATCACCACCAGACCTGGGCTTTGAGACTCTGTTGGATGTATTGATTTTGTTAAAGCAGTCCATGCAGCCCTGTCACAGTGTGATGGAATAGAAAATGCCAGGTTCATCGTTTAAATTAGTGCCTGAACATGTTCTTTCATGTCATATGTCATCTCCTGTGAGAAAGAGAGGGGGGGGGGTGTAGGGAGAGAGTGTATATATATGTGAGTGTATGTAAGACTGTGTAAATAAGAGAGACACTCTACAGCAGCATATGTTGAAAACATTTTGGGGCGAGAGACTGTGTGTACGTGAGGGTGAGAGAGCGCAGCTTGGCCATCAGTCCCCATTTTGGTTCCCCACTGCTGAGCAAACAGGAGCAGGTTAATGTAGCCTGACAAACACACCCTGCTGATTAGATGGCCTTGTAAATGCAGTGTGATCACTGAGGACAGAAACATACTTCATCAGCATTGATTCCTGGACTTCATCTCCATGGGTCTCAGGTTTCCTGAAGTTTGATCTGGGTTTGTCCTCTGCTTTTAATAATAATTAAAAAAAAACAACAACCTGCCATTAAACTAAATAGGCGTTTGATTAGTTTACAGCCTCATTATGTCTGTCTTTGAACTGTTTGTGTATGGTTTATATGCTGCGAGAGAGAGTTTATTGATATTTCGTGATTGAGGTGTTCATGAGTTTTGTTCCTTTGTGAAACAGTAACATGCATCAACGGAGAGCACTGCCTCTGTGCCCTCGGACACTGGCAAACACTGCTCGTTCAATGTAACACGATTTCCCAGTTCAGAGAATTAACAGGTAATCAATGTCGTGTGCAGTGAAAGAGTGGCGTGGCGGGCCGAACGCCGATGTTTGTAAGCAGAAGTTGTTATAGGATGCTACTGCTCCATCGATGTTTGCCGGTCCCTCACGAGCTCCTGCCACATCAACAAGCTTTATGCGCATTGATTAGGCTTTGGAATTCTGTCATTTGAAATCTACGCGTCACTACCATCGAGTGAAGGGTAACTACCGGCTTCGGGCCGCGCACGTGCGCTCTTCTGCACGCCCATGAGGGCGCGTGCATTTCTTGGGGCTCTCTCATCTTACTCGGAAGTGAGTGAGCAACTGAGGAATGGAATCTTCTGAAGGACATCTTCTGTCTCACACCGAAGATGGTCCACGTGAATAAGAAATACCTGGGCCATTTTAAAGCCGGAGAAAACGAGCTGCTACTTTGATACACAGACAAAGCAGTAACTTTTGCCAGACACTAATCATTGCTGAAGTGTTGGTTGATGTTGGAATATGTTTATTATTTATGCAAATTCCACCATCTGTTTCTCTGTGTTGGTTTTGCTTTATTTCCACTCTTCCCCTTGTCTCCATATTCATGTGATTTCGTGTAGGCAGAAGTGGAATCTTGTTTCAAGCCTTTTTCGTTCTTTAAACAGAATAAATTAAACAAATATAGATAGAGGCATAGCTGTATCTACTCTCACCAGTTACTGTAAGAAGAACACCTTGTAGGTGTGTGGAATCTGTGTTTCGACTTGCGCCTCATGTTAAGTCATTCTCAGGTCATCAGTGTCCAGTTTCCGACCACAGGATCGGTGTTGACTTTAGACCACTGTCCTCTCGGCATGGACACTGGAACTCCCGTAACGCCACCTTCTCAACACCCAGCTTAACACCCGCAACCCAGGCTGCTTACGTATCAGTGCCACTCATCGGCTAGCACACACACGCATGGTCAGATGTGACCCCGCGGTCAGAAACTGACCAGCGATGATCGGGATCGATGCCAACAGAGGGGCTACAGTCTGTAATTGTACACCTGTAAAATGCGCTTACAAGTAAAGGTACAGCTCGTCTTGTACATCTACTGACTATTTTATTTGAAAGAAATGTGTTGCAAACCTATAAGCTTGTGTAAGCTTGTTGGGGCATCTTCTCCCAAAAGAAGATGTCCATCTCCTTTTAGAAGATGGCTGTCTCCCAAAAATCATGGGTATTAGTATGGACTCATGTGCACACATCTTCTGGGAAGGCTTTCCACAAGCTTTTGGAGTGTGTCTGTGGGATTTTGTGCCCATTCAATTAAAAGAATGTTTGGGATGTGAATCACTGATGTTGGACCATAAGCCCTGGCTTACAGTCAACATTCTAATTTATCTCATAGGTGTTCAGTGGGGTAAATGCAGGGCACTGGGATTCCTTCACACCTAAACTGGTCAGTCCATGTATTTATAGACAGTCATGCTGGGATAGTGAAGGGTTTTCCCCAAACTATTACCGCAGAGTTGTAGGCAGTAGCATTAGAACTACACTGGAACGAATGGGGCTCAGGCCAAACCCTGAAAGCAGACCCACATCTTTATCCGTCCTTCACTAAACCTTCCTGTCGCTACTATACATTCCTGCGGACAGATTCCTCTTGTCACCCACCCCCCCCATACCATCTTCATCCTTTAGACTTCCAGATAGCGAAGCATGATTCTTCACTCCAGAGAACGTTTCCACTGCTCCTGAGTCCGGTGGTCACTCCTGCCAGTGCTTGGTATTCTGCATAGTGATCTTGGGGTTACGTGCAGCTGCTCAACCATGGAAACCAATTTCAGGAAGCTCCAGGCACACGCTTCTTGTGTTGATGTCACTTCCAGAGGCGGTTTGGAACTCTGTAGTGAGTGATGGAACAGGGGATGGGCGATTTTTACGAGCTTCAGCGCTCGGTGGTTCTGCTCTGTGAGTTTCTGTGTGGTCTACCTCTCTGCGGCTGAACTGTTGTTTTTGTTTCTAGGTGTTTCCATTTCACCATAATAAAACTTACAATTGACTGGGGTAGATTTAGAAGGCAGAAATTTCAGGAACTGGCTTGTGGCAAAGGCGGCATCCTGTGATCTTGCCACGTTTAGTCACTGAACCCATTCTAGTGCCAATGTTCACGTGTTGCTTAGCCAGGTGCTCGACTTAGTAATGCATGTGGCTGAAACATCCAAACTCAAAAGGAGGCGTGTTCACATAGACCATGTAGGATATATGTCTATGGTTAATTATTTTATTTAATTAAGTATAATAGTGCCATTCTGACACCCTTGCACAGACCTAAAAGTCATTCTAGAAAAATACCTTGTTTTGTAGTAGATAATCTGACTCCAGCTACAGTTTGGCTGTTCTCCACCTACATGTGTGGAATAAGATTTAGCCCAATCTGTTTTGTATTTGCAAAACTGTGGTTTGTTGGTCCTTTACTCACAAAAGTTTGACTGTGTTCTTGCATCACTGTAAGAAAAGTATCTGTGGAAATGGGTTCTGTGAACCTGAATAAAACTGTCATAGCTGTAGGGTTCTGCAGTTTTCTTCACGATTCTTACAGTGGTGTAGTGTAAACGAACAAAATTAACTAACAAAATTAATGAACAAAAAAGGGTGAAGGGTAAAATGTGCCAACCTGAAAACAGATTTTAAATTTTTTTATATAGTTTTAATCTAATGTTGATGTCAGCAAATGTCACGTGCGAAAAAATTTTTGACTCCTGTCTAACATTCTCTTCTGTCCTCTGTGAAATGCTGTGAAGTGTAAAATGTTTGTCTGTTTTTGTAGGGGGTAATCCTGTCTCTGGGGCTCCAGGAGGAGCTACATTAGCACAAAACAATGCCTCGAATTCATAATGGTTTTTACGTTGCCAAGTTGCTGCAAATTGATTCAGCCTGGAATTAGTAACAGTATTCTGTGAGGGGAATGAGTGACCAGTGGCAAAATTCTGCTTCAAGAGAGAGAGATGAGTGTAGGAACAGTTTATTCATGTGCTTATGTAGATCATCTGAAGTACCTTGTGAATTTCCTCTTGTCCTCTGATAGCCAAGGGCTCATGTCTAAGCACTGATGTAAGACCCATTCTGCCTACTCAAACCCAACTCTGCTGGAAGGCGCTGGAGTCTAGAACAAGGAGGTGGAGTCTAGAACAAGGAGGTGGAGTCTAGAAGAAGGAGGTGCTTTCCTCTGCAGTGCAGTGCTGGAGCCCGGAATCGGCCGAAGCTGGAACGATTATTTATTCCACCGACACGTCTGTTCTCCCCTCGTATGCTTGTTAAACACACCAGACTGTCTTTGGAGACTGTGGTTTCTTTCACTACAGCGTACAGTCGCATCGTTATTGACTGATACTTCCCGCTGAAATCGAATACAGTCTGCCCCGAGCCGACTGTGTGCTGAGCTCTGACCCCAGTTTGCTGGGAAGGTGCTTATTTTTGGACAGTGTATGGTTGTAGCTGGTGAATCAGTTGTTGCTTGCAGGGTTTTGAGAAATAGAGATTTTGCCTGTTGAAAGCAGATACCCAAACCCAAAATTAAACCATGCTCAGAAAATTATTTAAACATTCCCAATATCAGCGTAGCAGTTCAACATTCACAGCTCTCTGAATACACTGATGTTGTTTTATAAGAACATATAAAACATATAGTATATAAAAATAACATCTGCATACAGTATTCAGTTTGACATGCACAAACAGAAGTAAAAATTAAAACCATAATTTATCATGGAAGCCAAATACAGTACTGATATGCAGTCAGGTTGATATGGTGTTTATCCAGCATGTAGCATGACTGCAGCCCAGCCAGCCGTGTCAAGCCCTTGTATCTCCTACAGTAATACGGTCTCCACCCACCACATCTACCCAGCCTGCATCTTCTCTCTTGTTTGCACGTTCTGGTAATGAATGTGACATTTCTAATCATTTCACTGATGATATTAGAGCAGGCCAGGAGAGACCTTTGACCTTGTGTTTGTGTTTTGAAGATCCCCAGATGTCTAGAGCTGGTCCAGTAACAGCCTGTACAAAAGGGCATCTTCTCCTTCCTGAGGTTTTACTCCAGGTTCAGCTGCCAGCGAAACATCTAAACTACCCCCTACAGCTTGCTGAGTTGTGCTAAACACCAAATGCACCTGTTCATTAATTTATATACAGTTTACGTAAGTCATGTTGTGATAAGTTATCATTAATGCATGAATTCTAATGTCACTTTGTTGCCTGTCTGAGTGTTAGCGAGAGCGAAACAGAGAGGGTGTGTGTGTGTGTGTGTGTGTGTGTGTGCCTGGGTGGGTGTGTGTCCAATCATGCATTCAGCTACAGCCTCTGGGGTAAAATGCAGCTTCTCACATCTATGTTGTGTGAGCTATAAATGTTCTAAAGTCTGTGAATGTCTGAGTTGCCTACAGTGCACTTTCCCTTTGTCCCATAGCATCTTCCTCCTGCTCAAACCTTCATCCCTCCCTCTCTCTCTCTCTCTCTCTTTCTACGTCCCTCCCTCCCTCTCTTTTCTCTTTTTCCTTGCCTCTGTACCCATCTCCCTCTGTCTCTCTCTCTCTCTCTCCCTCTCTCTTGCTACCCCTCCCTCCCTCTCTTTGCCCCCTCTGTTTCAACCTTGCCTCTACCCCTATGGGTGATGTGCTGTGGAGTCCTCCCTCTTACCCCCTGCTGGTGCTGAAGCCATGAGTAATTTGCCTGGGTGTCGGAGTTTGGCTTTCAAACTGCCCTTAGCTGCTGAACCGAAGGGTTTAACATTGTTGCCCCAAGGGGTCTGAGCCAGAGGGCAGTGGCACATCTATGACAACAGCGAGAGGAGGGGATGAGAGTGCGTGGGTGAGATGGAGAGGTGCAGGAAGTCCTCTTGAAAGATGCCATGATGTCCTTTAATTGATTCAGTTTGGTAGCGGATTAAAAGGCTCCATTTGCAGTCCAGTACAGTGCTCTGAAGCAGATGTGTGCTTGAATAATTCTTGCCTTTAGAGGAAAAAAACAACCACAAAAAACATCAGGTTTTCTCGCTGAGAGATGGATCAGCTTTTGGAAGCTGCCAGTCTGTTTCAGATCATCACAGTGCGTGATCATCGGTCTGGTGGACCCAGGCGTTACTTGGAAACGTTTACTCAATCAGCTGCTGTGTGCTGCCGCGCTGGTGTTCGCCGCCGGATCATCTCAGCGTGCTCCCGCTCGACAAACCTTACTGGCTGCAGCCTTGGCTCAAAGTGACCTCATCTGTTCATATTGTGAAGACCATTATGTTTGAAGACTTTCGCTCCCCTGCACAGTGAAACCTCACAGCTGAATTCACTTAAATTCAACTCCAGCATTATGGAAATGTCCAGCTTCAACTCATTTCATACATGTGGCGCCAGACAGCAAAAACGTATCGGTGTTTGCAGAACTCAGTTCATAATCTTTGTAATGGCATGCTAGGAAGTTACCGGATGGATACAAACCGATCCAGACATGCGAAAAACCCAAACAAACATGAGGATTGGAAGAGGATGACGATGGTTACTGAAGACCAACCGACAAAGATTCTGACAAAGATTCCGACTGCTAATATTTCCAAAAAATATGGAAAGCATTGAAATGTAGGTCAGTGTAATGGGTTGGGCAGCGAAAGGGCAGTAAGAGATTAGTTTAGTCCATATCACGAAAGGTTAAAAATGACTGAATTACTGAACTGAATTTGTATGACAAAGGAACACACACGTTCATGTTATGATTCTTGTATATTATCTGCCCCATCACATAAATAGTGTTATAAACATGGTTTCTGTATTTTAGGTGCAGTGATTAACAGCTGCATTCATGGGGTGGTGGGGTGTGTGTGTGTGTGTTAGTGAACATTGTGTCACAGTGGTGTGATTCACAGCTGTAACGTGTGCGAATCATTCAAACAGCTCCTTGTTGAGTTTCTCAGTGTACTCTCCCAAGACTGCAGAGGCATAGAATCCCATTTCCTGCTTTGGGTGGGCGGAGCTTACAATGCAGTAACCTATTTTCATTTTCATAAAAAAGAACATCTCAAACACAATGCTTTGCTTCAATGTAGGCAGTAGTAAAAATTGTATTTTATTTATTTATATTTCTAAATTCTTAAACTGTGTGAAGTCAGTCACTTCTGCTAGAGCAAGAGAGGAAAAAATTGAACTCCAGCCTGATAGTGCAGGCCGTTTCAGAGTTATGTTTTAATAATAAGGCTTGGAATCTCTGTATTCTGGTAGCGAGTGTGCGATTATGACCTATATAACCCCTCCACACTTCTCAGACCATGAGTAGAATTGTAAAAACCTTTCATTCGAGCAAAGTCCAATATAGCATGAGAACAGAGAACCCCACTAATGAGGCTTCCTTTAACGAGCTGAGAACATAAGAACCCTTTCGGATAAAGATGTTTGAGCTGCAGGTTAACCTTTAGGATTTTTGATATATTGGATTTCCAAAACGAGTTTCAAAACAGAGTCTCACTAAAGCACCTTCCAGACAGTTCTCCGGAACATTCTTAAAAAAAACCAAAACAATAAAAAACCAAAACAACAAACAAAGCTATGTTTCTCAGAAGGTACCTGTGAGGTTGGAATGGCCAACGTGGTTCATTCATGTGAATTCACGTAATGGCTCATTAGACGTGAGGGAAGGCAGTAAACTCTGAGTCTGCATTATCCTCTGAGAGCTGTCCAGAGATCAGAAACATGGAGAGGAGATGCTCTGCAGAGCGCGTCTTCTGCGTACTCTGCTCGTCTCTGCCGTGAAAGCCCTGGCACGGGGCTTGAGGGAACGGCATTGCACGGGCAACACAGACACTCCTCGGAGCAGGCCGCGAAGGAACAGGCGCCGGCTAATGGAAGCAGACCCCTTGTGTGTGTGTGTGTGTGTGTGTGTGTGTGTGTGTGTGTGTGTGTTTTCCTGCATGTTTCTTTCTCTTTTTTTTTCTTCTTCCATTCGTCGCTCTGGTTTGTCTCGCGGTGAGAGAGCGGGTGATCGAGCCCGGGCTTGCCTCCTCTGCACGGTGCATGAATTATGCAGAGCTGTCAAAGCCGGCTATTGTCAGAGGTGCCGGCCACACTAAAGCTCGGGAGGTGGGAGCAGAGGGCGGGTTTGAAGAGGGGGTGGGAGGGTGGCAGGCTGGGGGTTTGGCAGTGGTGTGGGGGGGTGTGCGGAATGATGGGTGGGGTCGATGCATTTGCTCCACCTTTCTGCGATTGGTTGGTGTCATGCGGTGAGTGACAGGCCATGGATCAGAGACATGGAGGGAGGGGGGCGAGTCGGACAGGCGAGGGGGCCTGAGGGAAGTGGAAGTTTTGGGACCAAGGAACAGAAGCAAAAGGGCCTTTAGAAAGATCTTGTAAATGATGATTAGAAGATGGATGGGAAGCAATGGTCTGTGGATTGAAAGCACATTTGAGCGGAGTGTCTGGATGGGCTGGGAGTCTGTAGAGGTCCTCCCCATTCGATATTCCAAAGCTTTGAATGCTGGTTTGATGCGAATTTTGCGTTGAGATTCTCCAAGCTCTGCGGTTCGATATTGTAATATTTCTTGATGTGTTTTGTGTGAGTGTGTGAATCTGCATTTGTTTTGCTGAGATGGCTTGAAAAAAAACCTAGTAAATCATCCCCAGTCACAACAGCTCACAGCCTGGAACCCTCTGATATATAGGTGATATATAGGGGAAGTTTGCAGTTATATATTTTTTTGGTTTGGTCCTATGCCAAGGGATTCGAATTTGCAATCTACTTACAATAGAGCAAAACTCCTACATCTGTGTCACTCGCGAATAGCCCCTAATTAAAGTGCTTTTATTGACATTATTGTTGTGTCAACACTGTTGTATTTATGTATTATTTTATTTATTTAAATAGATTTTCTTTCAGCATAGCAATCTCAGAATTGCCATACCAAAGAATCCCAATTTGCAACTGATTTGTGATTCGCGATTTGATGCAGGCATGTCTTAGTGCAGCAGATATGTGTTGCCAGCTGAAGGGGAATTCTAGTCAGTACCTTCAGTGGTGGGTCTGAAGGGGAATTCTAGAGTCAGTACCTTCAGTGGGGGGGCTGAAGAAGATTTCTAGAGTCAGTACCTTGAGTGATGGGGCTAGAATTCTAGAGTCTTCCTTCTGGAGAGGAAAAGCAGATAAAAGAAACACATGTAGTTAGGGTTCAGAAGAGCACTGACCATTTACAAAGTTCCTTCCATAATGTAACTACTGAACAAGGAGTCCTGATGCAGCCCTGGAACATACAGGCCTTCTGTGACTTTTTCTCTCTCTCTCTTTCATTTCTCTCTCTCTCTTTCTCTCTCTCGTCAACCCAATGTGCTTGGGTAAGAAATATGGGTCACCAAGGTTGCAGACAATGCATTTAGCTATAAGTGACTTTATTGGTTCAAAGTCACGGTGCCTTGAATGCCTCACCCTCTGTCGCTGATCCTGTTAGTGGTGGAAAAGCATAAACAGCAGCTTTCCAATAAGCTTCAGAATAAAAGGAAACGTAAAGTTCTGACTGATGCAGTGCCCAGCGAGGATGGAGGACCATGTTCCGGAAGGATCTCTGATGAGCGGCTGGAGTTCACCGTCACGAGCCGCTCTGCCCTCGAAGGCGACCGAGAGGTCTCGCTTGCTTGTAACTGTAACGCGAGTGCGCTTGTGCTTTACCCAGTGTTTGGCTAGCTTGTTGTTACGCGTGGCTAACGATGCGAAGTGATTGGGTTAGCAATAATAGGCGGGTGTATCCAGCAGGGTGCGGACCCTGCTCGGTGCCCCGAACGGCCCCCTGCCGTCATCAAAAGCCTGTTCTTCATGTGTTCCTCTCCTACCTGTTATGGCCCCAGTGCACTCTCGGTCATTGTCATGTGCCGACTTGCTGTTTTTTTCCCCGTCGTTGTTGTTTTTTTTTGCCGTGTTTTGTCTCTTTCACGTGGGCTCGCGGGTCGATTTTCTCCGGAGAAACGTTTCCCGCTCACCCGCTCTATGGTCTGCGTGGGCTCATTTTGAAAACAGGCTTGGGGGGGGGACCCTAAAAAAGAACTAAAGCTCTCTGTCCTTTTGGCTGGAGCCGTGGAGAGGAACGTCAGCAAGTCTGCTCAAATCACAGGGGTGATTATTCTCCTACAGACTCTGGCAGACGAACGCCACTCCTTGCTCTTGCATAGATGCATAGATTACGTAGCCTGACTTCTTCTGTGGTCGTTTTTCCATATGAATGTACACTCTTTTATGTCTGTACATTTGCACCCCACGTTTGTCGTGGTCTGTATCATTATTGTTCTCCTAACAGAAGCAGTATCAAGTCTGGAAGCCTATTGACAAACAGCTTGAGAAGGAATGACTGTATGGTCGTGTCGTCTGGGTGAAGAGGTTTGCTAGCGATGCTGATGGAGGACGCGGCTGCTCTCTTGTGAGCAGCCTCTTCAGCGCCATAACCTTGGTCCATCCTTTTTCTCCCCAATTCCACCCTGTCTCTGTAACAAACCTGGGGTAGGCGTAGCGCGACAGAGCATAATCTCAAACAGTTTCCTCTTTGTTCTTTTGAGAGCTTAGCGGCGCAGTTAGCCCTCACCTTCAGCGCCACACATTAATCTAAACGGAAAACCTTACAATGGTGGCAGCTGACCAGAGACTCCTCAGTGGGACAAGGCGCAGGACGTCGCTGGTTTTGACTGATTATTCAACCGATTCATTGCTAATAAGACTGGATTTTTTAAAGAACTTCTATATCATTGTTTGCGGAATGACTGATATTTTTAGGAACAGTCCTTGTGTTGATGGGGCTGTAAGCAGGAGGTTATAAATGCGCTTTGTTTTTTTCCTGATAGCAAGTTTAGTGTCGTGTTTCGCGTGTGCCTCTTCATCACCCCGCTACGTCCTCCTCTTCCTCAGGTGGCTGATGATTCCTTTCACCCGCTTCTACCTGTTCGGCTGCTCTGCTGCGATACGATTGGAGAAGCACTCTGAGGAGTACTGCATTCGCAAACTGAATAAACAGATAGTCTCTCCGCCCCCCCCCCCCAACTCTCTTGAGCATCGAATAACAGGCACTATTCTGCGGGAGGGCTCAAAAGAGTCTTTGGATTCCACAAGAGAATATCATCCCGAAAAGCATTTCTTAGATAGGTGTTGTTGCACTTCTGTGTTGGCAGATAGATCCTCATTTCTTTAGGGGTCTTGGGCTTTAGTCACTGATACAGTTCAGGATCTGCAGAGAAATTTAATTCACAATTTCAATGTACAAGCAGCCTTCTGGAAGTCTGAGGATCGGAGCTCCCAGCCGGAGGTTTCCTTTACAGGCGGCAGAGGGAGGAGCCAGGACGGCAGAGGGAGGAGCCTAGGGCGGCAGAGGGAGGAGCCTAGGGCATTTTTTGCCGGAGGCATTGGAAATGGGGTGTGTCGCTCATATTCCTGTAACACCCCCATAAGGATTTTCTGTCCCGGCTGAGCCTCGTTGGTGGTGCTGTTGTACCATAAGCGGCTGCAGCCGTCTGGCTGCGACGGAATGACAATAACGAGGAGAGATGTGGATGTGTGTGTTAGCAGGGGTTCACGCCTCAGTGAAGATGGAAGTGGTGCAGGGCTGTGAGATTTATAAGCCTGTTGAGATTAACCGTATGGATTAATGTTGTTAACCAAATAATACTACTCCCCCTTGTTCTGTCACTACAGGGATCTCTCTCTCTCTCTCTCTCGCTTTGCCTGTCCCTTCTCTCTTTCCCTCTCTCTACCCTTCTCCCTCTCCAGTTTATGTCGCACTATATTTTATTGAATAGCTGCTGTTGGGAAGGATGTATTGAGCTGGAGGCCAGATAGATGATCACTACAACTTACTCTTACTTTTCTGCCTTTTTGTTCTGTCTGCTGCCTTCACTGCAGTTATCAGACCTCCTCTCCTCCCCTCCTCCTCTCCTCCCCTCCTCCTCTCCTCCCCTCCTCCTCCCCTCCCCTCTCTCTCGTTCTCTCTTTCTCTCATTTTTATTGCTTGGCTGTGAATGCCCACTGCTCAGGTGGAGATGTAGGAACAGGTTAAAACAGTTTCCACAAGTTGGCAATTCATTTATTCCCCTTTCTTCTTTCCTACCACCACCCCCTCCAAACCTCCCCCCTGCTGCCCATCCTCTCCACCCCCCGGCACAGGTGGAGTGAAGCTGCGTGTGGAGGAACAGAGAAAATACAAGTGAGAAGACAGGAGACCGAGCAGACAGAAGCGTCGCTGAACACACGGAGGAGAGGACGACGGAGGAGACCAAGCATGACCGTAGCATGGAGGTGAAGGAGCGCCGCCTGAACTGCTCCCTCTCTCGTGCCCGCCGAGAGCGAGGGAGAGGAGGAGACAGAGGGGAGGAGAACGAGGGTGTCATGGAGGGCCCCGGAGAACGTCGCCTCCCTGCTACCTCCGTGCTCACCCAGAAGTCCTACAGCTCGAGCGAGACGCTGAAGGCCTTTGACCAGCCGTCTGGCACCCAGCCGCTGTACTCGCACCGCATGCCTGATGCCATCCCAGGGGACGCAGACGATTACAGAACGCCAGGTCAGCTCCCGATCGGCCCTCGTGATTCCACTCGCCTTCTTAAGTTTCATTTGAGATGTAGAGTGAACGAAATCTTTATCTGAAATTGGACCATAATCATAATTTCTCATAATGAGTTATATTTTTTCCTTAGAATTAACCTTCGTGTTTTGAATCAAAGCTAATTAATGGTTTTGTGTAAATAAATTGTATTAGATATACACAAGAATATTGAGTTTTTGTTATTTTAAATAAGTGGCATTGGTTTGTCAGATGTTATTCAATACCAAATTTGGCAGAACCAAAACCAATTTTAAACCAGTATTGAATTCACATCTATAATATTTATATAGTGCTGGCTGGTAATGAACACTGTAAAAGCCATTTCAGTAGTGTTAATTCACAGCGGTTTGAGCATGCAGTGTGTGAGAGACCGAGAGAGACACAGACACTGAGAGAGACTGAGAGAGAGACCAGACAAGAGACAGAGTGACCAAGGGGGGCAGAGAGAGAAGGAGAACGAGCCTCTGAGTGCTTTCACTTTGGCAGGTTAGCCTACATCTTTCTCCATCCAGCTCGTCCTGAGCTGGGATGCTGCGGTCGTCAGCTAGCTAGCACACAGACAGCAGGTCCTGAACACTCCGTTTTTAATTGGTGTATTGTGAGATGGATCGCTACCTATTATATTTTGTCAGCAGACAAATCCAAACACAGCTGTCTGCCTTTGTCGTTATTTTTGTGATTTTCGCTTTAGGTTGATTTTAATGTGTGTTTGAGCGTTTAACTCTCTTTTTCATAGTGAAACATCCGATCCAGAGCCTCGTGATGAGTAGGGCTTCACTAAAGCTTACAGACTATATGGCTTGAAAATGTGTTCAAGTGCCTCACTGTTGAATCAGGAATGTTGCTAATTAGTATGTGTGAATGACAGACGATTTCCTTCACTTTGAATTGTGCTGCTCTTTCCCTTGATTGACTTGCTACACACCACAAACACACACCTCTACACACCCCTGACACACACCTCTACGCACCCCTAATGCACTCCGCTACAAACCATTGGCCAAAGGAAACTCGTATACAGTAGAATTCATAACAAACTGATGATGTTCCATAAAATGACCACTTTCTAAAACGTGTCTGTCAGGTGGCCTGTGGCAGAGTGTGTTTGAGAGCTGAAGTCCGGAAGGTTCCGTGGTCCGTTGTCTTTGTTAGACACTTTCATTTTCACTAACTCCAACCTCCACTGCACACAACATTCTCTAGCTAATTATTCACATATTCTTGAAACTATTTTATAAATATTTAATGAACGATCTTGATAAGACAGTTATTATAGCTGTTTCCAGAGACTTGTGGTGTAGTTACTCATTCAAAATTAATTAATTTCATTAAAATCAAACTCGGTCGGTTAATTGCGTTTTACAGTGAGCTTCTGGTCCTCTGGCTGTTTCTCGGAGGGGAAGAGCTGTAATGAGCAGTTACGTTTGTGACTGGCTGGCAAGGGGAAAAAAAAAACCTCCAGGCTGGGAGGGTGAGGGGGTGGGTGGGGGGTGGTGGTTCCCTCATTGGTGCTGGAGCATATGAAAACGTGAGCGAGACAGTTGTAGCGTTATCGATGTGAGCTGCCAGTGGTAGCGTTTTCCTGATGATTAGCTGCCGTAGATTTAAGGAAATGATGCTTAATTAAACGCCGGTTTATTCACTCATCTTCTTTGCTGGCTTCCAGACGGTCTCGTGTGTGTGATCACGTACCAAAGGAAAGGGAAGACAGAGATAGGTTTTAATTTTCTTGGGTTGGGACCAGGTCATGTGACATAAAAGCACAGATCCTGTACAGTGGGTCTGTCTGGATTGGAAGACGCAAAATTACTGAAGTTTGGTGAGTTTAGTCGGCCTGGACCAACAGGAGCTGGGCATGGGGGAGGGGAAACTCCTTTGTATTGGTCCTCACGAAATACACCATTATTAGGAAAATAACGCAATAATAATCATGTTTCTGAAGAATATTTTAAATGTATGAATGGGCTTAACGTTATAAGAATTGTGAAAATACTTTAAAATGAAAACAAAATATTTTTCCACTAGCAGATAATTGGCAGGTGTTTATAAATCAAGAGAATCATTATCATATAATTTATTTAAATTTTATTTATTTATTTATACTATTTCCAGCTTTGGCTGAAGCTAGATCCTTTGCGAATTACACACTGATTTAAAGTGAATAATTATTTATTCTTACACACTGATTTAGAATAAATAAAAAAAATAGGTTAATAATAATATTTGGATTTTTATTGAAGTATTTACAGAAGGGCTAATTGTAGAAGACATCCAAATCAAGAGTCAGTTTTATTTGCGTTATTTTGCACAAATAGCAGATCTTGTCTAGATGACCACATGTATAGCAAAGCAAACATTCCAATTTATTGGAGCGCGAAGCACAGAATAGCGATTAACTTAAATAAAATTACATCAATCAAAAGAGAGGTATTTTAAAGTAAATATAAATTATATTTAGATGGAATCTAAATATGTTCTTATGTGCAGGTTTAGTTGTTGGGGTCTTTTTCTCTTTTTTTGTGGGTATTTCTAAAGGCATTTGAAATTGTTTATGAAGAATTGGGACGTTTATCGCTCTAATACCTTCCTCTGTATTAGCCCCGTTTCTGACTTGTATTTTCTGAAATTCTTCCACCTTTATGCGGGACCCAAGTTGACCCACATTCCAGAAAGACAGTGGCATGGAATCTTCGGTGTTCATTTCTGGTTTCAAAACTGGGCATTCCAACGCAATTCCCTACCAATGTAGCAAAATGCATCAACATGTTTTAAGGAATTTTAAGGCAACGGACCATTTGGAAATGACTGAATGTTTCTAGTTGCTAAAAGCTCTTGTTAGATATAGCAAACTAAATACCTTTAAAAATGCAGACAATTGACCTTCTCAATGTCACAGAAAAAGAATATTGTTAATTGGTTAATTGGCTCAAGGAATGCAGGGGGATGTGGGTATTTCTCTTATCGTGTAAGGATGGTATTTTGGAGTGGTTTCTCTTCCTGCAGGTCAGACTCTGTCCCTGCGGCAGCTGGGGCTCTGTAGTGGTCCCCCCCGCCGTGGTCTGAGTTTCTGCGCCGAAACTGGCCTCGGCCATCACGTCCAGCCCAGCGGAGCAGACCACGTCCAGAACATGGGGGGCATCTCGCCGGACTGCGCCACGCGCCTCTGGGGAAGGGGGATTAAGTCGCACGGCCGCGACTCTCGCCTGTCCAGCCAGTCCAACTCGGCCCTGACTCTCACTGATGCTGAGCAGGATGATCGCTCGGAGCACGATAGCGGTGAGTGCAGCTTCAGCCAATCAGGCGGCTTCTCCCTCGAGGGGGCCGGAGAGCCCTTGGGAGAGGACGAGGTCCATCTCATGTGAATTCAGACTAAGCACCACACTGAGGTAGTTTAACCGCTGCAGTTTGAAGAGCAGGTTGACTGAAGGATGGTGGTTTAGTGGTTTGTCTGCCTTGAGCGTGCAGATACAAGGAGATTTGTGGGTATTGTAGGCTTTTAAAAGGCAGTAATGTGGCTGGTTTCATAATGTGAGAGGCTTGTGGTGGTGTGGGGGGGAGTGTGTGGAGGTTCTCCAGTCTGGATTTGAATTTGTAGAGTGCTTCGTTCCAGCCCTGTGCAGTGGTTGTGCTGGGCGCAGCTGAGCCGGTGTGCATACCGTGCAGAATGGAGAGGCCCTCTCTGGTTCTGAAGTGCTGATCGCTCGATGCTAAAAAAGAACGAAGGAAACACCTTTTGAAATCAGCAAATCTTCTGATCGCATGCATCAAATGCGTGCCAGAGCCAGTCTGTCTGTTTTTTTAATTAGATTTTCATTTGTAAAGCGCGTATAGTGCCCCTTTTAAGTGTTGAGGTTTAAGTCAACTGAAAGATAAATAGTTGCTCACATTATGATATCTGTACATCCTGGAGCTCGCTGGTCTTTGGTGGTTTTTTTGGGACAGGGTAATCGGGTTTTGTTCAGCTGCACCATGGAAATGTGTGTGTGTGTGTGTGTGTGTGTGTGGGGGGGGGGGTTATAGGCACACTTTGATGTTTTTGGGAACCCACCCCGTGTTTAGTGCCTAAGGAAAGATTGAATGGAACTGAAATTCCAGTGTAATTAAAAAATGAATTTAGGTTTGTCTAGTTCAGTGATATGACCTTCATTTTTAAGTACTTAAATGGTAGCAATTTAAGAATTAATTTTTAAAACTAAAAATGTTTTAATTTTAAAACTAAAATATCATGAACCATATTATTTGTCCATAATTATTAACTAACCCTAACCCCATTACTAAGTCGGTAGTTAAAAAAAAATCTGAAGATTTGGACTACGTAACAAAAACCAACCAAAAAAACCCCCCTAATTTTTAGCACTTATTCATCCCACAAATCCCAACAAATACACATACACACACATACATCTGTTTATTAGAATCTGGCAGCTTAGTTTAGCAGCGGTTTAGAGTGGTACACTTATACATGAGAATGCAACTCTATAAATACAGACAAGAGCTCCACTCCGTTTCACTGTTACAAATGATCTCTGTTTGCTACGAGACGATTGGGGTTCCTGATAACAGAAGGTGCTATGCTTTGTAGAACATCTTCAGCTTATCTTCTCCTCAGCTGCTCAGCCTTTCAGGAAGTTTAATACAATGCTGTAATGCAGTTCCTAGTGGCTGATAAAATACCTGCAATCAGTTTGCCAGCACAGAGTAAAACGTTATTAATGGCCTCAACCATGTACCGGGGTGTGAACCTGCAGAACAATGGCAGTAATGATTTTAATCTCAGCGCCAAGGTTTTTCGAAAACCATTTTATTGTAATTATAATAAGCTTTAATGAATTTAGGATTGTGAAGCTCTGTGAGATGTTGAAAATAAAAGCAGGTGTATAAATAATGCTGGTGGTGGTGGCTTTTCTTGTTAGACAGAGCTAGCAACCATCTTATGTTAAGCACTGAATGTCCCCCAACACAGTACGGATGTTGCTTTCTTTAAATCTTTAGATCTTTTGCCTATTCATGGAAAAGAAAAATGTCAAATGAATTGGTTCTCTCTCCCGTCCCCACACTCCTACCTTCAGCACTGGTGCACTAACTATGTCTTCTGTTTGTGTGGGGGTTTTTTTTTGTTATTTAAATAGTGATGTAGAATGGAGGGGGGGAGACTGAGAATTTTAAATGTTTAATTTGTAATGTTTTTTTTTTTAATAATGCAATAAAAGAACTGCTCAAAGCAGTGCACATGTACAGTATTCAGAAGGGAAGTTGGTTTGGGAGAGAAGCCCTTGTGGAGTGGTCGTCTGCCGTCTCCTGTCTGATGTTATGTCTCCAACAGGCGGCACCGATTTGACTGACATTAAGTCTCAGTAGCTCATTTTATACGTTCGGTTTTTTTTCTTTTTCGCCTCTCCATCTTGCGAGGGGTGTGAAGACGATTGCACCGTGCTGATGGCAGTGCCGTGAAGTGTGTTCACTCTACCATTATGAGAATGAGCTCAGCATAGCTGCTCTGCTTCGTTCACTCTGTCTGTTTTTTACACACACACACACACACACACCTTTTTTCTCTTTTCTCACTTAATCTTTCTTGTCGTTCTCACTACTTTGTTTTTCCGTTTTTCACTGTTCCTCTGTCTCTCTCTCTCTCTCACTCTCTCTCTCTCTCACTCTCTCTCTCTCTCTCTCTCTCTCGCTCTCTCTCTCTCTCTCTGACCTAACTCCTCTCGCATTCCCGCTCTGCTCGTGTCTCTGAAGAGAGGTGTGCGTGTGTTAGATGCAGGGCTGAGTGTGTGTTTCGGCTCTGCCGTTGAGACTGTGAACTTAGCACTAAGTCCTCTAGACAGGGAAGTGAATCATCCTTTCGGCGCAGGGCCATCTGTACTGGTGATGGATACAGATGCTAAGAGCTCATTCTAAGCTACATTCATTAGAAAATTAATCAGGAGGTTTAGGGTGTCAAATGTAAGATCCACAAGATTCAGCTGCTTTGATGAAACTCTTGTTTTTATGAACATCACAAAAGCAGGATTTCAGTATAGACCACTTTCTTCATTAGGACATGTAGACCTGCCAGGAGTCTTCATTAGGACATGTAGACCTGCCAGGAGTCTTCATTAGGACATGTAGACCTGCCAGGAGTCTGACTTAGACTTTGGCTGGAAAAACAGTCTCGTGTATTTAATTCCAACAGAGCTCTGCTTTTGTAGTAAACGCCATAATCATGCTTTATGTTTTCTCAGTGTAGCTGTGTTTTGAGTGTTGTAATCTCCAAAACCGTTTGAATTTAGCATCCAGTTTTGATTAAAGCTATTTTATCAAGAGTAGCCAGTTTTTTAATTAATAATAAAAAAAACATGTAACTTAAGAGAAAAAGCAAACAATTGAGAAAATTCTGGTGTATAAGGAAAACAACGGTGTGTGTGTGTGTGTGTGTGTGTGTGTGTGTGTGTTATGGAAGTACCTATTAGCTCGACTCTCCCTTTCTCTTCCCCAGAAGATTTATGTACATGTATAGATCGGATCAGGTTAACTGCTCCCTGCTGAGCCTCAGAGTTGTAAGGAGACCTTCCACACACATCTCCCAGAGCCTTTAAATGACTCGCATGTTGGATTGGCTCGGAAAGCGGGGAGAAGCGTGTGCCATTGAAGATTTTAGAGGGCGATCCAGTTGCTTGTGCTAGTTCTTACAAAGCGCGCAGTGTTTGTGGGTGTGGCTGCCGTTTTGTGGGTGTGGCTGCCGTTTTGTGGGTGTGGCTCCCCCTCTGCCAATGTGTGTCGTGCCGAGCAACATCCTGCCGTGCGTCGCAAAGCCTGGGGAAGAGACTGGCGACGTTTGAGCATCCTGCTGAGGCGCACGCTTGCTGTGGGCGCTTAAATTCATTTGGATGCAATCTGTCTTTCTTTTTTACCCAAATTGCATCTCATTCATATATAGTTTAGCTTTATTTAGGATTTTACTCAATTAGACAAACCAACTATGCTGTGTCAGATTATTCGATAATTAAATCACGAGATTCTAAATTAAGATACTAGAGTAGATCAAAGACAGACCCAAAAAAGGCCATTTAATGATCAAATGGTGACTTAATGCATCTTTATAAGTAAATTTTTAAAAGTAGTAGTTTATATTGAATCTGTACCCTTCAGGAAGACCTCGCTGTGTGCTGGTGAGAGCAATCAGCAAAACAGAACCTGCCTGTTTCGTTTTGTGTTTCCCTCTCCAAGGGACAAGCAGATTTGTATTCGCATACGGCAGGGAAGCTTCTGCTGTCTGGCCAGGTAAGACTCTGTGACAAAAGTCACCGGGAGGAACACAAGTTCGAGAAGCACTTCGCTTGGGCAGAAAATGGACTGGATATTCAGGTGCTCAATCCTTTTATCAGCCACCGTCTTCGTTACCAGAGGGTAAATAACCACCCAAAGCTGCTTAAAGTCTTTGAGGGGGTGTAGTGTGTGCGTTTTCCCCAAGGCCAGTCAGGTCTACGGGCCACAGTTTTAAAACTTCGTCGCTGTGTTTGTGAGGTGTGGCTTCTCCTCTATGACCAGGCCCTTCTCCTTATTCTCAAAGTTCAAAGTTCAAAGTTCTCAGTCACCAGTATTACATGTCCTGCTGTCAAAAGCTGGAAAAGAGGTCGGATCCGTCACCATCAGTCAGAGGAGAGGGGTTTTCGTTCTGGTGACCAATACAGTGTGGAATTACATTTTAATCAGAACAGTCTATGAAGACTCCTGTTCAAACAGTTTATACTCCCTACGAGGCAGACAGTAACTGGCCTGTGTGTGTGTGTGTGTCCGTGTGCGTGTGTGTGACTGTGAGACGGACCCTCACACACCCTCCAGCGAGGTCCTTACACCGCCATCTGTCATAGCTGTGAACTGCATCCCACCTGGTTTTACGACACCAAAAGTGTTTGCTGCAGCGTGGAGGGCGGGGCTGTTTGAGCATCTCTGTATGCGTTGTCACGCGTTGCTACGGCGCCCCACACGGCCAGGCACGGCCAGCCATCTGCAGCGCCTTCCCAAATCCAACAGGATTTAACGCGAAGGACGTCTTTTCCCTGAACCTCCACGCGTGCGAGTCTGGCATATGTGGGGATTTTGTGTGTGTGTGTGTGTGTGTGTGTGTGTGATTTCTGTGTGCGATGTTCCCGGGGTGTGTTTGGAGGCTACCTGCGGTTCAGAGTTAGCAGGGCAGTGGAACAAAGTCTGATAACCCCGATCAGCACCCTGAACACACACACACACACACACACACACACACACACACACACACTGTGGGTCATATATCGCGTACGTAACAACACATAGTGAATATTGGATGATTGTTGGATCATTTTGGCTTCTATTTTTGTGTGATCACAAAGACTCCACACATTTTGTTTAGAAGTTACGAAATGTTCCCATTGCATCAGAAAGCATTCTTAGATAAAGGGTACGCTTGCACTTTTTTATCCCAGACCTTATTAAAATGGCTGCTTCCCCATTTATCATTGTGAATAACATCCTCACAGAAGAAGTGTATCACTCCTCACCACGCTGGGCTTTAACGCAGTCCAACCCAGCAATCGTTTAACTTTGACAACCCGTAACAAATATCCTTTTCAAAATCGCTGAAACTCACCCCTGCCTTTATTTGTGTGTTTTTTTCCATTCAGAACATGTTTTGACTAACGTTACTGTCCTGGTTGTGTATATCTTCTACACACCATTCGCAGTTGCTTCACTGATTACATTTATGATGCTACACATTTTTGCAGTTTTTTTTATTGTGCTTGGTTGATTTGGTCTTTTAGTAGAACATCCAGAGATAAATATGACTACATGTGAATTTTCTTTTTATAAAGAGGTTTTTCTTGGCTTTTAAGGGCTAAATAGTCACCCTCGTTAGAATGAGCAAGGGACTGTACTATGCACAGCTATAAACCAGTGAAAGAGGTATTTACAAGCACTGTTTACCAAATGAGTGCTTTAACTAAGCAGAGATATTTATGTTGATATTTCGCTGCTCTGAAGGGCCGCGGATATGCGCGTGCTTCGAGCAAAAAACGACCTCGGTTTTCTTTTCTCGTGTTCAGTCGTTGCTTCATGCAGACGGAAAAAAACGCTCGTGCGTTTTGCCGTGTTAGACGTGCACTGCACAGCGAGCAAATCGAACCGAGAGCGAGCGGAGCGGCTTGATGTCTCGATCTGTTCCGGTTTACTGGGTTTTTTTGGGAACACCGGAAGGTCAGGCATTGCTGGTTTACCCAGCGTCTCTGAGCGGGCTGCGTCGGTCTCGTTATGCACTGAGACTTGTGCTGTTCTACACCCACAGGTGTTGTGAGTATTGCACCTGGTTCAGGGGTCACGTCTTGTTACTTTTTGTTTTATGGATCTTGTGTTGTTTTGGAAACCCTTGCAGGACGGAGTGATTTCTCAGGACCCGTGTGGGCTGAGAGAACTGAGGCTTTGCTTTTGTGGAAATTTACGTGGAAAGTTATTCAGGTTAGTTTTTTGATTCCTCTGTCCTCTATCAAAGACCAGATGGTGGGGTGGTGGGGGTGGTGG
>JAOXYF010000010.1:16510404-16527654 GCA_028565775.1 Sternarchorhynchus goeldii
CCCCCCCCATCTTGAAGATGATGATCTTGTATTTGTCAGTTATTAGGAAACAGTAGGAAGGTGATAAAACGAAGGGTAATTTTTATATGAGCTCTGTGTTGCCAGGTTAAAGATTATGAAGCCGTAGGGCAAACTTGACTCTGTTTAGAGGTTTTATACATGACACTTTAAGTATGGACACAGCAAAACGTGTGTCCTGTTCAGTTGTGAGCTACACTCATATATAGGATGTTTTATGGATACGAGCATCTATTCAGATCACTCACACTGTTATTTGTCCTTTTTGTGGGTCTTTTCTTGTGTGTGGTAGCAAACCACCTTCATTTTAAAGGTGTTGAGTAGCAAGAGTTTTATCATGATTATCTCCTGTAGATAATCTCTACAAAGCCAAAAGCTTGTAATAGCCGTAATAGCCATCTCTCTCTCTCTCTCTCTCTCTCTCTCTCTCTCTCTCTCTCTGTTTTGGTGTGTCTCGCTTGCTGTCTACACACACACACACACACACACACACACACACACACACACGTGCTCACACATTCTCATGCAGGCTTTTACATGCAGTGTTTTCTGATGCACTTCCAGATGAGATGGCTCTCTGAATTGCTTCAGCTGATAGGAGGTGCTCCAGAATCCACAACACACTCTCACTCACGTGATCAGGCACTATAGCACACGCACTTAAACCGCATGTGCATTAAAACACGTGTGTGATTTGAACATACAAGTACTGGTCTCAGTTTCTCCCGATTATAACTGGCACGTCTGGCTAAGTGATGCGCTCCTTTTGTGTCTGTGGAAATTGCTAATCTTGTCCGATATGCTGCCTTTCACCGCGCGGTGATAATAGGGTCCCACTCAGCCCTGCGGCGAAGCCTGTGGACTGCTCTCCTTCCCACATCAGCGGTTTCAGGAAGAATATGGATTCAGGCCCAGGGGTTGGAAAATCTCTCGTCACAGATTAACTTCTCAGAGAGACGGTGGGGCTAGTCTGATGGTTTTCTGCAGAGTGATCGGGAGCACGGTGCAGGGAGTCAGCGTTGGCCATGTCTGAGGGGAGAACGTCTTAACCGTCTCGCCCGTACCGGTCTGAAACCACCGAGAGCGCGAGAAAGGAAGTCTCTGTTCTTCAGGCTCGATCTGAAACAGTCACCTCCCATCAGAAAACGCCACCGTACACCAGGAGCTCTATCAGGAGCTGCCGATCATCCTTATGAGATAAATGTATGTTTGTCAGATTACTTTGAATCGCTGGCTTTCTGTTTGTTTAACATTTCATTGCAGCATAGGGATTCGTGCATTATCACCTTGTCTAAGTGTTTGTATAGAACTGACGTAGTTTAATCTGACTGTCTGAGTTTGAGTTCCCCTGTTTTCTGCCGGTTTTATTGCAGGCTGTATCGTGCCCCTGAACGATTCATGATCCTCTGTCGTCGTAGCACTGTTGATAACCTTTACCAATAAAACTGAAGGTAGAAAAGTTTGGAAAGTAGAAAGTAGGGGAAGCAATCTAGAAAAAAGTCTTGAAAAGATCTGGTATTTCTTCCTGTTGAACCCCGTTAAAGGATCATCAATAGTGAGTCACTGTTGGCTCTGTCTAAGTCTGCCTTTAATCCATGGCTGGGAGAGAGACCGCCCTCAGGGCCCTGACAGCCGTGGTGATTGGCTCCTTTGGGTCCCTTTAGCCCTGCTGACGCTTCGATCTCATTCGCAAGGATCTGGTTGACGGGGCAGAGGTCGCGGCCTGCGCTGTCTGTTCTGTAGGTCACACTGATGGATCAGGCCGCCTCCCTTTCCTCCCGCTCTCAGGGTCACAGCTAATTCATCTCGTCACCCTTCATATCCTTTTTAGTGTTGTCCAGAGCAGAATTAATAATGCAGGGAAGACAGGCTTGGTGTGAGCAGACAGCTTTCCATTCCAAAACCCTGCTTCCCTCGCGCGGCTGTTAATACTACTGGCAAGCAGAGAGCATGCTGGGACACTGGGCCAAGTGGCCACCCAAGCCCCTTTCCTTCCGTCTGGAATCTGATTAAGTGATACAAACCCAGTCACTCCACTGACTTCAGTTCAGAATCTACAAATGATTCAGAACCCATGAAGGGGTGACTCGTCTTTGACTCCCAGGCGGTTGTTCCTGTACGATAAACAAAAAGACATCATTCTTTCCAAGGGTTTGGCAGAACCAGTTCGCCCCCAGCCATCGCCTTCTCTCCAGACCCACCAGCAAAGAAAACGCCTTCTGACTGTTCAGCCGAGGCCGCGTTCGCATTTCCGGCCTCTGGAATATGATTCTAGGAACACAGAAAAGGAGCAGCTGCTGCAGTATCGGAAAACAAAAAAACAGGATTTTCAAGCGAGACTCACCGTTGATTACGGGAAATACAAGACTAGCAGCTGAACCCTCAGTAACAAAACACTGCGGCTGGTTGGCTAGCAACCGAGCAAGAGGTCACTGGCTGGAGATAATGCCCAATGAAATCCTGATATTAAAAAATGTTGGATGAAGTGCAGGAAAAATCTATTATTTTCTGATATTGGACATTTTTTTTGGAGGGTATTACATGGCAACATCAACATCATTTTATTTATCTAAATTTCTAGTCCTCCATCCTACCAATAGACCAGCCATGATTCTTTTTTCCCCCCTGTCAAAGTGATCGGACCCAGCTTCAGGTATGTTGGGGGAGGGGCTCTGTTTAGCCCAGTCTGTGTTCCATCTTTAACTCTTAATTGTGTTTTTAAGTTCATAGTCATGCTAAAATATTTTTGCAGGTCAGTCTTTTCTTTTGTTGTGCTAACCATCTAACAGATATCAATAAGATTTTGGAAACACAAAATTGTATTATAAATTATAGTGTTTATTATTATGTTATATAATGGTGCGTGCAGATAAACTCTTGCCTAGCTAAATAGCCTACAAAGATTTTGTTAACAAAAACCAAACCGTAAGGAAATGCTAGCGAATCAGTGCGCCCAGTATTAGTATGTTGACAGCGGTGTCTGTCTGGGATACACCGGGGAGGGTGAAGCTGTTGTTTCAGCAGCAATCGAGCTGCAACTTTAAAGCTTTGTGTTGTGCCTGGAAAACTGGGAGGCAGTTATAAATCTACACCATCTTTCTCCTTCTCACTCTGCATTTTGCAGTCCCTTACTTTTGTATGTGTGTCCATGAATGAAAATCTGTGGGCCGACGTTGGAGAATCTTGCTGACAGTCCAGCGAACTCCAGCCTGGCCTTTTGATTTGCGTTCTCGGTGAGAATTCAACCCCCCGTCCGGGGACTCCTCAGCACAACGGAACATGGCCGTGATAAGCCAGGCTTCAGTACGACAGCCGTCCTAACGAGGCATCGTCAAACCCAGAGTGTTAACCATGTTGCACTGAGGTTTCTCGGGGACGGGCAGGACTTCAGACAGTCATCTGCTTCTTGCTGAGAGAAGGAGGGAGTCCGTCATAAGGGACTTTATTAAAACTGCTTTATGGAAGGTTGCCCTTCCCCTCTGTGTGGTGGACTCCAGCTCGTAGAGATTTTCCGTGTCTCCGTGGGATTGGTCACAAACACAACAGTAGCAGTTGACATCATCTGTTTTTATGGTAGGGTGGGCTAGTGTTTGGACTTCTGTCAAGTGTTTGAAGAGAGAGGGTGGAAAAAAAAAATCTGAAAAACACAGTATAATGATTATACCCAGGCTGCGATCAATACTGAATAAATTACCATCACAGGCAAAAATAACAGCTTCATATAAGGCCTTTGGCAGAAGGTGGAATAATTGTAGTGGTATCCTGATCTCGGCAGGTTGCGGAAGGGAAAGCCTCCAGCTTCCTCCTGCCCGGGTCTTCCTGCGGCGGCAGGACGGACAGTTGATGAGAGTCGATTGGGCTCCGAGGTGCTTCTGCTTCGAGATCAAACGCTTTGACATTAGCACCATCACGGGAGGGCTCCTAAATGCGTGCTAAAGATGATATTTGTCCAGGAAAGACACGCAACTGAGTAGATGAAAGATTTTTCCAGAACAGGTAAATTAGTCTTTTCTCACTGTTCATTTCTCACAGATTAAAGTAATGAAAGGGCCCACCCACAGTCTCTCCCACAGCCGCACCGGCCTCTCGTCCTCTCCTGAGTGTCTTCAGGGGCCGCCGTAGAAGAATTACACTGTCAGAGCTGACTTTCTAAAAGTGCAAAGGAGAATGTTGTGTCTTTGCTCTCTCTTTACTTTATCCTCTAATGAAGATTGTTTTTCTGTCAGTGGATGTAATGGTTTTGAGACTATAAAGCTGTTAAAACCAACCAAACAAACACACACACATTCCCAGTGTAAGTCCATGTGATAAATTATTAAATCTAAATATCAACAATAATTGCATAATGATTGATGGTGCATTAGGTGGAAAGCAAGTGACTCGACTTCACTGGGAAAACACCACCACGATCCACCCATTATTTTGGAGTAAGAACCATTTTAGACCTTTTAGTTTTGCAAAAAACAGCAAGTTCCCTTACAAATAATATACATCAACAAATGAGAGGAATCCAAATGTGTTTGGGTGCCCATTTGACTTCATGATAAAAGGACGACGTGTTGTGGTTTCACAGTGTTATAATAATGTTAGAAATGATTTCTTGTAATGTAATGTTCAATTAACTTAAAATTGAGTTTATGTTTTCATAATGTGTTTGTCGGAGGTTCTGTATCACCCATAGCTTTTGTTCTATTGTGTTTGTTGCATGTTGGACATGGTGTGCAAAAGGAGTATCAAGGAAACTGGACCCCCGCTGTGTTGGCAAACTACTGCTGGACACAGATGAGGGACACTCTTGAGGCCAAATATTGGGAAAAAATCATGAACCTCTCCATTTTAAAAGCAAGCTTGTACATATTTTAAGCGTAACGGCCTTATTTATGAAGAAGTAATTGACTATTGTATAATGTGATTGCTTCGTCACCATACCTGATAGAAAAATTCTAAAAACAAGATTCAACTTCAGCTTTAAAAGGTACTCTGAGGTTCACCTATGAGTTTTGTCGAACAGAAAAAGTTCAAAACTTGTTGCGTTATAAAACGTTATTGCTGTGCTAACGTGCTACTGAGGTTTAATTAGCTCAGCTCGTCGTGCTAGGTGACTGTTTACCGCTGTGAGTTAGCGTTGTCCTGTCGTAGTAAAAGTTGCCGATGTCCTGTAGCGTACGCACCATGCCCAGACGATCGACTCTCATAATTACCTTGTTGGAGTGGTGTGGTACAGAAGTCTCGTAAGGACCTAAGTAAGGCCTCCAGCTTGCAGGAGGATGGCTGTAATTTCAGTAGCAGTGCCGTACTGGCAGCATTCGAGGTTTCTCTTATTATTTGAGTAATATAGCAGTATTCAAACGTGAGACTCATGGTGTGAAGCGACTGTACACTGCCCACTCCTGCGTCTAAGAGTTGGGATGTTGCCGTAAAGTTGCCGTCCCCCTGTAGCGTATCACACGCTGCGCCCAGATGATCGACTTTCATAATTACCATCACCAGCGGCAGGAGCGCCCGTGTCGCTGTGCGGGTTCGATGCCAGAACGCCACATTGCGCCTCCGGCGAACATCCGTAGCGCCCGCTCGCGCGCGGGCGACGTGCGGTGGGGAAAAAAAACAAACAAAACCAAATAAAGTCACCTGACTGCAAATGATGGTCATGTGACCGTTCCCGAGCCAACACGCATGCAGCGCAGCAGAAAGCCAAGCCGAGGTGGAAGTAGTTTTCCTAGTTTACTTTATTTCGAGGACTTTTAGCTGCGAGTGGAACTGGGTTCGTTCTCCATGGTTGCCTCGTGAAAGAAGGCAGTTGGGTTTGGAATGGTGACTCTGGCCGAAAATACTGTTTGATTTGAAGAATGAACAACAGAGTACTAGAAGATGAGCAGTGCTAATCATCTACGACTGCAACACAGTAAATATTTCCTTGACCTTGAGTTTGAGTGTTATAACAACAGGAGTATAAGACAACCATACCAGGAACTGCGCTTCTGCAGGGACTGCTCTGGTCGAGCTAGCCTTCCTTATGAACAGGAAATTTTAAATCGGCGATGACCAACCAAGCAGGTGTGTTCTCGTACAGACTCACTGGAGTCGAGTTTCTGCTAGTCTTTTGACTTAGTAAGACTTCGGAAAAGCACTGGTTAGTGGCATCAGGTGGGTTCAGTGAGGTTGGAACTCAACTCTGAAGGAAGGTGGGTCTTTTGGACGAGGGTTGGTGACTACAGGTTTGAAGCGCTCTTGTAAACTGAAGCACACGATCTAGCCAGTTTTTTATGGTGTAGTAAAAATTGTACATTCACACACTGAGACGGTTTGAAAGTAAAATAAGTTAAGAGTCCAAAAGACACAAAGTGAGAGGGCCATAAAATATTCAGTAATGCTGTACTTTTTAATCTGCTGTACTTTATTTTGAAGTGCTTACTCTTCGCTGTTACATAAGTCTCATGGTAGGGGTCACTCTCGCTTCTGAAAAGCTCGAGTGCTTTTGTAGACCACTCCTGCTAAAAGTAAACAGACGTCACCGTTGAATCGAAGGCTTGGGGAGTGGTAGACGATCCCCAGTGTGGACGGCGCTGGCTCTGCTCCCTTTCCTGACGATTCCTGGCCTTACCCGGAAAAATCCAAACGACTCGCCTCAAACTCTGTTAGCAGAGATGTGTTTTGAAGATGAGCCACGTGAAAGCCTGTGGAGTTGCTATGCCAATAATTATGCGAATAGTGCCATTATAGTAACTCACAGCCTCGCTCTGATGGAGCGGGGAGACGAGAGCGTTTTTTCTCAGTCTTGCGATGTAGACGTTGGGGTATACTGGCCAGGTTCTATGTGACAACCTCATGAATAATGTAGCAGGGCGAAATGAGGCTTCAGGAGAGAGAACAGTCATTGAGGATCCACCATTTAATATCACTGCCCACTCTTCCAGGGGACACGAACGACATTTTACCTCCACCAGTAATGGAGATCTAACCTTTAAGTGCTTAGCGTGACGAACCATTACTCACTTTGTCTACACTTACACTCTCAGTGTCCTTTCTGTAGTTCTGCTGGCCGGTGCTATTATCTAGCATGGGACATCACTTCATCTTGAGCTCTCCTTAAACACTAGGAAGCACCTACACTGGGAATGCATTTAATAAAGACTGCCATTAAAACAAAAAAGTGATTGAGAGTCTTTTGCACGGTTAACGATGTGCAGTAAACTTGTCTACTCTTTGGAGAATGTCTTCCGTTATTAGCAGAGTAAAGGAAGTAATAGTCTCAGTTAATCCATATTTTGTAAAAGCATTAATAATAATAATAATAATAACAATAATAACATTTATTACCACAGTTCTAGTTTTATGTAATTGGCTAGACTAAAGGGGGAGGGGCGTTTTATAACTATGTCATCAGACATGAACACGTTCGATTCGTTCCTTTTCATATTATAAACATCTTGCAAAATGTGATTCTACAAAATGGCCCCTGTATTGAAGGAGACAGAGCCCCATTAAGCTTTTATGAGATGCCGGATTTTTTTCTTAAAGTGTTGGCAAAGGCTCTAAATGCTTTAAACTAGGAGTCACAGGGACCGAAAAAAGTTAAAGTTAAAATAAAAAAGAAAAGCGAGATGCAAGATTTTCTCCCGAGACCTTGGTGAGGGATGCTGACTGAGGAAAATCATTGTTTGAGCAGCTTATTGTAATGATTAGCCACGATCAGGCTATTGAACACAGATCAATCAGGGAAATGTCAGGTGCCTGAAAGGCAACGTGAATGCGACTGCATGCTGAGCAGGTAGCCTGAGAAGTGGCTTGAGCTGGGACTGGCGGGCTGGGCTGGGCTGGGCTGGGCCGGGCTGGGCTGGGACTGGCTGGCTGGCCGCCCTGAGTGCATTCTGGTAGTTATCATGGCCGGTAAGGCCGTGCTGTATTGCCTATTACACAATAAACACATGCTGGAGTTTGAAAGTGAGCTTCACAATCTCTCTGGGGACCTGAGAGGTGAGTGAGGGGAAAATGCTTCTAGTGGAGAGATTGAGGATCCCTCTAATACCCACTCTGTTTGTTTCTTTGTCTTGTTGTTTGTGCTGCTCCTGTAAAGTCCTCCCTGGCTGAGCTGTGAGAACTCGAATCCATGAGGACAGATGTTTGTGGGAGTCGGGGTGAGGGGGGGGTCATCTCTTGGCCATGACCTGTTTATTACAAAATCTAACATTCAATTTTGGATGAAAGAATTTCTCCCTGGAGCTTGGGATTTTACTCTAGTCCCCAGCTGGGTTGAATTTGTTTTCTTGAGAGAGTAATAAATAAAAAAAACCCAGCAAAAAACAATTGTATAATAAATTGAAATAGCATTCTCATCAATATTTGAATGGAGAGCGTTTTGCTCTTGTTGAGACATGGCTGAACTGTGTCCTCTGTCCGCCAGTCTAACCAGTGAATAATGCAAGATGTCAGAAAAGAGCTCAGCTTCTTTTCCCCCTGCACCCGTTACCGTGGTGATTGGAGCTGGCAGTGATTGGTTGCGCCTGAGGTGTCAGGTGGTGAGGCAGGAAGTTCAAAAAGTTGTAGAATGGAAGTTAAAACTACTTGGACATGAACTCAACTCAGCTTTTCAACACATTCGCGCTCACCCGTGCTAATCTCTTTAGCGCTGGTCTGAACACACACTGTGGATCAGAATGGAAGTTTCTTCTCCCTCTTCTTTGCCGTTACCCCCACCTACTTCACGGCTGTTATGTGAAGAACTGCAGCGGCAGGACCGGTAAGAGATCTCCCGGGGCGACTCTCTGGTGCCCTGCGGTCCTGAGCCGATCTCCCAGTCTGCAGTCTTCACCGAACGCTCACAGCAAACATGGATCAAACGCTCACCTGCCAAGGCTGGGAGTGGGCGGGGCAGTGCGATGACGTCATCGGCAAGGTGGAGGAGCTACACGGGTGGGGGTCAGAGGCAGCTCCTGGACGAGGACTCCACACGCTCAGGACGGCGAGACCCATCCATTCACGCTGTAGGGAAGACATGGAAACCTGTGCTAAAAATCATGAAGCCTGGAAATGTCACTTGGCTTTGAGGCACCATCCTAACAGCTGGATTGTTGCTTTTCCAAATCGTTGAGCTCACAAAGAAGTGTGAAATGCTCAACATTAGATAGTCACGATCGTACCTCTTGCTAAAGGTCTAACCACGAACGGAAAGTAGAACGAGCGCAACAAACAGTCCCTTAATGCCCTGAAATGTGAGGAGAAAAGCCACATTAATGTTAATGTCGAATGGGAGCAGAGAAGCACTTTTCTTTGGAAAGCGGAGAGCTGGTGCCTCTTCACAGGCATCTTCAATATTCAAAAAATATTCGCGTAAGCATATTCATACAAGACTCAAGGGCAGATGTGCTTGAGATGGATACTGGGACAAAGTGCGTGCGCACGTGCGCGCGTGGAGGCCTCTTTCACCGCCGCAGGCAACCGAACGCCCGTCTCCCAGGTTCCTCCGCGGTCCAAGCCCGTGCAAAGACGTGCTCCCTGCCAGAATGAGGTGCCACATTGCTGCTGCGTGCTGTCGGCCTCCCCCCTCCCCTCCCCTCCCAGTCAATGGAGGCGTTAAATGAGCTGTATGAGTATTGCGGGGGCGGCTGTTGGAAGGTGCTCGTCACCCCCGGAGATCCACCACTGGGGGCGCTGTGGAGCGCAGGTACCGGGCCAGTGTTGGCAACACGCATCTTCCAGCTATCCCTCCGGGCCCAGTTCTTCTATGGAGTCCTTATAGTTGTTATTGAACACACACACACACACACACACACACACAGGTGAGTGGGCATGCATGCAACCTGCACTTGGTGCGTAACGCTCACACAGTGCTGTGACTGTCTTCTTTCATGTTGAGGGCGCCGTGGTAACGGCCTACGGGGGGCGTGATGAATGCTCTGTGGCTCGTCTCTGGAGATTCCCTCCCTGCATGAAGCATATGTCCTCCTTGCCTGTTGTATTGGCCCATTCATCTCGGCGTTGTTACAATGGGAGAGTCATTAGTAAAGCATTTATCATATTCAAATGGGAACATCGTCCCAGATGCCGCGGAACGCTGCGGTCGCCACGGCAGCGCTCTGTGTGATTGCGCCAGACCTCCGCAGTGGCTGGACTGTGTGATGTCATCCGGAAAAGCGTTAGAATGAGCAGATCTAACTAGTGCCGAGTAGCACACGAGCTTCGTCCGTTAGTCCTGTTAGCAAATCTTCCTTTGGTCTAGTTAACATTCTGGTTCGACACTGCCTCTGAGGTACTAAATTCCTCTTACTTCTGTTTGAACTGTTCTCCCGGCCTTAAGGGTCAGTGCCCTCAGACTCTATACGGCTTATTTATTCCTTTATTTTAAATCATGCATGGTCTTTTCATTTTGAATGAGGGACTGACGTCAGCATCAGCTTTGATATCCCGATTCGCATTAACGTTAATCTTAGCATCACTGGACGGACAGGATATGATGGAATGAGTAGTTTTACTAAACGAGGATTCGTAACTCCGCGTCGGAGGTTCTCCGTGATGTTTCTCAAGTGCGGCTACGAAACCGCATCTCCGCTCCTCCACCGTTAGTCGTTCTCTCCGATCGTTTTGTCGGCCGTTTCGTCTCACACTGATAAAGTGCTGTGATTTCTCTGGAAATTAACTTTAAAGGATGAAAATAAATAAATGAATGAATTCAGTTACAAAAAAAGAGAAAAGATAAAAGACAGGCCAACAATAAACCAAATAGATTTTCCGAACTCTCAGTTGGGTCTTAGTATTGTCTTGTATAAAAGCTACAAATTACGATCTGAAGTAAGACGTGCTGTTTTAACCATGTTTAAAAGTCTTGATTAGGACGGCCAGCGTTTCCTAACGGTTCTGCTTTTAAGTTCTCATAAAATAAACAAAAAATCTAAGCAATTGTGTTTATAAATAACCTCCACCAAATCCACTTAATGTTGAATAAACGTGATCCAAACTGAGCCGGACTCCCTCACTGACATTACAGTGCAGTATAAACCCATCAGCGGGACGCTATAAATCAAAGGTTACAAGTCCAGTGGATTTTAATTAGGTGACGGGCTACGGCTTTGTGTTTGCATTAGCCGTGGGCTAAGCTGAAGGCGATTGCTTACATTAGCGTGGAGTGTGTGACAGCAGTGAAATGGGGGTGTGGGTGGGGGTGGGGGGGTGTGAGTGTCGCCTCGGCGACGGCGGCTGTGGAACTCCACCATGAAATATTCACTGTGTTTGTGGTCTGACACATTCAGGACATTGCTGTGTATGTCTGAAATACCATATTGCCACAATAATGAATCCGTGTCACAAGTGTTATGTGCGTATATATTTCTCTGTATGCATTCCGTGTGTGTGTGTGTGTGTGTGTGTGTGTGTGTCCGAAAGGACTATGGAGACAGCATAAAAGAGAGCATGCGATATTTATTAAGCATGCGATAAATCACGAGATTACGTTAATTTCGACACGTATATATCTTGGCTGCATACCGGACACGTCCTGTGTTATGAGGTGCCCTCCCGATTTGCACAAGTGTCCTTTGATTGTGTGGATGTTTATCTGTTTCCGACTGCGCTAACCCTGCGCCACCAGCCCAAACGCGGGCCGAACCGGGCCTGGGGGGGGCGGGGCTCCGGCCCGGCGGGTTAAGGTTCGGAACGGGAGGGCTTAGCAGGGAGCCCGATCCGGTCCAGGTGTGGCAATGATGGATTGAAGTGCTTAGCAGAGCACTGGAGGCTCAGACAGAGAGTAATCACTAGGTACAGGGAGCCGGTCAAAGTAAGCAGAACAGATAAATCACGCTGAAACGAACAGCGGAGTCACGCGGGGTCACGCGCAGACAAATCCACGTATATTTACACGTGACAGAGGTCTCCCCACGCAACACGCCAGCCATTGTTTTGGGTAATGTCCTGCATGCACCCCCAGGCCTGTGATTTATTCCTCCGGCCATGAGTTGTTGTGCCTTGTTTTGGTTTGTTTTGTTTAATCTTGATGACTGCCTCTGTGTGGACTGCACACCTGTATGTGTTCCTGCTTGTTTAGGTAAAGGTGTGCTCATTTGCATTTCCCGTTAAATTCTGTGTTTTTGCCTGCGTGCTGCCTCTATGTTCATTCATCACTGGCACTACACTTTGTTCGAGATTTTTCTTGTTAACACTTGGTCTTGCACGAAGGGTCAAAGCAATGCAGCTTGTATGTGTGTGTGTGTGTGTGTGTGTGTGTGAGTGAGTGTTACTTTTTAGAATATGCTTGCATATTTATATCAGTATGTGCAGTGTGCACATTGTTTATTTATGCATCTGGTAAATAATAAAATTAGCAATATGCCTGCAGGGGTAAAAAATGTTTTTGCTTTGCGCGTGATCTGCAGTGATAAATGTGCGGCCGGATTTGTGCAAAATTGGCTCGTGCACTTTGAGGAAGAGTATGGCTGGCTGGACGGTGAAGGTTCCCAGACCCCGAACCAAACACCAGATGGGGGGGGGGGGGTCTGTCTCAGCTCAGCTTTTACTATGCACATTTCAGCCGTTTACATTTGAATGCATTTTGAGTTTGTGGAGGTCTGAGGGCGAGTGTGTTCGGTCCTGCAGCAGTGTCCACTTGAACGGCGTGTGGTTAAGCGCTGCGCCTTGTAATCCCCCGTTAGAAGGACCCTTATGAGCATGATGGAGTTCTCGGCGAAACGAGGAGCTGAGAAGCTTCCGCTTGCCCGAAAGCTACTTTAGAAAAGACTGTTTTAGGATGATCTCTCGCTACCAGGCAACTGCCACCGCAAAGGGGAAAAAAAAAAAAAAAAACACACCAAAAAAACCGCTGCAAGGAAATTTGAGGACTTCTTTCCACGTCTCCGTGGAGATATAATGGACTGCTCCTTTTCCTCTAATTCCACCTGCAGAATCGCCTTTGCAGCCAAATATTAAAACTCTCATCATGAATAAAACTGATTTCAGGCAACGATGGCTGTCACCTGTTAGCCAGACACGCTAAAGAGTTCTGCCAGATGCTAAAATATTCGTAAGGAGGGTTTAGTTTAACGAGTGTGTCTGTTTACTGCCAGAGAATGCCCTTACCCTCCAAATAAACAACCACCTAACTACTGTGCGGAGATCAGATTCACTAGTTTTTCAAGGACAGCAAAGGAGATTACTGATTACATTTCACACTGTTCTTAATATTAGCATTGCCCTAGTTGCAATCAGTGGTGGTAATTGGCAGTTCCAATGGGGGGTTGCTCGACAAAAACAAATGGGTCTCCTAAACTACACTGTCATCCTGAAAGCTCACCAGAGGAGAAGTTTATTAGAAATAATGGTTTACTCATAAAGAACTAAATTAACTGCTCCAGCAGCGGAATTAGTTTTATCCAAATTTTGTTTTATTGGTTTATTGTGGCAGAATACGTGTCTAACAGGGAGTCATTGAATGATGGTTCTGTTCTAAGGGAGTTTTCTAAACTGTTGAATATCATTATCTGGATAATCTGCATATGCTGGTTCTGGCAGAGTGCTGCTTCAGACCAAGTGATTTCCTTCGAATTAATCTCATGCCAGGCTGCTGGAAAAGTGCCTTTGATCTCCTAATGAAGGGACACCTAATATTTGTGCTCAGAATCCTCTGCTAGCTGTATGGCGTCGGTGAAGCTCACACCAAGGGCCTCCTGGAATAAGAAATGAATCATTGGGGCCTGCTTCCTTATGCTACACCCCTCACACCCCAGACTCCCTCCCTCCCTCCCCCCCTCTCTCTTTTCCGTCTCATACTCTCCTCATTTCTATCCATCACCCCGTGACACCAAAGCCATCGGGGGCCATTACTGTACCCGTACGCTTCACTCTTCCGCTCTTTGAAACAGCCGCTCCGTCTCGCTTTGATTCTGTGTTCACGAGGACGTTAAAAGTGCACCTAAAGTTTCCTCACGTGCGCCGCCAGCCCTCGGCCCTCCCTCGCCATTACGGCCGCGGCGACCCACTGTACTCGAGGGAGTGGTGGGGGGCGGGTGGGGGGGAGGAGGAGGAGGGAGGGGCGGGACTTGGTGCGTTTGCAGGGAGTGCAGTGGGGGAGGATAAAGGCCACCTCCGCTCCGCTCGGGGGCTGGCTTTGTGTAGATTGGGCTGCCACAATGCGGTTTCCAGCCGTGTCCTGTCGCGGGGCTGACTGGAACAGACGCGGGCTTCATTATTCAGGAAGCAGGTGGAGTAGGGCACAGGGGTGTGGCCTGGCAGGCTAAGATTACCTCTGTGCATTAGAGCAGCGTGGTGGAGCAGTTCTCTCTCACGTTCTACCCTGAGGCGTTAAACCATGCCAAAATCAGCGTGCCAAAGACCTCGCGAAGTTTGTTATCAGACGGCCGGTCGAATCGCACGTCTCTTGAACACTCGTTTTGGTCAGAAATCCTTACAGCGTGCTTCAAAACCGTGTGATGGTGGACTTTATCTCCAGGACATCACAAGCGTTGAAGGTCCTTTGAATCTAACTCAAAATCAAACATTAGACCACGTTTGGACTAAATCAATACTCATATCTTTCTTTTTCAAGTCCTACATTAACTTAATCCACAAGGCATTTCTGTTGAAGTATATTATCAGTTTAATAATAGAAAGTGATGATTTGCTAATGCTAGAAAACCGAACGACTCGTAGAACTAAATCTGTCATTGAGGGACATTATTTGAGGTGTGTGGAGTTACCTGGTAATATCCCAAAGCCTTTCAAATGTCTGTGGATATAAAACTGGAAGCACTCCACAGAAAGATGTCCAGAATCTGGCGCTAGCCATTTACTGCATCTTAATTATGTAGGTTCTCATTATCAGTGTCCAACTTATATAGCATAAAGGGTAATGAATTAGGTTTATTACAGAACAAAACTGATGCAGCAACCCGAACTCTCCTTTTTAAATGCAGCCTATACGATGGAACTAATAGCTGTCGGGAAAGCACCCAAAGATACTTAGGAGAAGATAAAAATGTTTCTGCGAGCCAGCCAATCAGCAAGAGCTCCATTAGCCTAGAACAGACACAACACACACACACACACACGCACACACCACAGACATTAAGGTCATTCAATTTTCCCCTCTGCTCTCCAAACAGGAGAAGTGATTTGTTTTCTGTCTGCATTTAAGCAGAGACCCCAGTCTCTTCAGAGAAGCTTAGCATTTAAATTGCCCGATCCATGCACATTTTACAGCTGCAGTTTTTAACGCATTTATATTGATTAGAACCACAGGGTGATGTGTGCAAGGCCGAGACCTTAACTGTTAGAACAAGACGCAGAGATGTCTGCCGATCTCCATCATCTTACCTCAGACATATTTAGAGCACACGTGAGTTGGTTGACTGCAACGTGGTGCGTCTCTAGTGACGTTTTTTTAACGTTCCACGTTGTGTGGTTGTAAAGGGATCCCACTGTCCAACATGGTAGTGACAGAAATGCTTCCAGGTGGAAAGAAGAAGGAGAGGCGTCTGTGCTGAAACAGAGAGCTTCCAAGAGAGGCGCTCATGCATAACGTTCTCTCTTTCTCAACATTAAGCTTTCAGCTTGTGGCTAAATACGTGGTGAATAGTGTTGTCGGCCAAGCCACAGTCCTCTCTTGGTGCTATTGCTGATTATGATGTTCGGTTTTTTTGTAGTTGATGGTTTATAACTCATGTTGGAGTGGGAGAACTAGAAGTCTTATAGGAAAGGTGACCTCAGTTCACAAGGTTCTAAATTGTTCTCCTCAAAGCACAGAAGCCTCGTTTCTCTGTACCAGTGGACCAGAAGGGTATGTGGGAATGGGGGGTATGGTTATTGGGACAAAAAACCCCTCCAATATCATGCAAAACCAAGCATGAAATGATCTGATTTTTTTTGCATGTGCAAAAACTACAAAAACTCTCATTGAGATATAAAGTTGAAGAGCAGTAATCTGTTTGGAGTTTGCAGAGAACAAAGACATTTCTCTAGAGGGAGAATAAGCAGATAAAAATCAATGAGTGTCAAAATGGAATGAAATGGTAGTTCTCCACAGTAGTGTGACGGATACTGCGTTGGATTATGTCTTCTCACTGGAAGTGTGGTGAAGTTTTAACTGACGACTTGACACTTATTAGTAAGATCATATACGACGGGGTGTTGGTCTAGGAGGATGGATGGTCTGTAATGAGGGACTGGCTGCAGTTGGGTTGGTCTAAGAAGGGTCTTATTGGTAGGGTTGGTCTGGAAGGAGGGGCTTATTGGATTAGGTTGATCTGGGAGGAGGTGCTTATCATTTTGGGGTTGGTCTAAGAGGAGGGACTGGTTTAGGAGGGTTGGAAGGAATGATATTTATAGGAAACTTTTAACGTCTAGGCTTTAGCTGTTCTTTTGAGTTGAACATAAAAGATGAGTAAAGCGAGTGAGCACCAGTGCTAGCTGGCGTGATTAGCATTTTCTATCGACCATTTCGGAAAAAAGTCCAAAATCAATTTGGGCTCACCTCCTTTTAGTGATTCATATCCCGCCGTTCGCTTCAAACCTCCAGAAAGGGGAGGAATATTTCTCCACTCAGGTCGTCTCTCCCACAGTATGACATTTTGATTAAACGCTTTTGCTTCTTTCTGGAGTTGGGCTCAGAATCCCTCCTCAATGGGCTGTCATGGCAGGAAGACTTCCCCATTATTATGGATTTATAGTTTCTTCACTGTCAGCGAAGCCAGGAAGGCCCACCCTGTCTTTGCTGAATTCAGGTTGTGTTAAGGAGGGTGTTTCTAAAGCCCAACCCCCCCCCCACCCACCTAAAGCTTCAACACAAATGCAGGACTGGCTCATATCTCTGCTATTCTAAAATCAAATCACAGTATGGATTGAAAGCATGAACGGAGATTTGGATCGGAGGTGTGTCTGATTATAAACACTGTCTGACCATTAAGGCTCGTCTTAAAATACATGTTAAAGAAACACGTATCCAATATAATTCCTGACCTGCTAAGGCAGTGGTGAGATATATTGCTCTGCAAATGAGAACACGAATGAAATGTATATATGAATTCCAGACAATTTAACAGAACTTTTTGTGTTTTGATTTGTTTTCTGAGTGGCTGATGATAGGTAATGAAAGGCTTGAACAGGAATTGAATGACAATTATGGCTTGCTGTGAAAGCTCCTGCTCATATACACTGAGCAGAATTATTCCTTACCACAAAGGGAGAGGGTGAGAGAGGGAGGGAGGGAGGGAGAGAGAGAGAGAGAGAGAGAGAGAGAGAGAGAGAGAGAGAGAG
>JAOXYF010000010.1:16528497-16545528 GCA_028565775.1 Sternarchorhynchus goeldii
GAAGGAAGAGATAGAAAAGGCAGAGAGAGAGGAGAGAGAGAGAGAGAGAGAGAGAGAGAGAGAGAGAGAGAGGGAGGGGTTGGTACATAAACTAGATGTTCTGTAAAGCCTCGATTAGGGCAATCAAGGAATGCATATTGGTAATTTGTAATTTTATTCTATAACACAAAGGTAATGGGTAAAAGCATTTATCACTGAGAGATTTTTGAATGTTATATTCAAACCAATCATTTAGGAACGTAATGAGTAATGTGTGAGGCTTCTGTCAGGGTCCATATTTTTGTTTTTTTAAGTGGTGATTGTGGGATTTGAGTGTTTGTAGAAAGTCAACCGAGAAACTGTTAGCATGGTTTTATTATGCCAAAAAAATCCATTTTAAGTGGATTCTGTAACAAGCATCTGTGCTCTCTGTGTTTAAAAAAACGTGGTTATTGTGTTTTAATATTTAAATGTCTAACAAGCCACTGCTTCCCTTTTTTAATCAAACAAATTGAACATAACAAACTGTGCGTCCATGAAGCGGTGTTTTGTTGGACAGCTCCATGGTTCTTGTGAAGCTGTGGTCATATGCCTCAGATAAATGGACTCATTGAGGCTGACAGAACTTTTATCTCTTACAGGCTGTTTGCTTTAATCAGGTGCTGATATGGAGGTCTTGGATTCACTACAGCTAATTTTAACATTTTTTGATTTCATTTCTTTTGTTAGAGAGGCTCTGACTGATGCTGAATAAGCGTTAAAATTGACGTCATCTATGTTAGAACTATGTCAGCAGTCCAGGGAGAGAGAACGCTGAGGGTTTCTGGTAGACTGACTTCAGTAGTAACAACAAGGGAGATGGTCCATTAAGTAGTTTTATGACAGACTGGCTTCAGTAATAACATTAAAAGTACGACAAGAATGTGGTTTCAGCTGTGGTATGCAAGCTCAATCACGGGCACAACACTGAAACATCTCTTTGACATCTAAGAATGACGACTTGACTTTGTGGAATTACATGGCGGAATTGCTCTTGATCCGACTGCAAATCAAAGCTTCACGGAACATGTTTTATGTTCTCTTAAATCAAGAAGCAAGTTGTAGGTAATCTTGAATAAATGGCCAGGAGCCACCAGTGAGAGTGATTGTGTGTGTGTGTGTATGTGTGTGTATGTATGTGTGTGTGTATGTGTGTGTGTATGTGTATGTGTATGTGTGTGTGTGTGTGTGTGTGTGTGATGTTTTTTTTTTTTTTTTATTAAAGAAAGATAAGTAATATATACCCAAGGTCATATCAGATTATTATTATTATTATTATTATTATTATTATTATTATTATTATCATCAACGCTGCTGCTGCTGCCACTACTAAAAATAAAAATAGTAACCCTAATATTATTAGTAGTAATACTAGTATTCATTACTCTGATCATCACTGCTTCTACTAGTAGTACAATAATGGTGGATAATATTAAATAAACATTTTATTTATAACACATTTTTTTAAATTAGTGTTTTACAGAAAATAAATGATTAATAGAAGATAAATAAAAACGGTGAAAGAACAGAGTAACAGTGTTCTGTGAACAGAGTAACAGTGTTCTGTGAACAGAGTAACAGTGTTCTGTGCAGTAACACAACATCCCTTCAACATTAAAAAGGTGCGTAATTAAGTGCTGAATTTTAAAAGAGCAGAAATACAAAGAAAATATGGTAAAAGCAGAACAATCTAATGAAATGTTTTCCAGAATGAAAAAGCCTGAACTAAATGAATAGTTAAGATATTAATTTAGGATGAATGTTTTTTTCTTAAAATATAAAATATATAAAGATTTTTTTAAAAAAAATATAAACTTGATCAGTTCTGATACTCATTTAGTGTGACACATTTATTTATTTATTTATCAGTTTATTGTGATGTACAAAACAGTACAAAACATTTCTACATACAGTGTATAAATAAATGTATATGTAAATATTTGCCATGTATATTGACTGTAATGATAACTGTGTAATGTAGGATATGTTACTGTATTTATTGTTCATGAAGGAAACCAGTGTGATGACTTGTTTTACAATCTAATTAGAGACGACCACTCTGTGTGCTTTAAGACTCATTAGTCTACCGCAAGCAAAATTAGACAGTAATGTAATCACAGACTGGAGGTTGTGATTCAGTCTCTGCATGATAAACTGGCTCTTGCAGCATGGGTTGCCATGGTTTGCCATGGGTTGCCATGGGTTGCCATGGTTTGCAGTGGGTTGCTGTGGCGTGGGATGTTTCAGAAGCCCCGCCCGGTTCCCATGCTGTGTTACCACGGACACGCGAAGGCCAACCTTCACACTGGTCACTCCGTGCATCTCGAGTGTGAGGATTATATCTAGAATTCAATCCCTGTGCATTTACACAAGGGAGGCAAATCTAGCCCCAGTTTGATCTCAGTTTATACAGCTGCTCACATACTACCTGCTGTTCTTTTCTTTATTTTTACAATAACTGCATCAATTTTATACGTATTTTAATTAAAAGTAAAAAAAACCTAATTACATATATATGTGTACACATGTATGTGTGTTCTGTTAAAACACTGGTGTTTGCTGTTTTTGGTATAAAATAAATGATATATAAAATCAAAATAATATTTAAAAAATGTAATACATATATAAAAGTACTTTGATAGAATATCTGTGTGAAACATCCGTTTCCTTGGAAACTTTGTGTACTTCACTATATTTGTATATCTTTACTATTCTAATACAGCACACTGTACTTACTCTACTGGAATATCTCACACACACACACATATAAACCAAAAACTGCAAAAGTCCTTACTTTTAACTTATAAAAATACTATATAATATTGGAAATCCAAAAATGCACCTCTTGAAGTCGTTTGGGCTGTTGGATTTCAATCTTTAAATGATCTTTGGTGCATTTACATTTGCGTTTTAAATGTGGATAAAACCTAACAATATATAATCCCTACCCACATATAATAGGCAGGACACATGAAGCAGACAGGTGTAATTGGTGTCTGAGATGGCTGGGTGGATCAGCTCACCCCTGTGGACAGTGATTCAGTAGAAAGCTGACACTTGGAAACCAGAGCAGAGTGAACCAGACTGAGGGAAAAAGCCCATAAAGCGGTTCAGCAAAAATAGCATTTCCTTAACCCCCACAACACCCACCTCATGTTATTTAAATGTGAAACGCATCCTTGTTTGATAATTTGCCAGCAATTCCTGAAAATGGCATATATGTGCGCGTTTGTTCATCACCTTGGCACGCCCCAAAACCGCCAGCCGAGATTTCCACCGGCAGGACTAGATGTCATAATGAACCGGGTTTACCCATGCAAGGCTTTTTTTTTTCCCAGGCAAGCAACAGAAAACCAAGTACAGTTGTGTTTTGAAGAAGAACGCATTTGAGATTCTGTCCATCGAATTTGGTATTTATTTGTTTGTTTGTTTGTTTTTCGAGTAATTTAAAATATTCTTCCAGTCGACACAATCATAAATCGATTTGGACAGCATTGGTGTTTTATGGCATTAGTTATAGGCAATCAGACAGAACCTGTGTTTAACGGACACATCACAAACACAACTAAAAAGGATTTTGGAGGGATTTTTTGGGACATTTTACTGGATATGTCTGCTCTGCCTGTGGCTTGATTTGATTCATCAGTATGTGTGCAGAAATAAAGGAACATATATCCATGTGCAGTGTTGTGCTGTTAGCTTCTCTGACCCGTTCGTCAGGAGCTGAGAATAAAGGGCTTGCCATGTTACTTCACTAACACTTTACTTAATGCACCTGTCAGGGAGGCTCGTTTTAACCCCATCATCAATATGACATGACACCTGTCATAACGATTCCAGTCAGTTTGTGACATCTGGCTCTGCCTCTGCCGTAACTCCAGTAGCTTCTCGGCTAGACGGCTACCTTTCACTGGGTTTATGTAACTTTTTAGGCAGCGAAACGTTTTTTACGCAGAAAAGGATGAATTCATCAATAATTTTGTTTACCCTGCATTCCTTTCTAAGACCTTGCCTGAGTCACGTTGCTTTGAAGCTAAGACTACAGCCCTCGCTTACATGGAAGCTCTTCTAAAACCTCTGCACAGAAGCACTTATGACTCTCTACACAGGAACATCTATGACTCCTTTGCATGGAAACATCTCTACATGGAAACATCTCTACATGGAAACCAGTGCCTCTGGAAAACATGTTGTGACCTTTGAAGCAACAGGCCTCATTTATAAGTGGATGCATGCCTGGCACCTCACTGAACACCTACGTATCTCTCCCAGCATCCATTCTAGTATTCTTTCCAGTTTTTCGACGTTCTAAATCTGCTCATGCTGAAGTTCTTAGTGAACACACGTTCTTATCCCACATCCTGTCCAACCCCTTTTCAGTAGTCCACAAGCCATTGCTGGGTTTTTAATATCAGCCTCTGGCTTATCTCACCTGTGTTTTCTCTCTACCGTCGAAGTGCCTCTGTTAAGTCCCACTTTTGTCATCTTTATCTGAAAGGACCCCTGTGCCCGGAGGAAGATGGGTCCCCCTTTTGATTGAATCTGTCTCTTATCAAAGCTTCTTCTTCATGCTCGTCTCAAGAAGTCTTTCATTACTTTCGCCCTCTTGGTCTGTTCGTTACGGGTCTCCACCTGATGTCCTGGAAAGCTTCGTATTAATCATGGGTTGTAAAAATTGTTATCCAAAGATCGTTGAGAACCCCAGCCATCTTTACTTTCCAATGTGTTTCCGTGTAGAAAGTCAGACTCTGTAAGTTTTAGCAAACCTTACATTCCGTCTGTCACTTAATCTGCCATGTTTGGTGGAGTGTTTATTACAGAAGACAAACAGGAGTTCTACTTTCCACATGCATTTTGAAAATATCTATGGTTGAAACCTTTCTGATGTAGAGCCTAACCTTGATTTTCCTGGCACATCCGTCCTGGTGGCTTTGGGGAAAACTTGCTCTGATGGAACCTCGCGGTTGGCTTTGTCCGTGTCCTTCCCGAGTATCAGGTTATCTCTTTGTTGGTCGGTCCTCATTAGTCAGTGTGTGGTACCCACTGCGCTGTTGCCTTGATTCGCACAAAATAATGTTTTTATTTTGACGGCCACATTTGCTAGGTTACCAGTGCTCCACGCCGACTGCAGTGGCCTTCTGCGCAACCCTCCCTTCAGACTAATTCAGTTTTCAAATCAGAATACCAGCTACAATTGAACTGATGGATTGGTACAATTTGCTCCATTAATTGTACGTTTTCCCCTTGCACTTTGCATATGAAGGGTGCAAATATTGAATTTCTGCAAATATTGAATTTGTGTGTGTGTGTGTGTGTGTGTGTGTATGTGTGTGTGTGTGTGTGTGGCGTTTGACAGCATATGGTCGGGCGTCCGTAGCGGCAGAAGCAGGCGTGTTGTAATGGATGCGCGTGGACTCGGTGTGATAATCACACTGTGTCATTCCGGGGGGCAATTACACAGCTTGGTGTGAAATGAGAAATCTGCTTCTTTCCTGCTGTCCTAATGGAGGTTCCGGCCATTAGTTAAACGAGAGTCTCTCACTGGCTGTAATCAGACATGAAGTACTCATTCTAAGGCTCCATCAAGGAACATCTGCTTGTAAGAGGCAGAACTGCCTGTCCGTTCTCTTCTCTGGAGCTGCTAGCTTACACAGACAGGCGCACTCAATGCCTTCCCAATGGTGGCTCTTATTAGCGGTGTGCTTTTCAATCTGGTTTCTGTCACTTTCCAAATACGTATTTATACACTGCAGCCATCCAACACTTCATAGGTGATTTTTCTTATGGTCCTTTGTGTACAGTGAAATTAATTATATACCAATCAGATCTAACAGCTGTCTTCTCTGTCTCGTTTTTTAATTAATTTATTTATTTCCTCTTTTTCCTCCACACAGAGCAGCTCTCCAGCCAGCAAGGCCCGCCCCCGCTGCCACCTGCTCCGCACCAGCATAAGCAGCACCCGTCAATAACCTCCCTGAACCAGTCGCTGGCCAATCAGGCTGCAGAGCTGCAGAGTGCGTCAGAATGTGTGCAACTACAGGAGAACTGGGTCCTGGGCGGCCACGTAGACCTGGAGAGCAGGTGGGTGTGTCCTGCACAGTCACAATTCATGTTACCCTTATTAGTCTTGATGATGGTCATGACTTTTGAGTGAAGCGAGTGTGTTTTGTCCACCGTGGTACATCGGCCATTACTTCATTCCCGTCCCCTAAGTTAAAATATTGCGCTTAGAATTCTGGATATTATACACCTCGCTGTGGCGGTGGGTAGCTTGAAGATGGCGACCTAGACAGTCTGAGTATATTTGTCTGCGTCTGATAGCAACGTTAGGTTGACCTTGCCCTCCGTAACACAAGCAGCAGGAAGAACATGCTCCTTCATCAGTTATCAACAAGGACAACATTCACTGTGTGAGTAGGAGCAGGGAGGAGGAGGAGGGAGGAGGAGGAGGGAGGAGGTGCAGGGAGGAGGAGGAGGGATTACACCTCATCTCTGCTCCCTCACTGTCCTTCTTTCTACAGACTTACCTTTTCCTAACATGAACAAAAAGCCTGTTTATGAGTGGTGCTGCTGGGTTAAAGTATAATGCCTCCAGGTTAATATTTTAATGGTGATTACCTTTTCCCCTCTGATTTGCCTAATTGGATAAATCTGGAATTATGGGGGTCACTCATTTTATTGCCTGATTATACCATGTGATGTCTTACTCAGAAAGTCATCCTGATTCAGAACTCAGGCATTGTTTATTAGAAACGAGCTGGAGATCCAGTCCCCTGGTGATTCCCGAACTCTTAAATCAGCACATTTGCTTCCTGAAGACAGTAGGTAAAGTCCTGAAAGCTACTCCACACTTCCAGCTTGTTTTGTTTTCATGGATGAATATCCTTCGCTCTCTCCATGCCTTTAAAACCCCATGAAAATGTTTTGTGTTGCGCTGAAAGATTTAAAAATTTTTTTAATTACATTTTTAATTAATGTATTTGTTTATTTGTTTTTTAAAGGGAAAACAATAATCTAATTTCCTACTAAAAGAAGGGAAACCGCGGCTTAGCAGAGACGGTACAACATTCTCAGGCTGCTGGATGTGTGCTGGGTGTGATTCTGAACTTCGCCAGGTGCACTGGAGCTTTCTGAGAGCTTCATTAGAAATGAGAGCTCAGTAATGAAGAGGCCATGTGTGGAAGCTCATTTACCTCGTGCATCACAGTGGAGTCCAGCTGGAAACGTAAACAAGAACAACCCTGCACTGCTCATCACTGTTAGAGTTAAATCTCAGGTCCAATTATAACAAAGCTTTTAAAAAATAAAAAAAAAAACTAACCGCATCTGATGTTCTTTTTATGACTTTTTTTCATACTTTGCTATAAAGGCATAAATTCCATCCATGGTCTGGTACAGTCAGGTTTAAATCAGTTCCCATTTTTAGCAGACCATAACGGCAGAACTTAACCGCTTCCTCTCATCTGCTTTACTCCACTCTAATTGTGCAAAACGGCCCAACCTCCCGTGGGTCTTACACCGGCTGCTGTTTGAAGTGCCTGAACTCTGAAATGGCTTGTAAAATAGGATTGATTGTTACTGACGAACTTTAGCATGAGTGAGGGGGAAAAAAATAAATAAAAAAATCAGTTAATGCAGGAGAAATGTTCTGCCGCAGCTCGTGATAAGAACATCGCCGGAGCGAGGAGAGATTTGAAAAGGATCTGTTCAACAGTACAAGGTAGCTGTGTCATCTTGTACATGGTCATTTCTGTTACACTTAATTGTACAAAGCCATGTGCAGCTCTCTGGAGAAAGAACTATCTGATATTAAAAGCTTTTGTAATGACATTGAAGGACGTGTTCCTCACTCACTCTCGCTTTTGTTCAATTCCTCTTTTCCTAATTTGCTAATTACCCTTCATTTCTCTCCCTCTCTCTGACACACTTCCACACCCACCTCTCCTCTGTCTCTCGCTATTCGACCCTCACTCTCTGAAGTCTGTCTCCCTCTTTCTCCTGCTCTCTTTTAACCTCCAAAGTTTCCACTCTTGAACCTGCCACAAACAGTGTGATCTTTACACATCAAGAGAAAGGCACTGTCCTAAAATGGCAGCAGCAGGGGAACCTCTGGGGAGCGTCTTAAAATACCACCACTCCGGCGAGAGTGGAGACGGCACCTGCTGCGTGCCTCCCTCACTGGGGTGGCCTCTGGGGAGCGTCTTAAAATACCGCCACTCCAGTGAGAGTGGAGAAGGCACCTGCTGCGTGCCTCCCCCACTGGGGTGGCAGATGTCACTACCACAGTCCCTCGTAGACTGGGGACCAACCAGAGCAAATCAGCTTTTCTTGTGATGCTCCTGTTGTATCGCACAAGTCTTCCCCAACTCTGAATTGCTGGATGCTTTTTAGTGTTTGTTTGTTTGTTTGTTTGTTTGGGTCATTCATCTTCACTAAACTGCAGGCATGGTCCATAAACCGCCAGCCTGACGTTGAGTGAGCTGTTTCAGGCACACTCTCACAACTCCTGTCGCTCCCCAGGAGGGTGTGTTTTTATTGTTATTTGAAAGGCAGCAGTCACACTGATCACTGCAGAAATCAGAACCGAAATCAGCACAGGCTCAGCTCCGTGTAGCCTCGCCGCAGATCGCTCACAAACGGGAGGAATCCTTTCGGACGCAGCTAGCAGAGCAGGAGTGAATCTTGCATGTGGTAAAAACCCCTGAGCTTTCATTAAGTGCATCTGGAAGGACTCTTCAGTGAATCAGGCAGCTGCAGACCAGACTTTCTCAAAAAAAAAAACCCACAACAAACAAACAAAAAAAAGACTGAGTGGATGAGTTGGGGGGGGGGGGGTGAGCGTGGGGTTCAGACTGAGCACATGGTGCTGTAATTACCATTGCACAGTGTGATTTGTGTCCTAGACATTCTGCAGTGTCTCGCTCTACAGCAGTGGTGCAGGATTAGTGATGATGCCGCTGCTGATAGTGATGGAAGCCCTGGAGAATCACGTGTGGTTTGGGAGGGTCAAGCGTGATGTTGCACCAGAATGTTTACAGTGACTATAAAATGCCTCGTATCTGATGCTGGGTAACTTTTTTTTTTGCAGGTCTGTGCTAAATCTATAGGACTCTTGAGCAGCCAAACAAATTCACACCATAAAGACTTTTGCCATTTACAAAAGAGGAGAGAGAGAACACTTTGTCCCCAGATTTGGCTTTAGATATGTTGGAGCGTAACGTATCCAAGGACAGACGGCCATATTCATACAACTGGTTTAGCACAGAATTGACGACATCAGAAAGAGGATGCTGTCAAGATTAACAGGTTGTGTGTGTGTGTGTGTGTGAGAGAGAAAAGGCATTAACTGGCCTTAATTAACATTTTGCTTTCATATAAAATTGTTGAACAGCTTCTGCTAGTGGTTCTAGAGCCAGGTTAGGTCCCGGAGAGGTCAAAGTTCAGCCAGAGTCCCTGTCCCAAAGGGAACAGCACAGATGTTCACAAAGACAAACTGCATGAGCTTTGTGCAGGAGTCCTTGTAATGCCTACTGAGGGTGTGCATATGGTTCTGCAAAGCAAATCTGTCCTGAACACGCCCAGTCCTTGATTAACTAGCCAGCATTCAAGTTGGCTAAGAACACCTGTTCTTCAGTATATGATCCACATGTTATGGAGAGCTATATCAGTAATATCTTGCATCTGTTTAGTATCTGCAGTTCCTGTGAGAGAGGACAGTCAAACTTTTTATTTTTCTTAATGTTTTCTCTGTTTTCTCCATTTGTGAAAAATAACGTGTGTTATCCCTAATAACACTTAATGATGCATTTAAGAAAAATATTTAATTAGATATTTAATAATGTGCTTTTGCTGGAGAGTCTGTGTTACAGGCCACACCCCTAGCAGTCTTTTCGGGCTCTGGAACTGTCCAGCTCTGTTGCTATAGCGATCCTTACATCATGGCATTCCCTTTAACGCTACGAGTCAACAAGGAATCCTTTCAATAGGCTGCTGTTTCTTCTCTTTAGCCTCTCTAATTCACTGAGTATCACATTCATTCCAGGAAAGGACTTGTGTTCGTTGTTTTTTTTAGTTTTTTATTCTTTCGTTTTCCGCTTCGCCCTGTTGGCTGCTCTGTCCCACGTCTCCCGTTGCTCCGTGGCATTCCGGACGTCAGCTCGGGAATGGGGGGGGGGGGTTTGACGGGCCCCTGCGCTTTTGAATGGCAAGATTCCCATTCAGCTGTTTTGGGGACAAGCAGCATGCTCACACGCTCTGAATGGGGTCGGCGGCGATTAACTCGGTCCTTCTCTCTGCCGGCCGTCACACTGCCGCTAATCAATTAAAGCCTGTTTGGACTAAAAACGGCACGCAGTCAGAGTATTTGTTAATCTCTTTTGAAGCCTTTTAATGTGGCTCATTCAGCGTTAACTGGCCCAGAACCAATCCATGCCAGTGTGTAAAACTGTGTGTGTGTGTGTGTGTGCGTGTGAGGGAGAGAGAGAACAAGTGTGAAATGGCTGTCGTGCAGTAGAACTTGGTAGCACAGATTGTAAACCAGTACTTTCCTTAAGAAAGAATTTGAATGACCATCAGTTCTCTTGAAAGCTTCTGCATTTATGAAAGAATGAGAGGGTGTGGCCTTCTCTCTATCAATGAGAGGGTGTGGCTTTCTCTCTATCAATGGGAGGGTATGGCCTTCTCTCTATCAATGGGAGGAGCCCTACAGGAGTCCCCACCCCTTACTGAGTACTGTAGTCCAGAGCAGCATGGAGTACTTCAGGAAAGACTAAATCAGTTCATATTTAAACGAGAGGACTTGAATCATGTAATCACATTGCATCGGTAAACTAATGACTCAGTGATTCAGTGATGTGATTCTTGAAAGGCTCATCTGGTATTGGTATAAATTATGCATATTAAAGCTGTTGTTTTGCTGTAATTTCTCAGAGTCTCTTACCCTGCTTTTTCTTGCATAAAGGAGCCTGTTATGATAAGCTAATTCACGGTACTGAGAGCCCTTTGAATGGTAATGCTTTCTTTTCATTCTCAGTAATTCTGGAGCATATTTTTTTTTTGAATTTGAGGATTCAGAGACTAATTAAAGCAGTAAATTTAATACAAACCACATTCACAAAGGAACTTTTTGCCCCAGTGTAGTAAACGAACCCCACAATTCCTGGCAGGAACATGGATTAAATGTTCACCAGCATGAACAAACCAAATGTTTGGAGAAACCTGTTGTGAGATGGCCAATCAAATAAGCTGTTTTCACCCAGACTCCTCTGGGTGTGGGTTGTTAATAACGTTGTTATAGATGTTATTGAGATACAGGGTTATTCTATACTTTAACTCCACTCAACACTTTTCGTATCTTACATTTCCAAGCCCAGTTTCTGTCTAAAACAGCATGTAGTTAATTAAATGTTAATTAACAGTTATTATATTGTCATTAACTTGTAGACAATTAGATAGCTGTGTTTGAATGGTGTGTGTATGTGTACGAATGTGTGTGTGTGTGTGTGTGTGTGTGTGTGTGTGTGTATGCTACAGAACATTTTGACATGAAAAAACTTTTTCTGCTCCTTGTCTTAAGGAAAATTCCCACAGTGAATGTCAGCATTGCCCAGCCAAAACGTTCACAAACGCTCAAACTTTCTGAGATTTCCATTATTATTCATTCCTTAGTTAAAGGCGTGCTTGGAAGTGATCGAGTCTGCATTGTGGAGGAGTAGGAGACGCTTCTTTTAAACACAGTGGTATTTTTATGCAACATTTTGTGTAGACCTTTGTTGTGAAAGACTGTTCCATGAATGAGTACGAGACTGTCTGTGGTTTTCCGTGTCCTGTTCATTCTGCATCTTTTCGTCTCCAGGCACTTTCTGCTGAAGACTGGAACTGGTGCTGCCTCTCTCTTTACTACACCCAATCCTGGCTACACAATGGCAACTGGGGCTGTGTGTTCCCCATCAGCCCGCCCCTTTCCCCGAAACAACCTATCAAGAGGAGCATTCAAATTCAAGAAATCACCAAAACATTGTTCCTGGAAATGCACTGCTCTTAGTGCAGTGGGTGTGGCTGCAGTGCTGTCTGTCCTGCTCTGTTACTGTATAGGTAGGCACATTTATACCTGTGAGTTGGTGTTAATGTAGGTGTGTGTGTATGGGGGGTGGGGGGGTGTATATACTTTAAGTCCTCAGGTGTCGTTCTCAGCCTGGTTCCGTTTGAATGGGCAAATGGCCCATCAGAACGAGTTTTGTGTTCCTCTGCCTTGCACTGGAGCCCCAAACACCTGGGTGCCCAACCTGTAATAGCTCTTCCATAGAAAACTGAAACTCGCACACACACACACACACACCTGCCCAAACACTCCACTCACATTGGGTGATTAATATCTCCATCCCAATATAAACCATGTGACTTGACCCCAGTGTTTTCCCTTAACTCGTGTTCTGCTCGGCGGGGTTTTTTTTTCCCCAATGCTCCTCCTGCCCTTCTCTTCCTTATAGTTGTTTGCCCGCTGTGAAAGCCACATTTGGAGCACTATTTTAAATGCAACATCCACTGAAAGATCAAACCGGGAGGAAGAGAGGCGAGTGGGGTGTGCTTCTTCCACCCTCTCTTTCACTATCCCAAGGCACCTGCCCACATCCAAGCGCACACACTCGCCGCTTTCAGAAGCAACCAGAAAGTGTTTGCCTAAGATTTAATACAGCTACTACATGAAAATGGACGTCTGGAAGAAAGAGAAGAGAAGAGAAGAGAATGCCTGAGTGAGGGGCACAGGGAAGGAGAGAGCACGATTTAGAAGGAGAACACCCAAGATTTCCATGTCAAATAATATAGAGTACAGAGAAAGGACACGCTCTCAGCGATCTACTCACTCTTATATATGCCTTTAGCTTTCCAAACAGTTCCGTCTGTGCAGCAGGGCGACTGTATAACACGACTTTGTATTTCTCTCCTGGTCTTTAGTGACATGTGCTTAGGGGATGTTTGCAAATTCTGTTAAAAAGAATCTAAAATGTCTTTTTGTGACTTAACTGTGGTATTTGAAATGAATGTCTTCAAAGAGCATCCCAGCTGTTGGCCATTAATCATGACCCATTAAGGAATGCCTGGGTTTCATATTTTGTCATTTAACGTGCAGTAAATGTCCTTAGGTGACCTCTGATCGTTTTTATGTCCTGCTGCTTGTAGTCATGCATGTTTTCGGACTGAACTGGAAACTGAAGGATGTCGACGACCACGCCTTCGAGAACGGCAGGGCCCGCCCTGTAACCACGCCGACGAGCACGCTGATGTCACTCTCTACTGACGGTAAAAACGGATGTTGCCAATTGAGCGATTCTTCCTGCTTTGGCGATGCTTTACAAAGGTTAAAGCAAAACTTGGGTCTTTTCATCAAAAGCTCAGCAGTGCTTATAAACTGAGGCCATTTCCCAGCCTCCCTTCCCTGTAGGAACCAGCTGGACCAGATGTTTCGAAATCTGGGAGAAACATATTAGCATGTCAGTCTAGGACAATGGAACACGAAGAACGCTGTGAACCAGGGTAATGACCCCCAAAACACCTCGACTCCCAGAACAGTGGGAGCACAGGGTCAGACTCCAGAACTGAGATCCGTTCCCAGAACCGCTCTGTTAAAGCACAACCTGGTCAGACTCTAGAGCTGAGATCCATTCCCTGAACTGCTCTGCTAAAGCACAACCTGGTCAGACTCCAGAGCTGAGATCCATTCCCTGAACTGCTCTGCTAAAGCACAACCTGGTCAGACTCTAGAGCTACGGTCTATTCCCTGAACCGCTCTATGGTAAAACGCTACATACCCATGAGGCACAGAACGGTGTGTGAATTCACCCTCAGATGCGCTGGTGTTTGTATCACGTCAGTGTTGGGTTACAGCGTTAAATGGTTTGTAAAAGTTTCAGTGAGTTTCTGGGGTTTGTTGCTGCGCAGTAACTTGCCATGGTGCACCTTTTATGACTCCTGTTAGCCTTCCTGTTAGCAGTATGGTTTAGTGGTGGTGTCAGCACTAAAGCACAGACACTCGGCTCGTTTCCCTCTTAGAAACACGCTGCCTTTCTGCATCCTCTCCTGGTCTTTACTGAAAGGCAGCAAACCAATTTCAGACATCATTAAGTTACTGTGGACAGCTGTCTGTGTCCACGTCGGTAAGTGTGCTTGTCTGCCTATACAAGCCCAATCCATGCACACTTCAAATACTCATAAAGTGGTCTAATTAACGTGTCTGAAATGGGATTGGACTCGACCCAATCAATACCCCGTCACTTTCCCCTAGAGAACTTACTTTGTGCTCTGCTAAGAAATGTGTTTCACGTAATAGACTGTCTTAACAGCAACCATTATGTAGAATATGGAATTGTGTTAGTGGCCGTTATGCTAGAATGTGTGTTAGTGGCAGTTATATTTGCTGGTATGATGGTACCCGTAGCCTTTGGACTTCATGTACTGAAATGTTCCTGATGTCCTTGTATAGCGTCCTGGTGGGAGAAGTGGTCTAAACTGAGTGGTAGTGCATTGATATATCTTTTAATGCCCTGTTTTACTCAAGTTTATGTTTCAGTTTATATTACATTTCTGTGTTTTGTGTAGGATGGAAGGGTCTGCCTCACAGGACTGTGTGTGTGTGTGTGTGTGTGTGTGTGTGTGTGTGTGTGTGTGTGTTAATGATGTCTGCAGGTAAGGTGGGTCTTCAGCATGATGCAGTGCTGAACTCAGGCCTGGTGTCAGTGGGTCAGCAGGTGGAGCAGACTGTTCCTCCCGGAGGGTTCTGGAGGTCCAGTCTTCTGATGGAGCAGGCCCACTTCCTCAAGTTCAACATCTCCATCCAGAAAAACGCCCTGATTGGAGTATATGGCAGGAAGGGTCTACCACCTTCACACACACAGGTAGGCAACAGGAGCCTCAAGACCGGCTCCACTGAAACATAACCCTCCACACACCGTATTTATTGCAAAAATATGTTGTAGGGCAGGACATGAGTATCCTAGGAGACAGATGTTTGTCTGTTGGTTCACCATTTGTTTTTGTTTGTAGTATTTTATGTTTTGTGTGCTACTGCTGTCGTCCAAAGCTCATTCTGTTTACAGTTCATCCATTTATTTTCTTTCTTTCATTTATTTTTCATTTATTTAAGTACCCTGTACTGTGTTGGCAGTTGTTCAGGTTACAAATAGCTGCATTTCTGAGTGATTTGTGATTTTTATGTCAGAGTATTGTAGCGCTACTGTCTCACACTTAACGTTTTGGAAAACACATCAAAACTATATATTTAAAAAAAAACAATGAAATCATAAAAAAAAAAAAAAAACTTTTGAAAACATTCAACAATAGATTAACAGAATTCTTTAACATCAGTACCACCCATCTCAGCCCAGAGTAGAGGAGTGTTATCTAGAGTTTTACTTCCACAACTAGAACATTCCGAACATTCGCTGGAGATTCCTGAACCGAAAGGTTGAGGTTCATTTCACACAGTATGTTGAGGTTAATCACAAACAATACTTAGCAGAGAAGCGATTATATCCACAGATTAATTCCACAAACTGTCCAGTGTGTAAAGAAGCTGTGATAAATCAATCAAAACAAAACTTAGGGAAAAATGAAGCAAGTACAACATAACTGTGGATAAATAACTGAAACCCCCATCCTTCAAATTGCTTAGCTTTTCAAAAACTAAACGTGATTTGTTTTGCTGCCAAAAACAACAAACAAACAAAGCTGTTGTCTGACATCTATTGACCGAAGACTTGTTTGAACAAAGGGCAGAAACTTGCATCTCAAAGGTGGAAGATCCAAATCCAGCTTAAGTCAAAGCAAACAAGCTACGTTTTAATGGAGACATTCCTTCCCTGTCTTTACTGACGGTGGCCGACACTCATAGCTGTCAATAAGACAAAGGTCTATTGTGCCTGCCTGAAAGCCTGATGGCACCATTGTGGACGGTTAATCAATGTGTTCTTAAAGCCATCACAATGGACTGAGGCGAGTGCATTGAGTTTCTCCCTCCGAGCTGCGTTTCGTCTTCCTATTGCTTTTTGTACCTGATGAATTTAGGAATCAATGCCTCAAACTTTAATTAAGGGCCTTGTTTTAAACGACTGCAACCTCGAAGCAGGCAGACCTGCTTTATATGCACCAAACAGCAAAACATGCCAAAACTACTGTAAGACTAATGTAATGTAACATACTCTTAGAAAAGTGTTGTAAGTTCAACAGCAGTTCAACTTAACAATATTATGTTATTCTGAGCTCATGCTGAGGTGTGTGTGTGTGTGTGTGTGTTTGGATAAAACTGTAAAACACATTTTTTACAAGTTTCTTTTTGTTTTGGTGACAAGCACCAAAAAATGGAGACTGTGATGGTGTTGGAGACTGTGATGGTGTTGTAGATTGTGATGGTGTTGGAGACTGTGATGGTGTTGTAGATCGCTTTCCACTCGCGCTCTAAAGCCCCACGCGCCCCTGCTCGTGCGTTTCAGTACGACTTTGTGGAGCTCCTGGACGGTAGTCGTCTGATCTCTCGCGAGCGGGTCCAGGGAGGGGGTCCTGAGCGGAGAGGCGGCACGGAGCAACTGGTCAACATGAAGAATGCCGGCTTTATCCAGTACCTTCACGCAGGAGTGTGGCACTTCGCTTTTTACAACGATGGCCGCACTCTCGAACCTGCGTCCTACAACACCATGCTGCTAGGTGAGGCTCCTCTTTATGGATTTGTTTATGGGTGTTCAGAATAAAATATTATCTATATATATATAATTTAATATTTGGTACTGAACAAATGCTGTCTTCCAAATGTCTAGCTGTTTGCTAGAACATACAAGTGTGTGTGTGTGTGTGTGCGCATGTGTGTGCGCATCTCAGTTTTCTTGTACGTGTGTGTGTGTGTGTGTGTGCGCATCTCAGTTTTCTTGTACATGTGTATGTTGACACAAACACATGCATGCATGCGTGTGTGTGTGTGTGTGTGTGTGTGTGTGTGTGTGTGTTCGCCTCTCATATGTCTTCTAC
>JAOXYF010000010.1:16564487-16596259 GCA_028565775.1 Sternarchorhynchus goeldii
CAGTTAACCACTAGGCTAACTGAAACAGATCCTCAGTTAACCACAATGCTAACTGAACCAGGTCCTCAGTTAACCACTAGGCTAACTGAAACAGAACCTTAGTTAACCACAATGCTAACTGAACCAGGTCCTCAGTTAACCACTAGGCTAACTGAAACAGGTCCTCAGTTAACCACAATGCTAAATGAACCAGGTCCTCAGTTAACCACTAGGCTAACTCAAAATAGGTCCATAGTTAACCACAATGCTAACTGAAACAGGTCCTTTCCTAATCACCAGGCTAACTGGATTTTTTTAGCAGGTTGGGTTTGCCACTAATGGCCAACTATCCGCTGCTCTTCAACCCCCATTTAAAAAGATTTTAGAAAGTTACATCCCATCTATGCCTCTTGCCTCATCAACACAAGAGCATGTCTGCCACTGCCAGGTATAAACCATGGCTGTTATTTCAAACTCTTACCTCTCCATTTTTTTAAATAGCTGCATTTATTAATAACCGAGATCCAGCGGCTGAGCGCGACCTTATTTTCTGTATTGGAGCTGAGCATGTGGGATACACTGTTATTAACGGTGCAGTGGAAGGAGGCTAACAAAGCGTGTAATTTGCAGAGGAGCTGCTCAAATTGTCGGCTTATCAGCACAACGCTCTTGTGGTGCCGTTATCCTTCAGATGCCCTCTGCTTCTCTGCAGGCGAGGCTGGGAGGTTTCAGATCTCTCTGAATTCAGTTTCAGACACCTGGACTTAATTCCATGCTGTATGTGATATAATTGATTATTCCGAAAGCAAGTGTTAAATACATAATAAGTGTGCATTGCCACAAGCTGTTTTTGAAGCTGCATCGGAACACGTATATATGAAACTTTGCCATAGCAAGGCTAGTCAGACCAGGAACTTTGGTTAAGCAGAACGGTGAATTGTAATGGAGTTGTTTTTTGTTTTTGTTTTTTTTTAATAGAAAACTGCCATTTCATCCAGCTCACATTGTGAAATCATCTTTCAGATGCTACAGTAGCTTTCAACTCACTGTTTAAAGATGACGTCAGTGTTGGTTCTTGCTAACTTCCTAACTTCCACCACACTTCACTTCAATCCCCCTTCACTCCATTGGAAGCCCCTTCGTCTAAAGACATGCATGTTTAACGCTTAGCTTACCCTTCTGTGTCGCATACAAATTAGCTGACAGGCATTGCAGCCTCTCAACTGCTTAATGCAGTGGGACCTGTTTAATTGCTAATTATAGACCCCAGAACATATTTTGTTATTTCTCTAAGCAGGTATTTCAGTGATCACCATGGTCAGAATGTAAAGGCATTTACATTTTACAATTCAGTTTAGCTGAATTGACCATATATACATATGTGCGAATTTAGCAATGAATAGTAATGGATGAATGTTTTGGTTTTTTACTTTTTGTGTTTTGTATTTGTTGCACACAGGTTTGATCTGCTGGTGAATGGAGGGGCTTCACTCACTCTGAGCTTCGTACGTGCTCCATTCCCAGCCGTCCACCGCACAGTGTGGTTGCCATGGAGAGTTTTCTACGTGATGGACAGGCTAGTGATGAGGATGGAAGAAAGTGACACGCCCACATGTGAGGTCAGCGGCCTTGTAAGACCTGCGCCCAAAATCATGACGTCACCACTCTCTACCTATTACAGCTCCAACCCTGAGACCACGCCCATCATTCCTGAGACACAGGTGAGACATATCATGAGTTATAAGATAGCTAAGAGAATTGTTGCTGCATGATCAAAAATTTTGTTTGGTTATCTCAGAAGGCTTGAAGTTTTTTTTTTTATCTGCTGTACCAGCCAAAAGTTTGAACACACCTGACTGGATATTTTTAATTGTTTTTAAGAGCTTTTCATCTAATTGTTTATGTTTATTTGTTTTCAAGACAAATGTAAATAGTGAGTTGATAGTCTATATGTGAATTTTTAAACAAACAATAAAGAAAGAACAGAAAAGAAAACCAAGGACTTTTAAATTTGAATTTCTTCAAGTTGGAAACTTGTAAGTGGCTGCCTCATGAAGTTTGTTAAGACAAACAAATGCAGAAAGTACTAAACAAGAGTAGGTATATCTGAATTTTGGACTCGGAGTGTGACTGGCAGGATATTGCAATTTTTCAGTTTGCTGTGACTTTAACATGATCACATGAGGTCATTTTGACCATAGTTTATCACCCCTACCCCCCGGCGGTGTGGTTGGATAACCCTCTGCTTGCTCACCCAGGTTCTCCACGAACAGACGGCCATTCCAGGCAGCGATCTCAACCTGGTCTACCTCAGCTCTCGGGCCTCTGCATACAAGCCTGTCCTAAAAGTAGTCATGACCCTGTCCACGGTGCCCTTCGGCCTGGCTAAGGTGCACCTGATGGTGGCTGTGGAAGGGAGAATGTTCCAGAAGCAGTTCCCAGCCTCCCCAAGGCTCTCATTCACCTTCATCTGGGATAAAGTGGATGCATACGGTCAGAGGGTGTATGGTCTGTCCCAGGCAGCAGGTAAGTGGAGCAGACTCCGTGTGGATGTGGCCTCAAGATGTCGTTAGATCCAAGTACGGATAACTTCAAGAGTAGGGATCATTTCAACTCTCACAAACTGTCAGTGTTCACAACCCTCATTAAACAAGTTGAGATTGCTGTAAATATGATTTGGAACATTGTTAGATAAAAATAGACAGTGTTGGGCAGCAGAAGGCTGGTTGTTTGTTTTGTACGTGTGTGTGTGTGTGTGTGTGTGTGTGTGTGTGTGTTCAAGATTAGCCTGCCCTTTATCTGCACAGACTGGCACTCGACAGTAAATAAAGGCTCTGAAGAGCTGTGGAGTTTAAATACAGGTTCGGAAGGCCACCTGTTTGGTATTGATTGTTTGCATGTATAATTAGCCTGCAAAATGACGCTGGGAAGCATCAGGCTGGAGAAGGGTTGCTCGACTGTTGTTTATGATGTACCTGCGAGCAGATGCTGCAGGGGGAGGGGCAGCTGAAGTTCCTTTCTCGCACCAAGCCTCCAGTGAATCCTGACATTCACATCGAACCAATTAGCGAGGAGAAGTAGTGATGTTCAGCAAAAAGAAAAAGGAAAAAACAAACAAACAAACAAACAAAAAAAGCTTTCATTATGTTTTTTTTTGGGGGAATAAACATTCACAGAGAAAGAAAGAAAACATTTGCTGTGTGTTTTGAGACATGATGAAAAGACGTGTCATATTCTGTGTGTGAAGAGTGCCTCGTGGTGTCTGTGTGACTAACCTCCACCTCCACCACCTCTCTCCTCCCCTCCGCCCTTCTTTTCTGCCAGTGTCTGTGGGTTTCGAGTACGAGTCCTGCCCGGGTCTGGTTCTGTGGGAAAAACGTAGCGCCACGCTGCAGGGGTTCGAGCTGGACGCCTCCAGCATAGGCGGCTGGACACTGGACAAGCACCACGTCCTGGACCTGCACAACGGTGAGAGTTTTGTATCACTCCCCAGGGGGTCGTGCAGCCCTGCCATAAATCTTCAGCGGGACATGAAATATGGACCGCTGCCTCGTTTGCTGATGATGGAGAAGAGAATGATGGGGCTAACGGCTCACAGCAATGGCCGCCTGAATGAACCTCATTAGCGGGCAAATGCAAAGTCAGAAGAACATTCGGCTTCATTACGGTGGGGTGCGATTCGGCCCAGTGCACTTTGCTCAGGCTCGAAGTGCGTAATGCTGACTGTGGGGTAAATTCAGTCAGGCTACTGCATGGCCGTACTCGAAAACGGTGGAATTCAGCGTAATGCGAGTTGTCGAAATCAGGTGCTACAAGCTATTATTTACTGAAATGAGATTCCGAGGGAGCCTGTGCAGAACGCACGTCCCAGAGAGTGAAGCAGCTGGAGTGGATTTGATTGGCCGTGCCCGGGTGCCAGTCTCGGGTGCGACCCCGTCCTCTGCTTCGCAGAGATGTTATAGCCCTCATAGCTCCTCCCAGGGCACACCAGCTGGTCCTGGGATTGTCACGTCTTTTTAACGCGCCGACCTGCTGCAAAGCCTGCGTGTGTTCACCTGCTCATTCGTCCTGCACGCCCTCGGGCACTTTGTCCTCCATGAGCGCCGAGTGCGACCAGTGAGGCTCGTCCTCGTTTGGCAGCAGTGGATTAAATCTGGACTTCCTCTCCTGTGAACAGATGCAGGCAAAACTGACTTCACTCTTGGCCATCAGCTTTCCTACAGGGGCGTTTCAATCTCTACGATATTTGTTCGGTGAATTGTCAGTGTTTAGCCAGTGTCATCAGAAAATTTTAAATGTGTCCTCGTAAGTGTATTAGTAAGTTTGTGTCTTTGTACGATTCATGTTTCCATATAATGTTTTCTTTAATATATATTCATGATGCATGTCATGGTAACCAGTACCCATGATTCCTGTCTTCCTCAGTCCTTCCTCAGAAGCTCACTGACTGCTTCTTAAACATTAAATGCGTTTGAAGTATATGTGAGACAAATCTGTCAAACCAGAAAGGAAGCAAAAACATTTAAGAAGGTTTGGAAATCTTGGAGAACCTCAGAAACTTTACACATTGATCGAACGTAATGAGACAGAAAGCAGAGCATCTGTCATGCACCTCGTTGTTGCCTTAGCAACACGCCTGCATCACACGTACGTCGAGCACAACACCCTCCCAATGATGCTACACCTTCTTGGGTTAATTTAAGATGTTGGGGAGGTGAATGTGGTGCAGATTAAATTAATTCAATAATCATTTCTCCCCTAATCTGGTTTACGGGTGGAATAATGGCTTTTTAAAGTGTTGTAGGATTGAGATGCGTCTCCACAGCGTAACAGTTCTATTAGTGAGCTGAGCGCAGCAGCTCGAGTGTGGTACCTCCACCTGCCTGTAGCTCCCAGCCTTTCTGCTCTACCCAGGCTGAGTGGAAGCACAGAGGGTACAGTCTTCCGAAGACCGTACCCTGCGCCTTCATGCTGCCAAAGGCAGGTAATCTGTTTAACGACCCCATTTGTCTCCGAGTCGTTAGTGTGATTCCTGGATCTCCATGTCTGATCACCTTTACATAGACTCAAGATAGGACTCGACACAAATACACACTCAGCTTTAATATTATATTTGTTAGAGTATGTTAATAGTCCAAAATGTTAATATGCCCAAATGTAAGTTTTACATATTTATACAAATTTATACATTTCTCTAACAGTTCTCTAACAGTAATCGTACAGTAATCGAGACCCAAAGCCTTCATTATTTTTAACCTTTGATGAGGGTTGGTTCAGGTTTCTGATTGGAGAAATTTATCTTTACTAGAGTACACTAACAAGGTCAGGGTCTTTTTGTATAACCAATGTCCTAAAACTCAAAATGCCTCCCTATTAGGTTAAAAATATCAGGAAACTGTTCTTAAAATATTCTGCAATCCCAAATAAATGGCTGGAGGCATATGTTTTCATGAAAGGTGTGAGCAGAGATCCAGGGTCGTGGTTTGTTTATGCAGTTCTAGAACTTGCCAGAAGGAAGAGACACGTGTGCCTGTGACACGTCCCCTCACCTTGGCCCAGCTGACTGCAGATCGGTGTGTGAGGACGTTCAGCGACACTGACGCTTCGTCCTCGGAGATGAAGTGCTGCATCGATCTGTTCCGCCGCGGCCCCCGTGAAACCCGCCATGCGCCTGTGCGGTCCATCTCTCGATTCCTGCCAACTAGATGAATTTTTTCCAGAAATGTCACAAAACATTTACTGCATATTCACACTTGTGACATTTTATTTACGTGTTGTTTATTCAGTCGCTGTTTGATTGGGTTGACAGTGAATGAATAATCGATTGTCCTAAGTGTTGCATTATGAGAGCAAAGAAAGAAATATTGTACAGTCGGTTCCCAAGGAAACAGCCTTAATACCCTCTCCCAAGTGACCTTTTCATTTCACTGTTTTATTTACTGTGTAAGTAAAACTCACTGAGGGCCAGATATAATGATACAAAGAGGCAGCAGAAACTATTGAAGAGCTAATGTTTTGACACAGGATTAAGATCACTATATTAATTACAGTATTAATGACTACCAAATGTAAGTAAGGCAGTTTCCACTAAAGCTTCTCCTTGCTTTTTTGTAACACTATACGCTTATTTGATTTGAATGCTTTGACACAGGATTAAGATTACTGCATTAATTACAGTATTAATGTCCGCCATATTTGAAGCAGTTTCCACCGAAGCTATCTTGTTTGTTTGTTTGTTTTGTAACACTATATGTTCGATTTTCATATTCATTTCAGCACAGTCTCTTCTTTTATCTCTGGAAAATGTTTCATGCTGGATTTGCCTCACAGGACAGGGGGGTCTTTGTTTAACATGGCAGGGTAACGAGGGGTTGGACTGGGTAAGCAGGAGATGGGCAGGAAACAACACCACCAGATTGTCGAGGTCTGTGGACTGAGCGGCTGGGAATAAAAGCAGCACCCAGGCCAATTCATCTTAGTTAACGCGAGACGTGTCTTGGGCTTGCAATGAGAACAGAGGACGGACGCCCGTGTGCTTCTCTCCCTGTCCGTTACTTTATCTCACGCCTCTCCACAATCAATTAATCGGTGTTAATCACTTTAATTGAAGGGGACTAGGGCGATGATCAGAATACTTAGCGTTCACTTCGTCCAGAGGACAGAATGTCACCTCGTTTAAACCATCGGCGAAATCATGGCAAGCAGGAATTCTGCGAGCCGAGCGAGTTTAACACGAGATGACGGAGTGCATAATGAGACTCGGCCGAGACAAAGCGAGTTCTAGAGAGTCTCCATGCTTGGTGCTACGTGGAGAAGTAGACGCAGGTTAGACATCATGAGCGCTAGACCATAGCCAGCCGCACAGCTGGGTACCGAGCAGGACATCTGACCACCAATGAGAGGAGAGTTCTGGCCAGTGTCATTGATGTGATTAATACACCAAAGGAGGGTTAGGAACCCTGACATATACATAATAGATAGCACTGGACATTTTACTTTGAAGTTCCTCTTTGAAGCAAACGCTTATAAGAAACCGAGTTAAAATTTCACAGGTCTAAAATATTTATTTGTAATGACCTGCATCCTTTTATCAACATTCAGATTTAAGTGGCATTAAAGTGAATATAGACGTTCAAATGTTGCACGGTGCTGGTGACCTCTGGGTCCCTGTGAACAATGTTAGTGTTGGTGTTAGTAATGTATTGTAATCACTCAATACATGTGTGTTGCTCCTTGCCGTTGCCTGAAGGTCAGACTCTTACTCAGTGTGTCTTTTCGTATCAGGGATCCTGTTTAAAGGCAGCGGGGAAAACGTGTTCCTGTCCAAACTGCCCCCTGTCATTAGCACCATTATGGGCAACGGTCGTCGCAGAAGCATCTCCTGCCCCAGCTGTAACGCCCAGGCCGAGGGTAACAAGCTACTGGCCCCTGTGGCCCTGGCCTGGGGCCGAGACGGCAGCCTGTACGTGGGAGATTTCAACTACATCAGACGCATCTTCCCGTCGGGTAATGTCAGCAGTGTGATGGAGCTCAGGTGAGCGAGGGGTGGATGGATGGATGAAATTATGGTTAGCTGAGCGGATGAATGGTTTGACAAATGGGAGCAAGGGTGGATGGTTGGGTGGATGGCCAGTTAAGTCATAGGAGCGATGGAAAAGCAATTCTCAAGCATTCTTCACGTAAGTGTAGTTGTTGTAGATACAAGTGTGAATTAAAGCTAGCCGGGTGATTCTGCTTGTGTAGGCTGTTAGCTTATCATGCTCTGCACAGGCAGTAACGCAGTTGGAAGCACAGCCAGGCGCCAGACTCTGCGCTGATTACTGTGCTCCAGCTGACCCAGGAACAGTCCCAGCTCTGCAGCTGTTTGTTCATTCTTCGCTTTTATTTCTTGCTTGGTGTGAAAGTGAATTTGACTGCAGTAGTGAGGTTTGAGCCTCAATTAGACTAAACTGCAGAAGCAACTGTTTGCGAGAACTGCTCTAGGGGAGCTCCACTAGGGGAGTGAGGGAGCTGACCAGTGGACATTAAAGATAACAAGGTTTATCTTGGGTGACATGATTAAACTTTGTTTTTTGGTTTTTTTTTCCTTGCCTTTTAATGTTTTCTTCTCTTTTGGTGTTTCAAGAAACAAAGATTTCAGACACAGGTGAGTTACTCTCAGATGCTCTACTAACCAATAGTTATATTAACCAATAACCAATAGGATACAGCTTTTTGTATTGTTATTGTGACATCATCACGGCGCTGCCTCCGAACACGTTTGGTTGATGATGATGTCTTGTGACTTAATTACTTTGGGACACAGATAATCCACTTAACATCTCTATTGGACTCCTTATAATGTTAACAACCAGCATCTGATGAAAGGACTGAACTGGACAGCAGGGGCCTCTCTCAAACTGAGCCAGCACGGTCATAACCAGGACATGGACCATCTCACATGGGGAACGAGCACATGGCCTCAGCACTCCCCCGTAGGGTGACATTTGGACAGTAGGAAAATGCCGCTTCAGGTCACGTGACGCAACTCCTCGCCCCCCCCCCACTGCCGACCCCCAGACCACCTGCTCCGCCCGAGATGGAAGTTTGACTCTGCGTTTCTCCCCAGGCGTCCGCCGTCCACCGCTCCTGCTGCTCAGGGAAGGCGAGCGTTCATTTGGCTCTCGCTTTTCCAGTGCGGCTCAAACGCTCGTCACCCCGAGTCACAGATTAATCGCCGCTGCGCGAAAATGGCCCCTTTAAATAACTTTCAATAACAAAGTCCCGAGTCTTTATCGGTTTTTTTTCTGAGGAGAAGGTCGTGGATTCCCACAATGACTTACATTTCAAATCTCTTTTTGCTTGTGGTCATTAGATGCTAATAGGGAGAAGGGAAGGGCTGCACTAACCCACTCAGCAGCCTGATAGATTTACTGGATGCTAATAAGCACAGCCTGATGAAGGGCCATCAGCTGTTGACAGTCATTAAGATCCACACATCACAGCTCAGTTTCTGAGACCCCTCTGTTGCATGGGAAGCATAACGATGGAAATGATTTGGCATACTTCAAGGCATCATCTCTGCCTCCTCGAATATGTTTCAGTCCCATCTGATTTATGATTCTCTTTTGCATGCTTCCCGCTCCCTCATCTTGCAGCAGTTCACACTGTTTTAAACGATTATTGATGTGTGTGTGGGGGGGGGGGGTGCTGTGAACTTACACCATTAACATTCCAGTTATTTTGTTACTTCATGTGTACACCAGCTGTATTGTCGAAAGTTTCATTTCTAAAATGCACCATTTCAGCCTGATTATTCCCACCATCTCATACACAGTCTCCAACCCCTCCCCCCCTCCTCCACCTTCCTCTCTCTCCTCCAGCAACAACCCAGCTCACCGCTACTACCTGGCCACGGATCCTGTGACAGGGCAGCTGTACGTGTCAGACACCAACTCCAGGCGGATCTACCGGCCGCGGGTGCTGTCAGCCAGCAGCACAGAGCCCCAGCAGAATATGGAGGTGGTGGCTGGGACTGGTGACCACTGCCTTCCCTTCGATGAGACTCAGTGTGGGGATGGAGGGCCAGCCGTAGAGGCCCTCCTGACAGGACCCAAAGGTACAGCCAGAGCCACACCTTACAGAGCCCAATCAGAACACAGCTACTCTACAAGTTGAGTAAATGTGCGTGCAGTATCACCATAAAACCTATAGATGGCAATAGCTACCAAAGGTCAGTATTAAGGTTTCCTCTCCAGTCTGTACAGAAGATTTTATAGCAAAATTATGATCATGATGTATCAAATCGTGTTACTGAAGCAGTAACACCAAACACCTCCACAGAGACCGTGCTGCGCTTAAAGAGCCACAAAGATACCAATCAAACATTACACACAGGACCAAAAACTACAGCGATAGCCATCCTTTACTCACAGAACTTCAAAAGCAGGTGTAGAAGCAGACCGGACTCACAGAGCAGAGGGGGACAGTGCATCCCAGACCATCTGCACGGGGTGGGTGGCAGGGGGTGGAGGGGTCCATACAGAGATTAACGGGTTCATCCACTGGCTGCAGGCAAAACTCTGGAATCACTGTAGTGTGCCGGGCTTAATGAGTTTGGATTATACATTAATGGAACACGGGCAGAGCGTGAGATTTGCATTCCACCGCGCTGCTCTTGGAACTGCCGTCTCTGTTTAATCACATGAATTCTTCATGAATTCCTGAATTCTGCAGTGTGGACGCACTCCAGATTCTCATCTGAACAAATCAAACGAGACTGCCAGAATCGGACACGGCCTTCTCTAACCGTGCGTCGTTAGATTTCCTGAGTTGTTTGAGGCTCAGGGACGACTCACTTTCATTTGTTTATTTCCGTTATCGAGATTAAGCCTTAAATAATTTACTGGTTTTGAAATGCAAAAAGACAGACTACCTGCGACACCTACGCGTTTGCTTCTGAAGCTTCTCTTTGTCTGACATGCTTAGCTCACATTGAGACATAACCTCAGAAGTGGTGTCTCTCCTGTCCTGCAGAGCCAAGTATTGATTTTCTGAAATCCTGCTGCAGACACAGAGAATTCTAGAACAAACCGGCCGACGTGTGCTGCTTGCAGGACGCTGTGGCATTAGTGCGCTTTGATTGTTTGGGGACAGTTGTTCCTGTCACAACATCACGTCATTCTCAATGGGGACACACACTCCCAGGCCACACTCAGCCAGATAGTAATTTAATGTGCGACTGTTACCATAGCAACTCATATTTTCCTAATTCTGGTTTGAGAGTGTGGTTTAATATTTTCTCATCCTGTGTTTTTCTTGGTCAAATAAAGAAAGACAGAAAGAAAGTACAGAGTTAGAGAGGCCAGAGGAAGAAAAAGAGAAGGACAGAATAGAAATGAAATGAGAGAATCAGAATGAAAAGGAGAAAAGGTGAGCTTCTCATCCTATTACACATCTTCCTTGAGCAATAATTCAGGATGTGAGTAATTGAACACGATGCTTTCTGCAGTGACCTGAATAATGCGTAGCCGGACAGAACCTGCTCTCACGCTTACGGATGCACCAGAGCCGAGGGGTTGGTTCTCCTTCCCTCTCCTCATCATCTCTGCTTCTCTCAGGGATCGCCGTGGACAAGAACGGCCTCATCTATTTCGTGGACGGCACGGTGATCCGCAAGGTGGATCAGAACGGCGTCATTTCAACCATGCTGGGGTCAAATGACCTCTCTGCTGCCAGACCTCACAGCTGTGACACAGTCATGAGCATCAAGCAGGTGGGAGGGGCTTGTTTGAGCGGGGGGGGGTGCTGTGGATCCAGTGTGTTTGGGCAGGGGGGTGGGACTTTTCTACAGCACAATTCATTTTAAAGTTTTTTTTTGCTAAAGATAACATAAGCAAGCATGTGTACAGGATAAAAAAAAACTTCTCGTACAAAGTAAAAAAAAAAGAAGATAAATACTAGATAAAGCAAAAAAAATTGATTTTGTTTTCCTAGGAAAAAAAAACTTTCTATGGAAAGAGTTTTTATGGTTTAATGATTTACATAGAACCATGGACACTGGGATGTTTCTGTGTGATTCAGGTGTCATTGGAGTGGCCAACCGACCTGGCTGTAAGTCCTCTGGACAACTCTCTGTACATCCTGGACGGCAGCGTGGTCCTGAGGGTCACGGCGGAGGGCCAGGTGGTGGTGGTGGCTGGCCGCCCCCTGCACTGCTCGATGCCTTCCTCCGCTCCATCCGTCGTCGAGCCCCAGAAGGCCACGCGCACCCACCTGGAGGCAGCCAGCGCCATCGCCGTGTCCTTCGACGGCGTCCTGCACATTGCCGAGACCGACGAGCACAAGATGAGCCGAATCCGCAGCGTAGCGCCCGACGGCGAGATCGTCCACGCGGCGGGAACGCCGTCTGACTGCGACTGCAAGAGTGACGTGAACTGCGACTGCTACTTGACGGGCGACGGCTTCGCCAAAGACGCGCGGCTCAACGCTCCGTCGTCGCTCGCCACCGCTCCAGACGGGACGCTGTACGTCGCCGACCTCGGGAACATCCGGATCCGGGCCATCGGCGCCAACCGCCCCCAGCTCAACGCGCTGGGCTTGTACGAGGTGGCCTCGGCCGCCGAGCAAGAGGTCTACATGTTCGACACCAACGGAACCCACCAGCACACCGTCAGCCTGGTGACGGCCGACTACCGCTACAACTTCAGCTACGGCAACGACGGCGATCTGACGGCCGTGACCGATTGCTATGGAAACACCCTCCGTGTCCGGAGGGACGCCAGCCGGCAGCCGGTGAGGATCGTGGCTCCAGATAACCAGGTGGTGTGGCTGAGCATGGCCTCGAGTGGAGGGCTCAGGAGTCTGGGCACACAGGGCCAGGACCACGTGCTGCTAACTTACCATGGCAACAGCGGCCTCCTAGCAACAAAGAGCACAGCCAATGGGTGGACCACTTTCTACGAGTGAGTGTGAGATGGAATTGCTGCCGTGTTTTCAGTCACTTTCTAAATGCAGTAGTTATCAGCAACATGCAAAAAAAAACATTTTTTAACTTGTCGTGAATCATAGAAGACTTGCAGAAGGTTCTATGCACACGTCCGTGCTTTGGTTACCTCCTCCTGCAGCTACGACACAGAAGGCAAACTGACCAATGTGACGTTCCCCACGGGCCTGGTGAGCAGCGTGCTGAGCGAGTGGGAAGCTGGCCCCACCGTGGAAGTGGAAAACTTGGACCTGGAGGAGCATGTGGCCATCACTACCAACCAGTCTGCCACCCGGGCAGTGCTTACCCTGCAGCAGGGTTAGCGTTTGCCTTCTAGAAATCAGTACCTGGATCTGCACATCCAGTTGATGCAGTAAAAAAAAAAAAAAAAAATTAAATAAATAAATACATAAATATGTCTCCTGCCAATGAATGTCTGAATTATGTCTCCTGCCTTTGCAGATCAGCTGAGGACGAGCTACGTGGTGGGTTATGACAGCTCCATGTGGGTTCTGCATGCCAACGGTCTTGGCATTCACTTCCAGACTGAGCCCCACATCCTGTGCGGGGCATCTTCGCCCACAGTCGCCCGCAGGAACGTCACCCTGCCGGACGACGCCGGCCAGAACCTGGTAGAGTGGCGCTTCAGGAAGGAGCAGTCTCGCTCCAAAGTCACGGTGTTTGGACGCAAGTTGCGCGTGAGTGTCGAAACGTAACGCACAACCCCCCTCACCCCACCCCAGCCCACCCCCCGCCCCTTTCTGATGAGTCTGCATTACTGCATGAATTATGCATAGAGTCATTTCCAGTGGTGAACACACATGTGGAGGGGGAGTGAGGTAATTGCTAGACTTTTTCACAGAGTGAGGCTGCATTTAAGTCTTAAGAGCAGGGCAGGCTGAGAGCTCAGCTTTAATGGGGATTTGTGATTTGCACATCAGTGGAAATTTGAAGTTGTCAAAAACAAGTTCAGAAAATAAAGTGTTTTTGTAGGCAGTAATATGAGTGTTTAATGTTTGATGTGCCGATTTCATTGTTAAATATACTAAAACTGTTTTAAATCAGTTTTAATCAGTGCTGACTACAGTTGAAAGACAATTTAAGAGCTTCCAGATTAATTCCTGAGTGTCTAATAAATTTCTATTGAATGAACACTATTACATGTGCTGCCGATTTTAAATAATGAATAATACAAATGGAATCTAATGGAAGTTAAATGGGTTCAGAAACCAATTTTGTGGCGCTTTTAAGAATGTCATATCTTTTTTTCGCTCCACCTGCACCTTCAGGTAAATGGACGTAACATCCTGTCCGTCGATTATGACCGTTCCCTCCGGACTGAGCGCATCTACGACGACCACCGCAAGTTTCTGCTGAAGATCAGCTATGACCCAACGGGTCAGCCCGCTCTCTGGATGCCCAGCAGCAGGCTCCTGCCTGTCAACCTGACTCGGAAGAGCAGCGGGCGCTTGAGCGCCATCCAGTGGGGGTCTGTGACCGAACGGCTGGAGCATGACGAGCAGGGACGTCTGAGCTCCAGAATGTTCCCTGATGGCAAGGCCTGGACCTACACTCATCTGGAGAAGGTAATCACCAGCGTAGTTCTACAGCTTAGAACTTCAGAACCTAATTGATGCGTTTTTAGATTAGGTTTCCTGGTGTTCAGTTTTTTTTAATATATAGTTTTTTTATATTATATATTATTATATGAGTGAATGGTCGTATATTTTGTGTTCACACTTAGATCTCATACCAGAAGGTCTGGGAATTTAAGGATGCAGTGCAGTGTTTGCTCTGTTCTTAGGATTGTGCTATTCCTGAGACCTGCTGTAGCCACAATCCATCTTCTCATTTGTGCTCGCGTGGCTCTCCTGTGATTAGAGTATCCCCCAATATTTGTATTTGTCCTACAGTGACTATGGCTTTGTGGGAGCTCAATCTCCTTTGTCCTGATCTTTATTTTCTCGTTTAACAGCTGACTGTACTTTTTGACATTCCAAGTGTCCATACAGTAGATTCTGGACAATGAGTCAACATCTCTTTCTGAATCGGTACCCATACCTGTGTTCCAAAGGAGGGGTTTGCATTCAAGACTCCTAGTGTGACACTGAGTCCATTGTTATTGTTGATCCGGGCAGGTGCTTAGGTTGGTCCATCTTGGTATCCCAGTGAACACCTCTATCTTTCAGTATTCAGTGCTTTAAGCCTCTCGTTTTTTTTACCCATCACCTTTTGAGTAATACTTTAGTAGATCTTCATGAGTGTCCATGTTATGAACCATGTTATGGTTATTGGTGTGTAGTTGGATGATCCCCAACCCTTTGTTGGGGTCCTTCATGGCCCATCCTGCACTGCCTTGCGTCAGCCAGCCCGGATGGCAGCCAGAAGGTAGAAAGCAGCTGGTTCATTGGTTTTGATAGTCACTCATGCATGTCAGAACCAAGTGCAGCCCAGGACCTAGTGGAGCCCAGTTTGTGACCCACTCTGGGACATCTACTGTCATAATCTTGACTACACCCAAAATTGTGAGAGTGTGGTGCTCTGTTCTGTTCTTAACCACTGACCACTAGCAGTGTGTGTGTGTGTGTGTGTGTGTGTGTGTGTGTGTGTAACAAATATTATAATTCATTATATATGCCCATATGTGTGGGCAGCTTTGCTAAATATCGCGTTCAGGTATTTCAACCACACCCCTTTCTAAGAGGCATATAATATCATGAAGAAAGCAAAGTCATGTCCATTGACAAACCAACGGCAAGATAACGGGCTCTGCTGAAGACCTCTGTGACTCTGGCACTGTTATAGGATGCCAGTTCATGAAATTTCAAGTCAGTTCATGAAATTTCTGCCATACCACATCTGCACCAGTCAACTTTAAGTACTATTATTCTGTTATTATTCAGTGAAATGGAAGCATCTAGGGGTGACGGCATCTCAGCCATGAAGTAGGAGACAATACAAACACAGTGCTGGGCCGCTGAGTGCTGAAGCGCGTAGCACGTAGAAATCACTCACAATAGAGTTTCATACTGCCTCTGAAAGCAGCATCAGCACAAGCACTGTGTGCCGGGAGCTTCTTGAAATGGGTTTCCATGGTTGAACAGCTGCACACACAAGCTCAAAAATCACTTGTGCAATGGCAAGCATCAGCTGGAGTGGCGTAAAGCACGTTCCCACTGGACTCTGGCGGTGGAAATGGGTTCTCTGGAGTGATGAATTACAGTTCACTATCTGGTAAATGCGATGGACAAATCTGGGTTTGGCAGATGCCAGGAGAACATTACTTACTAAACAGGGAAGTTTGGTCGACGAGGGGTAATGGCCCGGGGGTGATTCTCAGGGTTTGGTAGACGAGGGGTAATGGTCCAGGGGTGATTTTCAGGGTTTGGCCTAAAGTTCCACAGTTTCACAGTAATGTTCATGCTACTGTATTCAAAGACATTTTGGATATTCCTCCAGCTTTAGAACATGAGTTTGGAAAAGGCCCCTTCATGTTTCAGCATGGACATATTCCTTAAGCCCCTGTGCACAAAACAAGGTCCCTAAAAACATGATTTGATGAGTTTGGTGTAGAGGAAGTCCTCAGTGAATATGTTTGGAATCATTTGGAATAGTGTTTACCTCCAACATAAGTGCCTTGTGGTAAATGGTAAAAATGTGTAAAAATGGCACTTATATTTTCAAAATCAAATCCATGACATAAAAACTGCAAGAAGTAATACTCTCTGGGTCCGCTGTATATATTTAATATTATATTCACTCTCTGGGTCCACTGTATATATTTAATATTATATTCACTCTCTGGGTCCACTGTATATATTCTCAATAGAACTGGCGATAGAGTTAGTAACCTGTTTTTCTGTGTATTTTCTAGTCCATGGTGCTGATTCTGGCCAGTCAACGTCAGTACACGTTCGAGTATGACTCTAATGGAGGGCTGGCGGCGATCACCATGCCGAGCCTGGCACGATACACCATGGAGACGGTGCGCTCGGTGAGCTACTATCGCAACCTGTACCACCCGCCCGAGAGCAACGCTTCCGTGGCTGTGGACTACAGCGAGGACGGGCGGCTCCTGAGGGTGGCGCAGGCGGGCACAGGCCGGCGGGTGCTGTACCGCTACCGCTGGCACAGCAGGCTGGCGGAGGTCCTGTATGACGGCACGCGCGCCACCTTCACGTACGACGAGACCGCCGGCGTGCTGAAGACGGTGAACCTTCAGAGCGAGGGATTCGTCTGCACCATCAGGTACAGGCAGCTGGGCCCCCTGGTGGACAGGCAGATCTATCGATTCAGCGAGGACGGCATGGTAGGGGCACGCTTCGACTACGCCTACGACAGCAGCCTACGTGTCGCCAGTGTGCAGGGCGTGGTCAACGACACTCCGCTGCCCATCGACCTCTACCAGTACGACGACATCTCAGGCAAGGTGGAGCAGTTCGGCAAGTTTGGAGTCATCTACTACGACATCAACCAGATCATCTCCACCTCCGTCATGACCTACACCAAGCACTTGGATGGGCACGGTCGGGTTCGGGAGATCCAGTACGAGCTCTTCCGGACTCTGCTGTTCTGGCTCACGGTGCAGTACGACGACATGGGCCGGGTCACCTCGAGGGAGATTAAGATCGGCCCGTTTGCCAACGCCACGAGGTATACCTACGAGTACGACCCCGATGGGCAGCTGCAGACTGTCTACCTGAACGAGAAGCCCAACTGGCGCTACAGCTACGACCTGAATGGGAACGTGCACCTGCTTAGTCCTGCTGGCAACACTCGCATCTTGCCCCTGCGCTACGACCTGCGGGACCGCCTCACCCGCCTGGGCGACATGCAGTACGAGCTGGACGAGGACGGCTTCCTGCGCCAGAGGGGCACCGAGGTCTTCCAGTACAACTCCAACGGGCTCCTGGAGCACGCCTACAGCAGGACGGGCGGCTGGACTCTTCAGCACCGCTACGACGGCCTGGGCAGGAGGGTCTCCACCAAGTCCAGCCTGGGCCAACACCTGCAGTTCTTCTACGCCGACCTGAGCACCCCGAGCCGAATTACGCACGTGTATAACCACTCGAGTTCGGAGATCACCTCGCTCTACTATGACCTGCAGGGCCACCTCATCGCTATGGAGCGCAGCAGTGGAGCAGAGTTTTACGTGGCATGCGATAACACGGGAACGCCGCTGGTGGTCTTCGGCAGCGACGGTGCCCTCCTGAAGCAGGTCCGCTACACCGCCTACGGGGAGGTCTACTCCGACTCCAACCCCGACCTCCAACTGGTGCTCGGCTTCCATGGAGGTCTCTATGAACCGCTGACCAAACTGATTCATTTTGGGACACGGGACTATGACATCATGTCGGGCCGCTGGACCGCACCTGATGTTACGGTTTGGGAAAAATTAAGCAAGGAGCCCATCCCCTTCAACCTCTACATGTTCCGGAACAATGACCCCATTAGCAAAGTGCACCATGTGAGAGACTATATCACAGGTAAGGAGTCCATAAGTTGTGTGTGTATGACTTGTGTGTTGGCTTGTGTCTGTGGGAATGTGAGGTAAGGTGTTTTGTGGTTATTTCTTACAGATGTTAACACCTGGCTGGTCACCTTTGGGTTCCATCTCCACAACAGCATTCCTGGTTTCTCAATGCCACATTCTGGGATGATTAAATCCTCTTACGAACTGACCAAGAGTGAAATCTGGGATGACCTTCCGGTATGTTTTTCCCTCGTTCTCTAGTTTGGCCGCCATTACTGTTAAATTTAGTAAAAGCCAAACTTTTTGCATATTGACAAATAGATTTTTCATTTCCTGTTGTTCCTGGACTGTATTAAGCACCACGTTGAGCCCTTGATTTTGACATGAGGCTTAAAATGTTCATTTTCAGACAAGTTTTGCAGTTCAGCAGGAAGCTCTGAGGCAGGACAAAGCCTTTCTGCCGTTTGAGCGTCTGCCCCCCGCCCAACTGGCCCAGGCGACGAGACGAGACAAAGCGTGGTTGTGGTTCGCCTCCAGCGAGTCTCTGATAGGCCGTGGGGTCATGCTCGCCCTCTACAAAGGCACCATCGTGACCCGCGCTCTCAGCATCGCCGCCGAGGACTGCGTCAAAGTGGCGAACCTTCTCAACGGTGCCTCCTACTTGAAAGACCTGCACTTCACACTGGACGGTCTCGACACGCACTACTTCGTCAAGACGGGCTCGCCCGAGGCCGACCTGGCTGCTCTGCGGCTGACGACGGGACACAAGGAGCTCGAGGGCGGAGTCAACGTGAGCGTGTCGCAGTCGACGGGCGTGCTGGCCGGCCGCACGCGACGCTTCGCCGACGTGGAGCTGCGGCACGGACCCCTACGTCTGCACGTGAGATACGGGACGTCCGAGGACGAGGAGCGAGCCCGAGTGCTGGAGCTGGCGAGGCAGAGGGCGCTAGCGAGCGCGTGGGCCCGAGAGCAGAGGAGGGCCAGGGACGGCGAGGCGGGGGCCCGCCTGTGGACGGAGGGCGAGAAGAGACAACTGCTCAGCGGGGGGAGGGTGCCAGGCTACGACGGCTACTACATCCTGTCGGTGGAGCAGTATCCAGAGTTGGCGGACAGCGTCAACAACATCCAGTTCCTCCGACAGAGCGAAATAGGAAAGAGGTAGCAGGCAAGCAGTGATCAGGGAGACTATTATATCAGCTGCTGCTTCTGTGTGTTTTGTTCAACGATGACCTGAAGTCTTAGGTGATTAGTAGGTGAAGAAGGAAGTGCATATATGTATTAAATAAAGAATAATAAAAGTTCCTGTCTCCCCCTCACCGTGGGTGGTTGGATCACTTTTTTTTGTCTCACACTCAGTCCCTGTAGCAGAGGCCTGGGGGTTTGAGGGTATGGCACAGTTTGAGTTATATATATGCATATATATAAATGAATTGAAACAACGCTGTGCGTTGTGGAACGTTAGTGTGTTAAAACCTATTTAATGCCTTTTCAAGGCATGTACTGTGGAGCACAATGAAAATTTGTGACAGACCAGGATTCTAAAAATGTTAAATATATTTACCTGACTATTTATTATCTGCTCATTTTAACAAATTATTTACATATACATATTACCACAACACTGGGAAAACACCACAAATGCCATTTATTTGTTTACTGTACCATTAGGTTTTAATTCTGTTTTTCTTGATTTTGTTTGTCGTGGTTTTTGCACTGCAGTTTCAGTGTGTCTTAGTTTATGTAAATGTAATATGCAATTTTATGTTTGTTTTTGTCATTTATTTTTGATTTATAATTGATTTTTGCTTTTTTTGTGGTGGGGAACAAACCAACCCCTGCTGTCTTAAGATTTGTTTTATTATAATTTATTTTTTTATTATAATTTAATATTCATATTTCTTTTATCATACAAATGATATGATAAACATTGTGGTACCTTTACATGAGTCATATATATCATGAAGAGGAGGGGGATGGGCACACAGTAACCTGTACATGTATCTGTATGTATGTAAATGTGTGTTTATCTGCAATTTTCTATAGCCCTCATGGAGAAAGTCGTTCCGTTTTGTTTATACTTAATAAATAAAAAGTAAAATCAATATTTATGTAGGTGTTTGTTTTTTTAATTGTTTATGGAGCTCATACAAACCAAACCATAATTATAAAAGTTTTAATTTTTATAGTTTAAACATATGACTCTCAGCAACTTGTTTTTGAAAATGTGTGTGTGTGTGTGTGTGTGTGTGTGTGTGTGTGTGTATAGGTAGAGAAATATCATTTATTTATTCCACTACATTCTATCCACATGTAGATATTCTTACCAGATTGTTCTTTATTTTAGATTTTAGTTTTTCTTTATAATACTAAATCAGCTTTTCGAGCTCCCATTTCCTGATAACAAGGGTATAAGACTTATCTGGGAAACATCAGCTATTACATCACACACGTTATGTTCTGATAGGTTACGCATGTATTAAGTTCTTTCTTAGATGCAGTGGGTGATTTGTCTGAGCTGGTATGTTTCTTCTTAATCCACTCCATCTCCACTCTTGATAGGCAGCGTTTCACAGTATTGGAGAGCTACATAACTAACTGCTTGAGTGATGGCGTGGACAAAGACCTTATGTTCCTCCGTAGTTCCCTCATGTGCTTCACGTGGCCTCTTTCATGTGGGTCCCTGCTATAGTGTGACTGCTTTACATCCATGGTGCTCAGCCTGGTCCTTCTATGGTTTGTTCCAGTAGTCACTAACCATTCAAACTGTCCTGGTTCCTCGATGTTTGGGTGTTAACCCAGGTGACAGCCTAGCCGACACGGCCCATTGTTCTCGTTCTAATCATCTTTCCGAGGGTGAACTGTTTGTGCATCTGCGAGTGCATTGTTTTTCTTACGGTGGTAGTGTTTGAATGATATATATTTGAGTTACTCAGCCAGATTATATGTATTTGAGTTACACAGCCATTTTATATATATTTGAGTTACACAGCCAACTTCTTGAGGTCACTTCTGTGAACGATGATTTTCAACACAAATTGTTGTGTTGTCTGATTTCCATTGAGATAGGAATGGACAAAGTACATTGGGTTTATCTGAAGAACATCAGCGATCTGTCGCCAGGAGGAGGAGCAAGAGGAAAGGAAGCTGATTGGCTGCCAAATGAATGTGACCAGCGTTTAAAATGCACTACCATGACCCAATGCTATTTTTCTGATCTAAGGCAAAGGGAAACCAATCCTGTCTGATGCATGCTCATGGTTCAACCATGAGTGGATGCCCCTTCTTCCACAGGAAACACCTGTGTGTATTTCATGTGGATTTCATGGTGATCTTTCAAATCTGAATTAGTTACGGAAAAACTAATTTTTTTTTTTACACAAAAAAATAGTGTTGAGGATTAAACTGTACAGGCTTCATATTGTGAGGTAATAGTGGAAATTTATGCAAGATGTACATCACAAGTTTTTAACTGATTGTTTTTCAAACCTCAGGGAGACAAACAAAGAGCAGATGAAGGACGATGAGGAAGATGAAGCTCAGCGCGGTGTTAACAAGGCCAGCAAAGGTGGCATGAACTACGGAGACTATCTTCAGGTACCCACTGCACCTAAAACACACTCTTATTCACATTCTGCACCCAAGACACACTCCCATTCAAATATCTGCACAGAACACTGTTGACACGCAATACTCTACACCAACATCTGCCTTAATAACGGCTTCAAACATGAACTGTTTGCACAAGTTTCACCAAGAGATTATGAATTGTGATCATGGATTTGAGCTTCTGACTAAAATCTCCTTGCATTAGGGAAGGGGACTCTTTCTTCATATACATTTTGAATGAGACATTTGAAAGCATCTGATCATAGTGTATACAAATGTACACATTAAAGGGTTATAGAGGAACTTCTATAGTTTTAAGATTATGTTCACCAAATTTTTCCTGCTAGCAAAAAATATATTTATATGTTATCTATCTATCTATCTATCTATCTATCTATCTATCTATCTATCTATCTATCTATCTATCTATCTATCTATCTATCTATATATATATATATATATGTGAGATTATTATTATATGGTTTTATTATATTTATAAGAGCCTGGTCCAAATTAGAACGTCAAGGTTTTTTTGTTTGTTTTTTTTTTTTTTGCAATTCCCTTCTGCTGGATGGCATTGTCATTATCTGCTGATTTGTGCAGAGCCGACACACATTTGCGCTTCGGGGAGCTTCGCTCGAAACCCGTCTTTGTGACTTTGTGTTTTCACCCTCAGCTGGATAAGATAGTGTCATCCCAGCTGCTCCAGAGCGCTCTGAAGGGGAACAGCATCCACGACGAACACCTGTTCATCGTCACTCATCAAGGTGAACCTGTTGTTCCCTCAAAACAGCTTCACACTGAGTGCCCTCTGACGACCCTCTCACACCTTATGGCCCAGGTTTAATGGGGTGTCTGCTCTCTCCATAAGACAACAATAACCCTGTGTCAGCGTTTGGTTTTTTTTCTGACTATTAGGCACTTTTATATGTAGCTCCTTTAGCTTTGGGTTTATCTGATGAATGTGCATGCCAAAGATGCTTCTGTGATTCTTTTGAATTTGGGTGTATGTACTGTAAAAGCTTCTCACAAATTAGGTAGAAACATCTCCAATAATAATTAAACATCCTTAGAACATCACATGCCCCTAAGAAAAAGTCCTCATATTGCTCTTTTAAGACAATTCGTTTTTTTTTAATTAAAACTGGTTACTGTTAGCATTCTGAGATCACTGGATCTGTAATGTTTACTAGAGCTTTTTCATAAGTAGAAACAAAATGTTCCAATTAATGCTCCCAAACCCAGGTAATGTTCAATAGAATGTTGTCTAATAACCAATTTCAAATAGCCATTAGCCATGTTTTCTGAAAACCAAGCAAAAGAAAAATAAATCTATGAATTTAAAGACTGGACGCAACAAACATTTACAGAACATTAAAAATAATGCACCCATACCCTAAAAGGAGCGTTACACTGATGTTATTTGAACGTAAACGTTTTAAGAGTATTATGTACTCTCGTTTTAAGAGTATTATGTACTCTCGTTTTAAGAGTATTATGTACTCTCAGACCTAGTCTCTGCTGTGTTGTAGCCTATGAACTGTGGTTTAAGCAGATTCTGTGGGAGCTGGACTCGGTGAGAGAGATTTTCATAAGTGGACATGTGAGTATATTTCAATCTGCTGCACATATACCGCAGTAAACGGGGAAAAAAGATTTGCAATCAAAGCAACTCAACACTGCCACCTTCAGTTCAGTTCCATACACTTCAAGTCATACTATGTGCGCAAGTGTGTGCGTGTGTGTGTGAGAAAGAGAGAGAGTGAGTGAGAGACTGGAAAAAAAACGTCAAGGTTGAACACGAGCTGGTGAAAATGTATTTTAGCAAAGGTCCCGAAAAGATAATAGGAAAAGGGAAAAAACCCTTTCTTCGCTCTCATCTGTCTCTCCTTCATGTCTCTTGAAAGCAATGGGTTCTTCGAGGCTTCTAAAAGCACTTCAAGGTTTACTACAGCACAAAGACTCGGTTTGTCATTTACTGTGAAAAATATCAACAGGCAACTCCATCCCAGAGAATACAGCCTGTGAACCACAGCTCCTCCTGTTCCCTCAGGTCCGCGATGAACGTAACATGCTGAAAGTGAACACACGCATCCATCGGATTGTCATGATATTCCGGCTGCTGGTTGACCAGTTCGCCGTCCTGGAAACCATGACGGCCTTGGACTTCTTCGATTTCAGGTTTGCGGCCGTCACCTTTCACCCTTCCTGTTTGGCATGACATCAACAAAACGTGTAACTGTAATGTGAGAGCCAGAAAGATCGATACTGACATTGGATGTATACTAACCTTTAATCTGGGCAGAGATAAGAACACAAACTGCACTCAGAGAAGCACTTTTAATGACCACTGGAATAAATAACTAATTTAAAGCAAATTTAAAAGTGAGTTAAAACATTGAGAATTTATTGACCCTGTTAAACCTTTATATTAGCTATAATATTCTTATGAATCTGCAGGTTTCACTGGTAATTATCTTTAACTGTGTGTGTGTGTGTGTGTGTGTGTAAGCAATTGCATATATTTTCTTAAGAAATACAATTTGATTACAGTTTGAGTCCCATATGTCCATGTGCATAAGGAATTTGTGTTTATTCTGAGCTTGTGGATGTGGTTAGTACACAATAGGACATTCTAAGAAGTGTGTGTGTGTGTCTGTGCAGGGAATATTTGGCGCCAGCATCGGGTTTCCAAAGTCTGCAGTTCCGGCTGTTGGAAAATAAGATCGGAGTTCCCGACAACCAGAGGGTTCCCTACAACAGACGCCATTACAGAGACAACTTCCACGGTGAAGAGATCGAACAGCTCCTCAGTTCAGAGAAGGAAGCCAGTCTGCTGAAGCTGGTGGAGGTACAGAACAACACACAAAACACAGTGTCCAAGCTTACAACCACAACACACGCATACTGCACAGCCTTACGGCCACAACACACACACACATGTAACCTCATCCCAATGCCGCACACATACACACACCTGTCCAATCATGGGACACACAAGTGCAGGACACCACAGCAGCAGCTTGGAGGGCTTCGAGCACTGGTCTAGAAGGTTCTGGCAAAGTCTGCCAGACACTGATAAACTCCTCTGCTGTGCACTAATCTCTAGACTGCTGGCTAACTAAAGCAGTTTACCTCTCCACTGGGCAAATGCTTAATCTCCTAACTCTTAAACTTCCCAAGCATTCTGACACACGGACGATCAAATAAAGCCGGTAATTGCTAAGTAATCTTTCATTTGAGTGAATTTGAACATTCATGCATCTCTGACGTGTGTTGGCTCTGATGACAAATGGAAGTAACTCAGCGCTCTCTGCTCTGAATTGGGGGGTGGGGGGGGGCTCCTTTCATTTTACAGAACTTGTCAGGGACTCTTATCCAGGGCAGCTCCCGTATTTTGTCAGTTTGACAGCATGTGTGCTGCCTGGGAATCCAACCCATGGCTTGGACGTTCTCATCACCTTGCTCCGCCTGCTCCACCTGGTGAGCTTCAGGCCTGAAAAGACAGTAACACCTCTGACCCTCTGAGTCCTCTCTCTTCCTGAGGGATCAGAGTGTTGAGCTGGTCTTTTAGATCTACAGTCGTCATCATGTCTCATCATGGAGATCCAACCCCTAAAAATATCTCCTCCACCTGGTAAAGGAACACTAAAAGAAACACACCTACTGGTTGGAACCTTTGCATCCTATTACAGTTGCACGTACACTTGGGGTTTTGCAGCTGTACTGGTAACTTTTGTATATATTATATTGTAATCATATACAATCTACTAGCTAATTAAGGGTTTTTTTTCAGGAATGGTTGGAGAGAACACCAGGTCTAGAGAAGGATGGATTCAACTTCTGGGGTCAACTACAAACCAACATTTTCAAGGGACTGATAAGCGAGAAAGATCTAATTGAGGTTTGATGTGGATTTATTCATTATAATTGATCACGCCAATCTTTACATAGCAAAGGAACAATAAATAAATAAATAAAAAACCACAACCCCCCCAAAAAACAGTTCCCTGTGTACTATTCCCTGATAGCAAAAGACTGACTCTGAGATGAAGGAGGAGATGCTGGCAGATGTGAGCAAGCAGAAGGAACTCTTTGTGTCTCTCTTTGATGAAGGCAGACATGAACACTTACAGAGTATAGGTACTCAAGACCATGCCCCCAATATGACGTCCTTGCAATCAAATGCACTTCGCTGTTATTTAGACTTCTGAGTAGATCCATGAGTTATTCATTCTTGTGAATTAAGTCACCTGTGTGACTCACTGTGTGTGTGTGTGTGTGTGTGTGTGTAGGTGAGAGACGGCTGTCCTATAAGGCACTGCAGGGGGCCTTGATGATTTACTTCTACAGGTAAGACAGCTCTCTATTACATCTTACCAGCAGGTCTCAGAACAGCATGATTAGAAATAAATCGGCCCTAGAAGACTTGTAGTTATACCAGCATTTCTTACCAACAGGTCTCAGAACAGGATAATTACAAATGAATTGGTCCTAGAGGATTTGTAATTATATAAGCATATCTTGGAACAGGTCTCAGAACAGCACAATTCCAAATGAATCAGTCCTAGAGGACTTGTAGTTATACCAGCATATCTTAGAACAGGTCTCAGAACAGCACAATTCCAAATGAATCAGTCCTAGAGGACCAGCACTCTGTTGGTTGTAAGAAACTGGATTTCTCATCACAGTAAAGTTAGAGGTGAGCCTACAGTCTACAGCTCAGAGGAGCTACTTCCCTGCTCTGACACACCTGGTTCAGCTCTTCAGGCCTTTAGCGGGTGGAGAAGGTGTGAGCGGGCAGTGAAACGTCCAGGCTGAGCTGGGCGTGGTTCCTTCACGGCTGGGGTTAGACAACGCCTGCTTCTTTCTCGCTCCCTTTCCCGCCCTTTTTTTTGCTCTCATTTTTTCTTTGTTTCTCAGAGAGGAGCCTCGATTCCAGGTTCCGTTTCAACTTCTCACGTCACTGATGGACATCGACACACTCATGACAAAATGGAGATGTATGTGACAGCCCCAGACACAGCACAGAATTACAACACAAATGTGTTCAAAACGAAAGTGGAATTTGAGCAAACCTCAAACCTGTTTGCACAAACTCAATTTTACAATCAAATAATAAACATATACATGAATATATGTATTCCACCTTAACAAACCTTATTATTGAACACCAGCTGCTTCTGTGTCTTGGGTTAATGTTCCTCTGCCTGTGTGTTCTCAGACAACCACGTGTGTATGGTGCACAGGATGATTGGCAGTAAGGCAGGAACTGGAGGCTCATCAGGCTATCACTACCTGCGGTCCACCGTCAGGTACATGCTGTCGCCCTGACAACACGCCATGGAAACCTTCCTTTGCACCAGTCTCCTCCTTCCCCAGCAGATGCCAGGCGAACACATGGACGTTCGTGAACCGGGGGCATATCCAGGGAAGGAACGGAGACAGGCAGAGGAACGGGCTGCACGGACAGCTTTAACTCAGCATCACCGGAGTTTTGGGAACAATAAAATGTTTACTGTGAAACTGAAATCATTAGAGATTTCAAATGGTGGTGTAATACGATGGCCTCGAGTGTCTGTGTTCAGCAGTAGCGTAATTAAAGTCAGTAGTGTACTGAATGTCGTACTTGGACAATGTGTGCACTAATGTTGCACAGAAGGAGGATGAAGAATAGTTTATTGGTATGCAGAAGCGACCCAGATAAGAGCACAGCTCCCCAAAGCAACATTCCTGTATATATGAATGGATGTTAACGAGTGTTTTTGTGGTGGTGGTGTTTTGCAGTGACCGCTATAAAGTCTTTGTGGACCTGTTTAACCTGGCAACATACTTGGTGCCCAGAGCGTGGGTGCCTAAGCTGAACCCCAATGAGCACGCCTTCCTCTACACGGCAGAGTACTGCGACAGCTCCTACTGCAGCAGTGATGACTCGGACTGAAGGAGAAGGGGGGGGGGGGGGGGTAAAGGTGGCAAGTAGAGGTAGTTTACGTGTGTGTCAGGGAGTAGTGAACATTCACGTTCCTGCTCCGTTCATACTTGCGAAACAGAAAGCGGTCAAATCAGCCAAGGACTGAACTACACTTAGATTAAGATTAATCTCCACCGCTAAACTGAACCTGCTGGTGCTACCGACACTCTTGTATATACTGTTCATAAAATGTAAAAGTCACATGACTATGATTTACTAAGAGTTCACGCATTATATCAAACCAATCGACTTTCTGTATATTATCAAAAACAAGATAGTTGTGTATTTTCAGTACTGGAAATGTATTTAATAACTTGTTCCAGATTTAGATTAATAATAGAATGATTAATAGCTTCATAAGAAACAATATTACTCAAGGAAATTTGTAAATTTATTTTATAGAAATGGACTGGAAAAATATTTAAATGATTGACAAAACGTTATAAAAGTGCAATAAAATTTCCTGTAAATCATGAAATATCTATATTATTCCCTTTTTCTGTAAATCATAATAAAATATCTATATAAAATTTAAGAACTGTTGCTGTTTGCATGAGTTCAGTAGTAAGTGCCTTTACAAGCATCAAGACTTTTAAAAGGTTCAGGGCTACACCAGCGGTAAAAATCATGAGAGAGAAATGCGGGAAACAGCTGCCACGGTGTCTGCAACTCCTGCAAGAGGAAAGAGGGAGAAAGAGAGAGAATCAGAGCCATTAATCATACTGGCGTGCCATAATGAATTATGTTTCTTTATATTCTCGCCTGGTGTAACCCAACAGCGTCTTAAACGGTCTTTGTTCCTATAATTCATTTTCAGCTTAAAATGATTCTGCAGTTCATCCTCTTCGCGCTACGCTAATGAAGGCTGGAGCGGGCCGAACCCGGGCCTGTTCTGCTGGAGGTGTTCGGCCCATTTCTCCAGTGCACTTACCACACACGTTATCACCCATCTTTATGTACACGTAACCCCCGTCACCCCAAGACTGCCCCCAGGAATTACGGACTATCCAAAATGGCACCTCCCCTATGAGAAAACATGTTAATGCATTAAATATTACTTAAACTCTACATGCAGTATTGATTAAAAGTCAATTACATAATGACAATGAACCAAGTTAGTTCTATAAGTAAATATTGTATATAATAGTAATATAATAGTTTTAACATTGTTACTAGTGTTAGTATGTGTGCACATTTGTAATATGTCCAATGTTTCCACACGTCTAAACAGAAAAACATCTTTTTTTCTTGTTTCACATTTCTTAGATTTTCATGAGAAACTGACTTATTTTTACATCTAAGATGGCAAAGAGGATTCAAGGGTCAAAACAGGGTCCTGGATAACACCTGGGCACCACACGTGTGTGGGTGTGTGTGCATACACTTCTAACCTGTGGTGTCAAAGCCAGTAATTAGTACAGCATGGTTGGCATGGTGACTGGAGCAGTGGTGCTGAATAATTCCTCCTAGGTAATCCTGCCAGCTTGTAGCATCCACGATGACCACCAGGGGGCCCCACTCTATGAGCCACTCCTGCATCGCCACCTCTTGCTCTCTGCAGCAGATCGATGAAACCATGCACGTGCATGCACACGTGCGCAGACAGACAGACAGACAGACAGACACAGGAGGCTGTAAGGGGTGAACCCAAACACCATCATGGAGATGTTTGTCCACCTTGGTCTTCAAAAACACACTGATCAACAAAAAACAGAAGCATCAACAAGAGAAAGGTGAGTGAACTTCATGAGTTCATGACAGATGGCTGTGGCCCTGACACGCTCTCTCACCTAGAGTTCGATGCCACAGCAAACATGCACACACTTTGCCACGTGCAATGCAGTTTCTCAGTTCAGCCACCTTCTCCACTTCCATAGTGCCATCCTACCTGAAATCAAATGCTGAGTAGTCTTGGACCAGCACGCCTGCATGGCTCTGAGCAAACAGCTGGCACATGCCCGTCTCTGCTTTATAAGGGTACTCTGCCCAAAGCACCAGCTTTGTTTTGGTCTGGAAAAGCACCAACAGTCAGGTCAACATAACAGCAGCGTGAACAACCAGCCTGTAATCCAGTGATTTCTAATCCAGGCCTCACTGAGCCTCAGACGGTCCACGTTTTCGCTCATCCCCAGCGCTCAGCTCTTCACACCAGCTGGGAGAGAGCGAAAACGTGGAGCGTCTTGGAGGTCCGCATGGACCAGGCTGGTGAAACCCTGGTAAAAGTACGTGTGAGAGTGAGTGTGATTTAGGCCTCAAGCACCTTCTTGAGCCAGTCCAGAGTGGTTACTACAGACCCTCCATCACAGCCTTGGTTTTGGTAAGCACAGTCTATGACCTGCTGAACACTCAGATTCTGTAGGATGCCACCCTCCTTCACACACACAGACTCGACTGCTCCCACAACACTGAAGGCCCAGCACCCACCACACTGACACACACACACACACACACAGACACACAGTCATCTTCAGCTCCACACCATCAGCCTCTCATACACACAGTGTCACCATCACTACACACAGGCACTAAGGTTTTAGACTGAGATTAAACAGATATTTCTGTGTGTACACCACTGAACTAAAAATATTTTTTTAGAGATAATACATTTAAGGTGATAAAACAAAAACAAACTTCTCATGCTGCCTTGTTTAAATAGAATGCTACATTGCATATTTTTTGCGTCATATTGCTCGTTTGTTTTGGTTTTTTCTTTGCGCGCAGGCTGCCTCCACATTTCTTTGGCCTGTGAGCGAGTCATAAAGTTCAGATCCTCGTAGATCATCGTTCGCTGTACAAACTCGCCTCCCCTTCTGCAGCGTCATACAGCACAGCTGGATGTTCGTGGTTCGGGCGTCTTGGAACTGGGTGAAACGTACTGACTGCTGGTTCGGAACTGGCCCGATCGCCCCGCGGTCTCTCCAGTCGAACCGGCGCGGATGGTTCCGGGCCATGACGCGTCCATACCGAGTGAGGTTGTACGAGGGCGCGCTCTCCGGACGGGCTCTCAGATAAAGACCTGTGAAACAGGACCGACCAAGCAATCAGTCTTTTATACGATTACAGTACGTTTTGTACGCTTTACTGAGACGTCTTTGAGTAAAATCACCTTTAAACTGTTCTGGTGAGAGGTTGGAAAACTGGTTGATCCCGTACTTAGCGGGATTCCTTAAATCCTTTGACTGTGAGTTTAGAAAGGCCTGCCTCTTGACTGAAGTCTAAAATAAACACCACGGGAAGCAAAAGTGACACATGTGTCAACCTTGTTTTCATAGATTCTGACTAGGGCTTAATAAAAACAACAGAAAAGATCAAATGTCCAGAGTCTTCTCCCAAGGATAAGTCGTGTTTATTCCCAATGGGATTCTCAATTAGCTTACTTACATGAAGGAAAATTCACGTTGAACAAACCGCACACACGACCCTACCAGTGGTGATTTCTCAGAAAGGCCCACCTAGTTTAGCGGAGGTCTGCCAATAATCGTCTACACCACAAAATGTTTCTCGAAGATCTGTTCTAAAGAAATCCTACGGGTACACAGCTGTACACTTGTTATTAACTTTACATACGTGGAAATTGATCCAGTTGTGAAAGTATTCGTCTCTAGTGGCGTAACTCCGATTATACCTCTGATTGAAGGATTCAAAGATCTGTTCATCGGCGTAATGAAGATCCTTATCCAAATCGATTAGTTCAGCATTGGTGAAAGTAGCGATCAGAAAACGACAATATAACAAAACAACAAGTCCTTCAACATAAGCCATTCAAACGGAGAAAACGGCGTTAGCTGACTTAATGTGTAGCTCTAACAATATCTCACAATCAACTTTCCGTTTCAAACTGTGCTAGTCTTCCGTTTGTTATGCGTGAATCACGCAACACTTTAGCGCCCCCTAGCAGCTAAAATAGCGAGCGCATTGAACGGTGCTCCAGAGGGCCGAAAGTTGAATTTCATCTTCTTTTGATGTTCACACCCTCTCTCATTCAGCTCTCAGACTAAGTCTGTATTTTGCGGCTTCGTTACACTCCTATACTCCTTTATCTTAGCTAGATACATATCCCAAAGCATATGCAATTACTGATTTCGTCTCAGTCACTTTGCTATATATATATATATATATAGTGCTCAAAATAATAAAGGTAACACTGAAATAACACATCCTAGATCTCAATGAATGAAATATTCCAGTTGAAAATCTTTATTTATTACATAGTGGAATGTGTTGAGGGATCATCAAAAATGGATCTTCAAAATTATTATAAATAAAACATTATTGTAAAT
>JAOXYF010000010.1:16610746-16625901 GCA_028565775.1 Sternarchorhynchus goeldii
ATATAAACACACACACACACACACACACACACACACACACACACACACACACACACCACACACACAAAAACATACACAGACACACACACCTACACACCCCTTTTCCATTAAATTTTCATGAGCTTGGGCCATTTACTGCATCAAAGTTTCACACACACACACACACACACACACACACACACACACACACAAACACACACACACACACACAAAGTGCTTGGAGGTCACCTAGGCCAGGCATTAGGGATTTGGGAGAGTGGAGGGCCTGGCAGGGCGTTGATGTGTGTGTGTGTGTGTGTGTGCGCGTGTGTGTGTGTTTGTGAGAGAGAGAGAAAGAGAGACGGCTTATCAGAAATTTTCAAGGATATCTGTGTCAGTGAAATTAATATACACATGTTCAGCTGCACTATGTTAATTGTGTGTGACTTTGTGAGCTGAGTGTGTGACTTTGTGAGTGTGTATTTGTATATGATGTTGTGAGCTGTGTGTGAGTGTTTGTACATGATGTTGTAAGCTGTGTGATTGTGTTCATTTGCGTCACTTGCACGTTCATGTCAGTGTGCATGCATGTGAGTTCATGCACAGGTGTGTGTGTATCCGACAGACCTGACTTCGATCACGTGCACTGTTGTCTCTAATCTTCTGGATGAAGTAGAAGATCAGCCAGGCGGAAGAGATGATCATCAGCACAATGAAGGAGATGGAGACGAAGACCAGAGAACCGCGGTTCATGTTCTTGGTTGCTCCTCGCTGACCTACTGTCACAGACACCAGCACAGTCTCGTTCCGCTCCACCAGCGTCAGGATGTCCTTCCCAAATGCCTCTGTGATCATTACCGCCACAGTGTCTCCAGTACCTGTGGAAAAGTTCATTCCTGAATACAGCTCTCCTTCTATACTGCTTATTACATTTCTGGTATTTCTGGTACTTATGACCATACAAACACTCACACTCAGAGGAAAAGCGTTCCTTTTCCAAAAGTGTTGGAAAAACACTTTGAAAAACAGAAAGGCATAAAGGCAACTAACACAGCAGAAATAAACAAATACACACACACACACACAGAGGTAAACACACACACATACACAGAGGTAAACACACACACCTCTATCCTAACAAAATATAAAAAACTAAAGCTGTGACTCAAAGAATTACACGTTAGTACTAATCTGCCTATTTCACATATGCCTATGTCCAATATCCCAAAGGAGTGGTAACGTACCATCAATATGACACTCAGCCAAAGTACCAAGGTGACATGATATACACGATAAGAACAAATCAGTGAACACACATCTGTGAGCAAACAACATCTTCTAGAACATCTTCTAGAAGTGCTAACAAGGCCTGGCTGGTGCAGGATCTGGGTCTTATAAAGCTTGGACTCCAGAAGATATGCCTGTCAGCCTCTGGTACAAAGACTGGCAGGCCTTTGCCCCAGCCGTCCGTCTGTGGACTACAGGCTGGTAATAACTTCTCTCTGAAGCACACGCCCCCGCGCACACCACTCGTAAACATTAGATCGGTCGCGGCCTGTGACCGAGCGTCGACCGGCGAGGGTCAGAGCTGCCGTGTGAGGAGTTGCTGTGACTGCAGGAAGCACAGAAGGCAGGTGACACCCTATTTTTTTTTAAAAAAGACAACCGAGAAACACTGGCTGTACCTAAAACAAGACAAGGACTCTTGCTATTGAAGCACTGCTCATACAAAGCTTTGGTTAACCAGAGATACACACAGGAGTTCACAACCACCCCCTGCTGTGCTGAAGAGAACGCTATGCTAATACAGTGCGAAGACAGGTCTTGTACTCTGCAAAAGCAAAGAACACATACACACACGCACTTACACGCACGCACACACACACTTACACACGCACACTCACACAGCTAATACGGTACACTGGGAAGGCAGGTCTTGTACTCTACAAAAGCCGAGAACACCACACACATGCACTACGTTTGTGGGAGTGTGGGACTTCAGTGTACCAAATCCAAACCAAATCTAAAGAAAATTTATTTCAGGGAAATGACGACAATGTGATCCATCCAAGAAATGTCAGTAGAATAATGACATGTGATTGTGAAACAGGTCTGATCTGGAGGGAAGTGTACGTCGTTCTGAGACGAAAGAGTTTTTCCTCCTTTGAAAGGGCAGGCGTTTTTGACAGCTCCCTACAAGACACTGCGATGACCTCTTAGATAAAAACTCCTGTGTGAGGATGAACAACACCTGCATATCTCCCTGTTCTTAGATGGAACGGTAAATCTGTTCATCTGTTTATATCAGTTTATTACTTATTAACTCATAGATTCATTACAGTCCACACTAAATGTCTAATCTTACAGATTTACAGCATATGACTTTAAAAGACAATATAATCTTTTGATCTAGATATGTGCTCAGAGTGTGGGAGGAACACATGCCCTCACATGGGAGTAGCTTTTCGCAATTCCGAGTTTAAACGACTGAAGGATTAGCTTTGGGATCCATCGTCTTATGTGAGATATTCCCTGACTACGAGCCAACTGCTCCACCTAAAGCAGGTGTTTCATTCCTTCCTCGTGCTGCTTGGACGCTGTAAAAGGTCGCTTCATGTGGATATTGATCGGATGGGTTGGAGTGGAAATCTCCGTCCAGGGCTCATCAAGGTGCCCTGGAGACTCCAGAGAGCCGAGCCTGCACCGATCTACGGGCACTAGGACCTCGGGGACACCAGGGAAGAGAACTGAGGGACATTAAGACAGAGGGTAACAGGTACAGAGGGAGAGTTAAAGAGAGAGAAAAAAAGACTAAACAGTTAAAATTGACCAACAATCAATAATCAATCAGATACATAATTGCCACAGTGTGGAATTGCCAGCCTGTGTGTGTGTGTGTGTGTGTGTGTGAGTGTGTGTGTAAACCACAGGCCTATTAAAGAATATTCTAGTGTACAGTTGCACGTTTGCAAGTCCTCTCATGTATCTTCACCTGCCAGAGACAGTCTATCATGGAACACTAACCTCATGGGGTTGGATCTCATGGAACACTAACCTCATGGGGTTGGTTCTCATGGAACACTAACCTCATGGGGTTGGTTCTCATGGAACACTAACCTCATGGGGTTGGTTCTCAGGGAGTGTATGTTCGATCATACTGACAATGCATGTTTCTCTAACTGACAAATGCCAAAAAAGTAAATTTTACACACACACACACACACACACGCATGCACACACACACGCATGCACACACACACGCATGCACACACACACGCATGCACACACACACACACACACCTGCGTTCATCATGAAAACACATGATGATACAACATCCTGTTCTTCTGAAGGATCGTAGTCAGAACACGTGTTGTACCTCATAAATGAAGAACTCTGAGCTTAGTTCACAGCAGACCAGTCACTCCTACACACACTGACACAGTGAACAATGACTGATATCCAATACCACAGGTCACATCTTAACCATAATGACAGTCACACCAGCCTGTATGAGTGTAAAGACATGTTGGTGTGAGTGTGTGTGTGTGCGTCTGTGTTTGTGTGTGTGCACATGCATTTATGTGTGCACATGCGTGTGTGTGTGTGTGTGTGTGTGTGTGTGTGTGTAAGTAACTAGTAACTGCCCCCATGAGCAGAACAAGAAAATTCACACTGAATGACTCATTTCAGCTTGAAGTCACACCAGAGAACTAAGACCCAAAATGGTGTTGTCAGCTCTAAATATTTTCCTTCTGCTCAATGAAAGGCACCTTTACGTTCAGGCAGCTATACACAGTCTGTGTGTCAGCTACACACAAATCTGCTGGACTGTGTTTTAACTGCACGTGTGAGGCAGAAAACTGGACTGACCTTCACTCCCTGATTAAACAAACAATCCACTCACTGACTGGTCAGGCATAGCAGAGAATGTACAAAATACACATATCTGTAACTTTGGTAACTTTGACATAACTATTACACACACACACACACACACACACACACACACACACACACTTCCTTGCATGTAACTGAAATGTATCTACACCTGTCTCCACATCCTCTCTGCAGGTGTGTAGGTCTACATGCAACATCTAAACATTCATCTTGAGTTGAGCTTCCTGGAATCCACTAACTCTATTACTGCTTCCTGTCTCTCTCTCACCCAGTCACGTGTAGACAGACCTGTCTCTCTCACTCAGTCACGTATAGTCAGACCCGTCTAGCAGAGAGATCTGTCTCCTTCTCCCAGTCAGATACACATGCACACACACACACACACACACACACACACACACACACACACACACACACACACACACACACAGGTGTACTCATGTGCATGCCCACACAGAACTCCACGAGAGCAGAAGTGTTTCAGTAACTGTTGACATGGACACTGACTGTTTACCCTTCACTGTAGATGTTTTCACAGGGGTCAAGGTGGAAAACTTACTCCCTCACATCTGCAAGTGGCCTGACCTTTTCAGGAAGTGCCTCTTTTCTGTGCAAACCACAAAGCACTAAAGCAGAACATTAATGTGGAGACTAGAAAAGCGCCTAAATAAATCCCTGTATTCCTGCTGCGAGGAAGCAGAGGTCCCACTGGCAGGTAGAATTCCTGCTGCTCGGGCGGGAAAAAGACGTGAATTAGTCATGTTCTCCTGCTATATTTACCTCCACCATCGATCCCTTCCTGATGGCTCCTCCTGCCTCCCTCGTGCTGCCTCCTGACTCACTGCCCCCACTTGCCCCGCCTCTTTTTTGTCTGTTTCATCTAGGCTTTGCTGTTTTGCCAGAGCTGCATAAAGTCTGCGGTTAGACTAGCACTGCGCTGAGATGAGCGTGTGGCCACTGCTCGCACTCGGGCGTAAACACAACACCTGCTGACCTGTGATTCAGCGACATTAATGAGCTTCAGACCAGGTGACACTTGAACCTGTAGGGTACAAGTTCTGGGGTGTGGTCAGATTTACATGGGGTACAAATTCAGGGGGTGTGGTCAGATTTACATGAGGTACAAATTTAGGGGGTGTGGCCAGATTTACATGGGGTACAAATTCAGGGGTGTGGTCAGATTTGAATGCTAACCCTAAACCTAACCCACTAAAGTGATTCTAAAGTTCCTTAAAGAACTAACAGTCAGCATAAGGGACAAATCACTTAACTCACAGTGTGTGTGTGTGTGTGTGTGTGTGTGTGTGTGTGTGTGAGGTAATCTGTTGGGCTCTTAGGAAACTAAGGCAGTACTCCAAGTAACAGAGACCTAGAAAGGAATTTTCATAAGCAGATTTTATATTCAGAATAAACTGGAACAACAGATGGTAAGCACACACACACACACACACACACATTCAAAAGCTCCTTCTCTCCCTCTGTCTCAACTTGCATCTCAGTCCTTATCTCTCAAGATCTCTCTAACATCTATGTAAGCACTGCCTGCAGGCGCAACAGGGTAACCTTTCCCTCTGGGACAGAAACACCGCCTCATCCCTCTCTCTCTCTCTCTCTCTCTCGCGCTGTAATGTCCTGCTCCGAGGAGACAGCTCGACTCTCCCTCTGCAATCGGCCATGTCAGCATCATTCCTGGCACGGCGCCAGGTACTGGGGCTGACCTTCGTGTGCCATGGTGACTGTGCCCTCCTTGGAGCTGTTGTTGTAGATGAGGACCGCCGAGGCGTTGAAGGCCGCCGCCCTCAGGATCTTCTCCTTAAACGTGCACTTGCCCCTCTGCAACAGCGCCACCCAGTGCGTGGTCTTCGGTGGGACAGCAAAGCGCGTGTACAGACAGCAACCCTGCATGTCCACCACTGGAGACGGGGAAAGGGGCGGGGCAAAGACAGAGTGGAGAAATCACATAAGTAAGTGGTTTACATAAGCACATGTTTTATGAATTATTTCAGAAAATTGCAAAATCATCCAACAAACAACCCCAATCGAGAGTCTTAGCTGCCCCAAAAATAATACGTGCTGTGTATCAGGCTGTTTATGAGATCAGGAGGTTTTATTTATTCAACATGACAAAGGTCAGGTGGCCCAAGGGGGGAATCTTCCCTGTCCGACCCCACACAGATTCAGTCGTGTCGAGGGTGAGGTTCAGTTCTGCCAGTCTCTGGAGTTCTTAACCATTTATTGTGCTGTAAGTGAAATGTCTCTGATGACTCTGCGTGCTGCTGTGCTGATAAACAGCTTTTCATTTCATGGTGTGTCTGGTGCACAGGGGATGTTTGGTGATTTTGTTCAGGAAAGAGCAAAGCAAAAGACAAAAAAGAGTGAGAGAGAGAAAGTGAAAGAGAGAGAGAGAGAGAGAGAGAGAGAGAGAGAGAGAGAGAAACAGGGAGCAAAAGAGGACAATGCAGGCAGGTCTGAGAGAAGGAGAGTGTGAGCAGGCTCGGCCGTCTCGGCCAATCAAGCACAGTCTGGGATGAGGTTGGACCCCATGGTGACGCCCCGAGCTCTGGGCTATCATGCACAGCACAATCCAACACCACCCGAATGATCCGCATACCATGCTAACAGTTCACCACCACTCACTGTCCTCTGCATGCCCTGGGGGAGGGGGGGAGGGGGGGTTCGGCAGTACGTTCTGTTCAACATCCCTGCTATCCTCCCCCCGTGTGAGTCCCACCCTGGCAGTCAAACTCCGCCCACGGAACTCTGCAGCATCCAATTAGCAACAGACAAATTAGCATGAAATAATTTGTTGCCACTCTCCCCATCAAACGCTGCTACCCGCCCCACCCGTAAGAATCACACACTTAAGGCTCTTTATTGAGCTCTATGAAAAGTATGTAGCTCGTTTAGGGCTGGACAATTAATGGAACTTCCAATTACAAGTCTGGCTTCCAACGATGATGAAAACAAGATAATCAAGATAAAAACAACTCGGGTGCTACGCTCCACTTCATAGCAATGCTCTCATTTTGTCTGGTGTTCTACATGCAGCACGGGCCTGTCTGTTGCAGTAGAGTGCCTTCAAACCACTCTGTCCCAGTGCGACTGGGACACGCTCGGCTCAGCTCGAGCCAAGATGGTGGAAAGAAAGCCTTTGGTCAACAAGAAAGGTAAAATCAATTCAGCTGTCTGGGAGCACTTTGGTTTCGAGGAGATCGACGAGGATCAACAAATACAGTGCAAGATTTGTTGCACGATGATGTCTGCATCACAAGCAAACTGGAGCAATTTGTTTAATTGTCTGGAACTCAGTCGCAAAGTGACTAAACAATAGACCAAAATAAGCCTAACACCCTATCGATTAAGAACACCGTTTATTACGCAACTGCTCAGAGACGTAAAACACAACACGTACCATCACATTCCGCCTAGCAGAAGTGTTAGCGCTGTTAGCAACCAAGGATTCTCGTAAAACCCAAACACTTTGGACCAGCATTACACGACGACAGCGTGTCTCCAGTCTACCAGAGGTCCATGCCTGAGTGATAAAAGTCAGGATGAAATAACCAGTGTTAAAGCAACACCACGTCCTGGGGTTAAAAAAACATCTCTTACATCTGTCCCATGAACTGAAGGAGGAGCCGATTGGGTGTTTGTTTGGTTTTTTACAGGCAGACAGGCTCATCTGTATCATAACACCTCAGTAAAGCTGGCAACCGACACCAATGAGCAGACGCCACTTTGGCCGTGAGTGGGAGTCCTTCCTCCAGACTGATTTAATTTAATATGATTAATTGCTACTCAAACACACACACACACACACACACACATTAATAATGATAATACACATTATGCTATCATCACAATACTAAATATGGATACATTTGTTGTAATCTTAAAGCCCAGGAACCCAGGATGGACCGGGGAAACGTGACCCTGCTTCACCAACAGAGAACAACGAGAGATGAGGAAAAGATCCGGAAAACAGCCAGATCTCCTGAACACTCACTCTAGACGCCATGCCCAAGCAGAAAGGCATCTAAGCAAATTCACAGGCACGTTGTGTGGAGTGAAATTTTTTCTGAAGTTTTTTTTTTTTAATCTACCCTCCACTTCTCCAACAATTCAATACTGGTAGTCCAGGAGGAAGATAATCACCAGACCAAAAGCATCAGAAGAAGATTGCGGGCTAATCACAATGACAAATATTACAACTGAACAACAGAAGAGCTGTTCAACATGACCTTTGCCCTAGAACCAAGGTTCACACTAAAATATGGTATGGCAGTGAGGTGAAGCGAGGATCCAGAGAAGCCAGGCTGACAAATAAGATCAAAGATAAATAAATAATAAATAAATAAATAAATAAATAAATAAATAAATAAATAAATAAATAAATACATAAATAATTGAAAAAATTAATTAATGAAATAATTTAATTTCACAGTAAATATTATTAAGTTAATGTAAAAGGTAAAAGTGTTTTTAATTCTAAGAATAAACCAAATAAATTTAGCATTAATATATTTTACGTTATTGTTTGTCTAATCACCAGACCATGTAAAATTAGCTTATTGTGTGAAATATGCTGAGTATGTTGAGTTTAATAGTTAGGGTAAGTTGTGAAAGTGCAGATTTTATCAGACTTATTTTAGTGTATTAATTTTTATTTGTTTTAGTTTTATATGCACTTAGTCGTTTTAAGAGGTGCACTAGAATATATGTGATCTTACTGTAATTATCTTATTGAATTTTCTTTACCTTTAAATGATTTATTTGCATGTAGAAATATTTACCAATATGTGATAAATGGATATGAATAACTGAGCAGTCCTAGACTCGTACACTTGAATCAAAACCAATCAAATCAATCAAAAATTACATATACATTCACCAGCACACACACACACACACATACACACACACACACACTCACACAAAATCATTAAGACAGTAAAAAAACAAACAAAAACACAGCAAACAGAAAACAACAACATCTGTCACGTCTGACTCATCGGCAGTTAAACCTCCAGACCACACACTTCCTCTCCACTGGGTGATAATTAAAACCAAACCATGCTTTCAGAAGGTAATTAACCTGAGTTTAAGAATGAAGGACAGAAAGAAAGAAAGAAAAAGAAATCGAGACTGATATGAAAAATTCTACAAAATTCACTTATTGCTAAAAAATTGCTACAAAAATCTGCAGTATTATATTAATTCATAATTAATATGCAATTAATATCTGGTGTAATTACTCATCAGTAATGTGAGCAATAACAGGATCAGTGATGGTAACTTTAGCATTTCTTACTATTATGTCTCTTCTCTCATCATCTGACAGGTTTGACAAAAGTTTGACAGATTGAAAAAATCAATTCCTCTCAGTTACAGTAGGAGTTTGAAACAGGCACACAGAGACACAGGTACACAGAGACACAGGCACACAGAGATACAGGCACACAGGTACACAGAGACACAGGTACACACAGACACAGGTACACAGGTACACAGAGACACAGGTACACAGAGACACAGGCACACAGAGATACAGGCACACAGAGATACAGGCACACAGGTACACAGAGACACAGGTACACAGAGACACAGGCACACAGAGACACAGGTACACAGAGACAGGTACACAGAGACACAGGCATACAGGTACACAGAGACACAGGCACACAGGTACACAGAGACACAGGTACACAGAAACACGGGCACACAGAGACAAAGGTACACAGAGACAAAGGTACACAGAGACACAGGCACACAGAGACACAGGTACACGGGCACACAGAGACACAGGCACACAGAGACACAGGTACACAGAGACACAGGCACACAGGTACACAGAGACACAGGTACACAGAGACACAGGTACACAGAGACACAGGCACACAGAGACACGGGCACACAGAGACAAAGGTACACAGACACAGGCACACAGAGACACAGGTACACGGGCACACAGAGACACAGAGACACAGGTACACAGAGACACGGGCACACAGAGACACGGGCACACAGAGACACAGAGACACAGGTACACAGAGACACGGGCACACAGAGACACAGGCACACAGAGACACAGAGACAGAGGCACACAGAGACACAGGCACACAGAGACAGAGGCACACAGAGACACAGAGACAGAGGCACACAGAGACACAGGCACACAGAGACACAGGCACACAGAGACACAGGCACACAGAGACAGAGGCACACAGAGACACAGAGACACAGGCACACAGAGACACAGAGACACAGGCACACAGAGACACAGACTATGTCTATATATATAATGCATTATGTATTATTATTATTAAAGCAATAGCATTCAAGGTAAAAAGACAAAAGCCTAACCCGTTTGAACTAAAACAGCTAACAAAACCCTCTAATCTATCCTCACTCTGTGTAATTGAACCTGTTCTAACTCTTTAACAACTTTTCTTTGTAAAAATTCTAAATTGTTTAGGTCTAATTAGTTTGTGAGATACGTAAAAACAATTTTGATGAGACAGCTTAGGTATATGATATTCTAGGACTAGGTTAGACATACTGTCGTTATACGGTGTGGAGCCAGGTATCTGTCTTCCTTACACACAGCTACCCTCAGGCACCAGTTCTTTACTGTTGTGGGTACAGGGGATGTGGTGATAGCATGTTTACCAGTTTGGTGCATATGCATGGTCAGACGGTATCTCTACAGTTAGGAGACAGCCTCTCCACACTTAGGTGACAGCTGCAGTCTCTCTAACATTTGTTTTCATATTTTATACTTCATTCATCCACACATAATGACCTAGCAGTCAACTAGAATGAAGTACTAAGTAAAGATTCACCAGCAGTTGCAGATCTGAATGAAAATAAAATCCCAGAAGAGCACAGGTAAAAGATATAATTACCCCAGTAAATTTAATCCCATCCAAGTAAATCTATGAATGACACTTTCAGCTCTGTGCAAATATGTATATCATTACTGCAGAGGATTTGCGATCGCTCTGTATTTTGTTCTTGGACATAACAGGGGAGTGAACAAGTCAACTACCACCTGTTGGTCTTTGAGTTCCTTGAGAAGGATGGGCGTTTGTCCGACCGATGTTGGTCCAGGGCTGACGTGGTGCTTCGCTTTGCGAGACACACTTCGATGCTGCGCTGACACAACAGTGCTGCTGTGGGGAGAAGGCGTGACGTTTTGTCCACATTTAAGCAGAACTAAACCTCCAAATTCCACTTCACGCCCATTTGGTGTCAGTGAGTTCAGATGTTTCTTCAAATCTAGTCTGTGAGCAACACGAAAAGATGGACCTGATCTCCACCCACTTGAGTTTACTGCTGCTCAGACAAACTCAGACATGTTTATTTCTCCTGTCACCCACATACACCAGTATCAACGTCAATGCTGTCAGCCTTGTGCTTAAAGAGACAGATTCCTATCAGCCGAATCAAATATGCATTCGCATAATAAAAGTATCGTTTTTTTTTTAATGGTATAGCGATCTTCTGGTACCGCGATACTTTTTCAGTACTGATGTATCGGGCAACACTAGACCTTGCACCTATTTCACCTATTTTGACTTCAGGAAATGCGCTCTGTGCCTTCGAGGCCATGTTGCTTGGGCTTGTGATTTGGGCAAAGGCGTGAAGCTACAGTGCTTGGAGCTTTTCACTTAAATTCAAGGTGCACATTAATACCCTAGAGAAAGACAGCGGGGTGCTGACTGTGTGTTTATGTCAGCTGTGCCTCAGCCAAAAGAGAAGAACCCTAACTAAAATGTGTGTGTGTGTGTGTGTGTGTGTGTGTGTGTGTGTGTGTGTGCACGCGTGTTCATTAGCTAAACTTCTCTGTGTTAATATTTGTGAAACAAAGCATTATGGGTATTATGATTGCGCCTGCACAAGGGCTACATGATATACTGTTTGTTACTCATTTCTGCAGCTGGGTCTGTTTGCAATATTGTTATTACAGAAGGGTACAGTTGGCAACTGACTGCTCTAAATCACCATCCTTTTTTTACTGTGTGCCATGAAAACTGTACAAACAGTTTCCAAAACTCCAGAATATTCTGTGGTTGAACTGATGAACCAGCAATAATACACATGAATACCTCTCGATAATCCTGCATAAAAGGTTTGCAGTAACATGTCGTAAAAACGTTATATATCTCCCTTCTCTGTATCATCATCTCCACACTGCCCCCTACAACGTTCCTCGCCAACATGCAAAGCAAATCGCAGTCATTAATTAAGTACATCTGATACCGATCAGCTCAATCACCTTCCTTCACCATGTCGTTATATCTCTACCCATCCATTTCTCTATCAGAAACGTTTCCATCAACTTTGCAGTCTCCAAAGTCCCAGGTGTCCTGCATTGTCATTGGTTGCTGGGATCCTGTTCTCCATTGTCTGTTGAAAGTCACAACAGGCCGCCCGATCCACCGAGCGTCGTGCCCAGCACTAACGCAGACACCAAAACAAACACACCCCAGTGGAAAGTTCTCCATCACTTTTTTGGGGCGAATGCTGACCTACATTTGTACAGGCTGTGGACTTTTACAGCTAGGCTAGTCAAGATATGTTCAAGAAACATTCGGGATTGCCTATTACTGTGAGGCTTCACTGAAGTAGTGTTTGATATCATCACTCCTATACCAGAATGCTTAATACTAGCATGCTGTGGTTAATAAGTTTGATAGTTAACAATAACTGTTACCATAGGAAAGTGTGAGATGAAGTGTAATGACAAGTCAGAAGTTGGTAACTGTGGCTCAAAAAATATATCTCCAGAAGGCATACATATCCCAGAAATCCCTGCTTTTTGACTCTATTTTTGACTCTAATTTGATGAAAAAATGTGTGACTGCAGGCCATAGGGAGATGAAGTTCTAGCATCAAACTGATTGTATAGTATAATTTGGAGCTCATCTGTTCAACACAGTTAGGCTGAGTTGACTTAACCTGGTATATTTGTAGTCAGTGAATGTCAATATCTGAAAGGAGTAATGGATTAAATTATGAAGTAAATAAATTTAAAAACTACTTAATGCCTGCAGGGCGACTCAGTAACTGTGCACTTGATCTACAGTCTCAGCTTACAAGGAATGTGCCAAGTTTTGACGTTTGATTTGCTAATAAAATCTGCTTAGATATTTCCAGAACCGAAAAAGCAAATAAGCAAGTTGAGCTACAAGAGTCATATGGTAAAGGTCAGTATATATATATATATATATATCTGTGTGTGTGTGTGTGTGTATTATGTGGATGACTATAAAATATAATAACTTACAGCACTGCAAAACTTTTCTAAATGGTATTTTTCATATGTGCCCTCTGCCCTCTATACCATATTTTGTCCATTTTGTATATGATGCATGTTATTCTTACAGCATTTTTACAGCCTTAACATATATACAGGCATAATTACGTGTTAAAAATAACGGTGGTAATGTCTGGACTGTTTGCATATACTGGAGTGTCTCATAGGTTTTTAAGAGAGGGAATAACATCTCCTACCTCGTTTGAAAAGGCCTAGAGCAAGTTTTGCATGCAGTGATCTGAGAAGCGATACTGCATGTTCTCGCCCAACACAAGTACGCTGTCCTTTAGAGGACTTGGCACTGTGTGTGACAAGCCTGTACAAGACAGGAAATAACAAGATGTTATCATCACTATCAGAGGAACAAGAACGAAGCCCCTGCAAATGAAGTCTGAGCTTCACACAGCCGACTTCTAGAAGCTTCTCTTTATTTATTTATTTATTAGAAATAAACAAACAATGGTGGGGGGGGGGGGGGGAAAGTGCTGCTGATTGTGGGAAAACACAATCTCATAAAAGCAGAAGAACATCAGCTACATCGCCAGCAAAGCTAACGGCAGTGCTTCGTCCACAGCAGTGCTACAACAGCGCTACGTCCTGAGCAGTGCTACAACAGCGCTACGTCCTGAGCAGTGCTACAACAGATCTACCTCCACACCAGTGCAAGGAGTCTGGCCACCTGGACTAAGAACAGACTGAAGCTAAAGAACAAATAACCTCTTATCTAATCCCTTACTGTCTCTGTCATTACCACTCCCTTCCCACCAAAGAAAAAAAAACAAAACCCTCCTTCACACCTGCTGTTCTTGGTGCTGTGTGACATGCATGTTTTTATCAGTTTACCTTTGTTTTGAAAATGAAGGGGGTTTGGTGGGATTCTTGACCCTGGCCCTGGAGGTTATGTGAGAGGGGGCTCTGTATAAACACTGAGGCCTTGATGTGCAATCAGTACTGTGATCTCTGGCACTTCCTCAGAGTACAAGCCTCATCACACCCTGTGCCGTCTGCTCAGACATGCACCGCGCTCTTCAGGAAAAGGCTACCTTAATATTCTGATCAAATTCAGATAACGCTCCCACCCGGTGAGACATTCGATTCCTGATATACAGCAAAACCGTTTTGAAGGACTCTACAAACGTCCGTCTACAAACACAAGTTTGCCGCTTGTCGGATTAGGCACTCGCACATGAAAACACACTTGTTTGTTGTGGCTCATCAACTGAATCATTACTAACCGCATTCGGCCCTCAGATGCACAACACTAACTTAATTGTTCTGCACTCAATCTCTCCACATCTTGATCATCTCAAATGAGCGAATATCTAACGACCCCAAACACATCCCGAGGGAGTCTCTCGGCTCTGACGTGGAGAGCCATTAGCCTGCACAGACCTGCTCAACCTTACTGCAATCAGAGACCAACAGGACAACAACGACACTGCAATCAATAGAACTACATTACAGCTCAACACTTCCGTCCTGGATCAATCCTACATATGGCCACAGATCAGATCCTCAGGTTCAGCTAAATACACGCAAGCATGTAACAGGGACACATTCAGTTTCTCTCTCTCTCTCTCCTCTTTCATCTGCCTTCTGCAGTCTTCTGAGGGTTCAACGCATTTAATTGTGCGTTTGGGGTGAGATATGGAGGAGCCCCAAGGAAAAACAGTATCACGGCGTAATCTCCCCACCCTGAGATGTCATCCATCATCTGGATCACTTGTGGCACTCAGCTTCACCAGGCTCTGCTTTACAACAAAACTGTGACCTTGTGCAGTGCAAACCTCTCCCAAGCTCCACAGAGAGCACTTACTACCGGTCAAGAGGCTCTCCCTCTCTCTCTCCCTCTCTCTTTCTCTCTCTCTCCCTCTCTCTCTCTCTCCCTCTCTCTCTCCCTCTCTCTTTCTCTCTCTCCCTCTCTCTCTCTCCCTCTCTCTCTCTCTCTCCCTCTCTCTT
>JAOXYF010000010.1:16637162-16667696 GCA_028565775.1 Sternarchorhynchus goeldii
AGCTTGCTCGTATTGAGTGTGTGTGTGTGTGTGTGTGTGGGGGGGGTGGTGGTCTAAATCACTGTGTCCTGAGGACATTTGAGGATATAATAGCGTATTTATTACTACTCAGGGGTAAGAGAGAGGTTGGATATGGATTTCCATGGGAAGGAGGGTGAAAATGTAACACCAAGAATGTGATTAACCCTTTGTGTGTTTCTGTACAAGCGGAAATATGCTTTGTTATATAACACAAAGTTTTTACTGAGGGATTTTAGTGGTTTTCTCTTTGGTCTTGTGGGGGTTCTGCACAACTTCAATAATGTGTGTCTGTGTGTGTGTGCGTGCGTGCGTGTGTCTGTGTGTGTGTGCGTGCGTGCGTGCGTGTGTGTGTGCGCCGTGCCCTGTCGCTCATAAATCGCGGCCTTTTCGAGGCCACAGTGGCCCTCTCTGCTCCTCCTCTTCCCAGCAGTCACTAATTACACATTTAGCTGCGGTCCATTTGTGTGTGTCAGAGTAGCACGCTCATTACTGCAGCCACAGGAGAGACAAGACAGACAGAAAACAAGAGAGGAAGAGAGAGGGAGAGAGAAAGAGGGGGTGAGATGGAGAGAGATGGAGAGAGATGGAGTAGTGTTTTATTGTTTAGCTGAATTAGATGTTAGAGGGGATATGATAGATGCCCTGAAGCTTCAAACTCTCCACTCTGATCTGTGGAAGCCACATTAGAACACACTTTAATATCAGTAATGTAGAAGCATACACACTGTTACAGACCTCTCTCCACCCACCTGCTTCCATCTGTCTGGCTTTGGTGGGGGGGCTAAACAACCCCCCCCCCCCACACACACACACTACAAACCCATCTCCTCTCATTTTATTGTCCTTAAACTATATGAAACATCTGGAGATTCAGGTGATTAGGTACGTGTCTTCAGCTTAGAAGCAGAACACAGATGCAGTTTGATGTTCACAGAATTTCTGAATAAACACGTAAAACAGGATGAAAAGGCTGGATAGAAACATAACGACACCACGTCCAGCTGAAAAATCATCATGAAACAAAAACAACAGTTTAACACATTTCATTTGTTAACATTATAAGATAAGGCACTATTTTCACGGAAACTGCTTCCAACAGGCTTTACCTATCACTTTGGTCCATTATGTTAGATCATGTCTGTGTAATTCTACGTCATCTCTCAAATTCTTAAAGATCCATCCATCCACAGTATCTCCACCCTTGATGGAGATGCCTGCAGGCTCTCCACATGGGACGCCCATCCAGGGAACGCCACGACTCCCACCCAGGAGAAGCCTGGCGTAGAGGCGGAGAGGAGCATTCATTCATTCATCTAATCGGATCTTTCACATTCCAGGCCAGGGCTCTGGTCCCTCGAGACTGGAGAGTGGCGAGAGCGGAGGGGGGCGGGACGCGCTCCCTTCCCCTGGCACCTCCCTCTCTTTTGGGCGGTGGTGCCTCCCTTGCTCCTGCTGTAATTAAGTTTACCGCACCCCATTAGTGAAGGGGGTCATGGCATGTTGGAGATGCAGCGAAGATGGAAAAGAGCGAGAGACACGTTTGGACAGCAGCCTGATCAAACTAAGGGCTCAGAACAAATGTCTCCTCACTAAAGGGTCCCTCTGGAGCTCAGAGAGCTGCAGCTCTTATTCTAAAGGATCTGATTAAAGGCGAGTGGTATAATGGATGGTTAGTATAACAGAGCATGGCTACCGCACTGGTTTAACGGAAAAAGCCTGCTAACTGTGGACTGTTTTGTTTAAAAGTAAACTCATAAAATCCACTAGCAGCCCATTTTTGTAACATGCTGGAGCAAGTAACCTTGAACACAAAGAAACATCTCACACTGGAAAAGCACTAAGGCTAGAACTTGCTGTGTAAACCTCTCACAGTGGCCTGCACCAGGTCTGGCTCGATTCTGTGATAGTTGTAGCCCAAACCTTACAGAACCGAAGACGACCAAGATGTCCAGGTCGGCCAGCTTCTTCACGAAAGACCAGGGAGATTAGATGCTTTAGACTGAAATATGATTATATATTAAATATGATTATGTTTTTTACATAATCCAGCCACTGGGTGAGAGATCCATATCAGACAAGTACAGTTGAAAGTTATTTCCAGGCACCATGCAAGACCAAAACCAGGTGCCGGACTATGGCTCGACCTGGAGACAGGAAGTTATAGTCAGTAAATCTTAGAGTAAGACGTATTTCTTGGGGTTTTGCAGAAAAGCATTTGGCCCTCTTGTCCTTTGATATATAACTCAGTGGTTTATAAACACAGCCTTTGGCTACACCACCCTAGCTGGTACCTCTGCGTACGTTATTACAGCCACTCCACAAAAAGCGACTCGCCTACATGAATCGCGATCCGGTTCCCGCCTGCTCGACAGCAGTGAGATGACCCAGGCGTTCAAACGCGGGCAGGGAAAGTTCAGAGAAGGCGGCGTGTCTGGAAGAGCCCTGGGGCGACAGCACATGCCCCTGCCAATGCCGGCGTTACCCGGGCCGACGGTTTCCAGGGCGGCAAATGGCATTTGCGGTCGTCTCGGCCGTGGTGCGCGTTGCCGCGGCAATGATTTTCCCCGACCGCCACGCTCATGTTTGCAGCGTTGCCATTGATTGGTTGTAAGGAGGCCGGAGCAACGGTTCGATGGAGAGCCCGTGGCTGGCCAGGAAGCTCGGACACAGATAGCAGTGATAGGTTGCGAACACACCAACGGGAATGTTAAAGATGCAGGGAGATGTGGGTTCAATCTCTAAGTAGCCTTCTGTGTACACAAACAGGGTGGGGTGAGCAGTAGCTGAATAGGCTGAAATCTTTATAACAAAAACACAGTAGTACATTTGCAAAATATAGTAATAACAGTATGAGAACAAGAGAGAGAGAAAAGGAGAGAGACGTGGAGAGAGAGAAAGAGGGTGGGATTAAGAGAGGAGAGAGAGATAAAGAGAAAAAGCTATAGACAGAGACAGAGAGAGAAAGAGACAGACAGACAGAAAAGGTGAAACACAAGATTGGTCACTTGTGTGCCAGTGAGCCAGGGCTTGGCAGGGAGACCAGCAGGTTGTGCCAACCATGACGCCCAGCGCGGCAGCTCCCAGTCCCCCCAGTCCCCCCCCAGTTTGCCCTGTCACGTCCGGGTACCCGCCAGCCTCTGCTCCAGCCGCCCCATTCCGGCTCATGGGGAGAGACTCTGGATTCGGGCCTGATTATACCGCATGTGGAATAATCAGGTCTCTCTGGCTGAAGTTATTATGCCTGTCTAATTAGATGGGAGCAACAATAAAGCACAGCACAGCTCATGTCTAGCAGTGATTAGCCATTAAAGCATGTACTAGCGGGTTCAGAGGGACACCTGCTCTTTGACATATTGGTACCTGGGTATTTTGGGGTCGGTACCCGTTTACAAGCATGAGAAAACTGGGATGTGTGTACTGGAGTGTATTCTTGAAATGTATATATACTAGAAGAGAGTTTGTAGTGTGTGTGTACACTGGGAGTGTTTGTAGAGTGTGTGTACTGGGAGTGTGTTTGTAGAGTGTGTATACTGGGAGTGTGTTTGTAGAGTGTGTATACACTGGTGTACAGAGGGTACAGCTGTACAGGTTCAGGAACATCAAAGAGTCAGACAAGGTGCCGTGGGCACTACAGCTGCTGAGAAGGAAAAGCTCTCTCTCTTTCGCACACACACACACACACACACACACACACACACACACACACACAAGTCTTGAGGTTTTCTATTGATTAATTATATTGGTGATGTTAGCCATACTTCTCTCTAACCTTTTTAGGTGCTAAAATGATATTTTTGGCTTTTTCAGTTTTTGTAAATCCAAGCATTTTTTTTTATGTCAGTGTAAGAATGTTTCCTCACAAGCATGAACTGAATGTCCCAGCAATATAAACATTTCAAACCCCACATGCACTTTAACTTTGCGTGTGCATGTGTGTGTGTTTGTGAGTGTGTTGTTGTATGTGTGTGTGTGAATGTGTGTGGAGAATCCCAGATCAGAAGTTAGAAAGAGATCTGTCATAACCAGTAGTGTCTGTGCTTTTGATTCTTTCTGCTGTGATAACTGTTGTAATGTTACCGTTGTTCTGTTACTGTTGTGATAACTGTTGTAATGTTACCGTTGTTCTGTTACTGTTGTGATAACTGTTGTAATGTTACTGTTATTCTGTTGCTGTTGTGATAACTGTTGTTCTGTTACTGTTGTGATAACAGTTGTAATGTTACTGTTATTCTGTTACTGTTGTGATAACTGTTGTTCTGTTACTGTTGTAATAACTGTTGTAATGTTATTCTGTTACTGTTGTGATAACTGTTGTAATGTTACTGTTTTGTTACTGTTGTTGTGATAACTGTTGTAATGTTACTGTTATTCTCTGTGGATGACACAAGAACACCACAGTTACAAAAATCATGCATTCTTTCTCCTTCCCTCCCTCTTTTCTCTTATAGACACACACACACACACACACACACACACACACACACACACATACTACTGTACTTTCTTTTTTTTCACCAGTAGAATCTCTATGTATTAAAGCTCCACTCAAAGAATTCAAGCCCTCACTCACAAACCCACCTCCCACAGCCTATATGTCCCTTCCTGACTCATGGAGCAAAACAAACAACGTGGTCAGGGCCAGTAGAGGTAGCATTCCCAACACTGGACTGGGGGCAGCAGGCACACTATTAAGAGTCACTGCACGGAGAGGAGTGTAAGAGTGGGTGAAGAGAGAAAGAGAGAGAAAAAGAGACATAAAGAAACAATGGAAGAAGGGAAATGAAGAAAAGGGGGGAGCAGAAAGAGGAGAGAAAGTTACGTCAGAGTGAAGATGGAGGGAGAAAGGGAGAGGGAGGAGAGGGAGTGAGGAAGAAAGATGTAGGAGATGGAGAGAGGGAGAGAGAGAACGAGGGAAGAGAGAGAGAGAGGGAGGAGTGAGAAAAAGGCAGGAGAGGGAGCAAGAGGGAGGAGAAAGAAGAGAGAGGGAGGAGAGAGAAAAGAGGGCAAGCTGGAGAGAGAAGGAGGAGAGAGAAAGGAAGGAGAGTGAGGAGAGAGAAGGAGAGAACTGAAGGAGAGAGAGGGAGAGGGAGAGGGAGGGAGGGGGAGAAAGCAGAATGGAGAGTTGCGGCTGTTTGGTGCTGTATTAAAATGGCCGATCAGACCTCCCACCTCTTGGCATTCTCTTCTTCGTCTTTCTGCTGCAGTGCGTTATTAAAATAACAGTGCAGTACGTGGACTCCATCGGCAGAGCATGGCACAAGCGCCTGACCCCATTAGAAGGGTTAATTAGTACAAAGGGCTGCGGCTGGACTCCAAACACTCTCTCTGGTGCCCGTGAAACCCTACAGCTATCATACTTCTCCCAACCGCACCTGCCTGCAAGACCTGCCAGCCGTGTTTCCCCAGCGATGTTTCCAGACAGCTAAATGCCAGCTGTCAATCAGGAAGGTACCATCGCAACGAACAACCAGTAACCTATGACACTAACATAGCTTTAATCAGCGCTCGTGAATATCATCTCGGTCCTTATATAGATTCGTAATTGAGAATATGAGACTGGAAGTGGACGCAGGGCAGAGCGTGGCATTCAGCGGAGCTCGCTGAGGAGGCGATCTCTCTTGCCGGCTCTGAGGTAGGACCATTTCTCCTCGGGCTCCGTTTCTACCAGTGCTGACAAAAAGGTTGCACTGCTGGATTTGACCACATGACATGTATTCCATCTGCACTACCACATACTGCTTTAGTCCCCCCACAGTGTTAGTAATGCAGTGGGCTAAACCTAAAAGTGGTCTAAAAGTGTTTTTGGCAAGATGAAGACAGTATAATGGCTAGACTTCCAGAAACAAATACTTGAACACTGTATACTAAAACTGCACACCATGTTTCAGATGGTTTGGCTGGTTATTAGCATTACTGTTTGTCAGGCAAAGTTAACTGGCTGCTTTGTTTGTTTGTAATTTGGTTTCATGCGTTTCCTTTAGAACTCCTAGCCTCAAGATATTTTTACACTTCTTGTGTAAGTGAGGTGAGAGGTTTCTCAGCTGGGGTGCTGATGGCAACCGGCTATTCTCTGTGAGTGTGGACTCAGGATTACCTTGATCTCTGGTGGTTGGAGCTGCAGGGATGTGTCATGTCGTGGTCCTGACATGTGCTTCTCAGGCTGTGTAGGAAGGTGTTAGTTCAGTGCTGTCGGGAGGTGAACCAATCAAAAGTCCCCAAGCTACACGGCAACCGTCAGCATTGTGCTTCTAAAACACACACACAAAAGCAATAACATTAATCCTGGCACGAAACACAGAAAGCAACATGAGTCTTTCATAGGAAGGACACAGACACGCGCAGAATGTTCCGATATGAGGGTTTGTGTCGATCTGTTGTGTCGGGGGAACAACCGGACGCTCCGCCCGGACAGCCGGAGTCCAGAAACCAAGCGAACTGTCCTCTATCTGGGGCTCTAGAGATGTCACTCAGCTTTCATAACTATTGGTTGTGAGTTATTGCAAATATCAAAGAGGAATTCAGAATGCGCATGATACCGATCTCAAGGGACCAGTGTAGGTCTGAAGGGAGTGGGACTTCATTTCCCACAAGCCCGGGCTCCCAGGGAGCCCAAAGCTGGCATCTCATGAGGCTCTCCCCCGCTCTCATTCCACCATCGTTATGAAACTTGGCAACCAGTTGGGTGCGTGCCCGCGTACGTAAAGGAGCCAAGTGCTTGCCGTTCCCCCTTCTAGCAGGCTGGCATGGCTGGCATAGTTGGCTGAGGACGGAGAGAGAGGGTGGCATCACATAAGAGGAGGGGTATGTAACTACCAGACAGTTAGGGGCAAAAGGGGCCGCTGGGGAGAAACTCAGACCAGAATGAATAATATATGGTTCTTTTCTTTCATGTTCATAGAGATGTTGACTACTATCTGAAAACACAAGATATGTTCCTTCAATAATTAGTAACAAACCTACTCTTTTGCACATCTTTTGTGAATTCCAGCATGCCTTGCTATTAATTTAATTAAACTTTGGAGGTAGGGTCAAGAAGCCCCTACTCCCTTGGCATTTAACAATGTTTTAACTTATTAAGATATTTTGTTGAAAGGACTTAAAAAAATAGACCAAGCATATAGACTCTGTAGACGTATAGAGACACAAGGTCAGTCTGTCTCGGCCCCTTCTGTATAGAAAAGATGAAGGGAATTTAATATAAAGCTGATAAAGAAGCTACAGAATTCAGATCTGCACGATATTTATTCACACATGTATTTATGCATAAATGCGCGTCTGTGAATTTCATGTTCGTGTGTTTCTCACACAACAAAGACTTCTTTGTCCTCCCGAACTGCAACCCTCATCACTGCGCTTTGGAGCCTTCCGGAATATTTCACTCAAGTGTTTTCTGTACAATGACAAAAAGAACATTTTGACCCTGTGGGTTGAATCAGTGCACCTTGGAGGCCAGCACCTTCTATGCTGGAGCATGCTGCAGTTGAAAGGTGTCTACAGTACCAATAAAAACTCAAGAAAACGTGGCAACTCTAACACAGGCGTCCTTAGTGCAACTCTAACACTGACGTCCTTAGTGCAACTCAAAAACTGACGTCCTTAGTGCAACTCTAAAACTGACGTCCTTAGTGCAACTCTAAAACTGACATCCTTAGTGCAACTCTTAACACAGACATCCTTAGTGCAACAGTAACACAGACGTCCTTAGTGCAACTCTAAAACTGACGTCCTTACTGACATCCTTACTGCAACGCAATTCTTATCATAAGAATCAGGATTCATAACTTCTACACTCGCATGACCAACATGCCTTGTTATTCAAAGCATATGTGAACAGTTTTATTATTTTTTTCAACTTCTGCAAGATGAAAGAGGATTTACTCTGTTCTGAATGTTTTCTTGCTGGCTTGCACCAACAGAACCTTTAATATTTCCCTTCACTGCAGCTGCTGTGGGTTTCACCACAACAGGACAGCACTGGAAACAAGCCTGTGCTCTCTGCGGTCCTTCGTCCTAGCTAAAAAGAATCCTAAATAAGAAAACCCCAACAAAATGCAAGTCAGAATTAAAGATACTCTTTAGCTATATGTAAAAAAAATACTAGAATCTGATAATGTGCCAGTGAACTCAAATAAGACTGTGGGGCGTGAATGCAAATGTTCTGTGTTGGTGTGTAGTGACCTGGTGATTGACAGAAGGCGTAAGAGGACACTGCTTGGTTCAGCTAGCTGTGCCGAGAGCCATCTGGGGTGAGAAGCCTCAGGAGAGAGTGACTAACCCCTTCCTCTCTCTAGGTGACAGTGCTAGCCTGCATAGCCTGCACTGGGTTTGACGGTGGTAATTGACAGAAGCTGGTGTCGGCTGTTAAGAGACTGTTATAAATAGTCCCTCCTGCTCGAAACGCCTGAAGCAGCGGAGGTGTGCGGAGACAGGAGCTGGTGCAGAGGAGACAGCAGTGGCCATGGTGACCAGCACAGCAATTAACAGCTTCCGCGCTAAGTCCAAACAGATGTGGAGGATACTCTCTGTGGAGGAAACTGCCAAATAAATTCAACAGAAACCCGGTTCAGTGCTCATGCCTGCTCGCACCTTTGCACACAGAGCTCGAGCCCTGAAGTTACTCCCACCCACACCAGCAGACCATACGACAGGAGCCCGCAGAAATCGTTTTTGACCAACAGGGGTCGCTCTGAACACACGATGTTGAGACGATTATTGGGACCGAACGCCATGTTGCTTCTTGTAAAGAGACAGCTGCTGAGGGAAGAGAAATCAGAGGCCAGAACCCCAACAAACCCATGAGAGGAGAAACTTTTTTTCAGGCTCAGCTAAGATCCACCATTTCTTTTTGGATCAGCTGCAGAGCTGAAGAGACTCAAGGAAGATACTGGTTAGTCTACAGACCACCCCTCCTCCCACCAAAACACACACACACACACACACACACACACACAGCCAACCCTGCTACCCGATGATACAGTTTTTGATGAGGAATCTTTTGTTTTGTTTAACACAGGGCAACGGACTGGAAAATAACATTCTCAAATCATCTGCGACCACATCGCTTGCTCTGACCTTTACAAAAACCTTAATTTGCAAACCCTGTTTTCTGTGCCCTGGGTATGCGCATCACAGGACAGGTGTGAAGCTGGCACACTGCCTCTGAGCCGCTTCACATTCACCCTGACTCTCCGAGGCACGTCGCACGGCTGTGGTTTGATCCCAGGGTGGTCTAATAAACGCTGTCACTTCACACTCTGGGAGAACAGGATTCATGGAGCCAGGGGTCAAAAACTACAACTCCCAGCTAGTTTGATCAGTCCAACTACTTTGATAACAGCAATGTAATGGATGTTTCCAGAACTGGGAATCATAGTGAGACCTGCTGGACAACAAAAGTACAGAAAAGCAGTCTTAACTTTACGCACCAAAAGAGTTTGAGGGCATTTCACTACCAAGTTGTGTAAATGAGGTAGCTATGTGTTTCTATGATGCTATCGACAGTGATAGTTCACTACAAATGTGAACTATTAGCACAGGGAATGGAAGCTTTAGTAATTACATGATTGTTACCTCCTCTGTCACCTTTAACTATATCTATAAAAACTCATTTCAAGAGAAATGAATCATCCCATATAAAACACAATGGCCGACCAATATCTCAGCTTAACACAGGCTTCAGACAATCGCAAAGAGACCAAAACTCACAATACTTATGAGATTACATGAACTTAGTCAAATGAAGCATTCAGGGTGGTTGAACGGTTCTTCCTTTATGGAATTAAAATAAAGAAGAAATTGTCAGCCAGATACGTCACCAATAATAAAATACATTCAGACTGTGGAATCGTAACCTGGATTTAGTAAGGCCAGATGGTGTGCTGTTTGAAGTCGCCAGACATGTTGGATGAACGCATCCACACCCACTTTCATACCCACAGTAATTTGCAGAAAACAGAAGTTCTTTCATACCGTTCTTGAAATGTTTACTACTTCTCGTCATAGCACGTCAAGCTTTGGTCTTAATGCACTGATGGTCTTAATGCTCTGCCTAGCCAAACCGTGAAGATCCATGGCTGGATTTGTTGATAAAACTTCTTCATAATGGACTGTATTTCATTTTGCTTTCATATTTTCTCTTGGTTAGTTACTGAAGTAACATCAGTACACGCTAATAGTTATGATATACATATATTGTATCTTACATTTATACTTGCAGTAGTCATGCCAAGAGCAAACAGATGGTAGAAGAGAGATGTGTCACTTTCTGTGGGGAGATTTCTTACAATGGGCTACAAAGACACTGTTGGAGTGAGTTTAAGGTAATTAAATGGATGACTCTTTTTAATAACTCAAATTCATTTAGATATTTTAATTTGTTGATATCATATCAAATGAATTCCTTGTGAAATCAGACCTCTTTCTACTTGCATATTCATGATTTGAATATTTTTTCAGTTCTTTTCACATACACCCTCACTTAACTCCCCCAAAAATGCGTTTGGAATCTACACGCTGAAAGGTTTCGGTCAGGATGCGGTGACCTGCCTCCTTCATTACTCACTCAGCAGCATTCCGAGTGGCATTCCGAGTCTATCCACGCCGCTCCCCGTTCTTGTGGTACAATGAAATGGAGAAAAAAAGAGTCTCTTTGATGCTGTTTCTGAACCAATGGTCTCGTCATAGCCGAGTCTGCTGATCCCATTCAATGAAGAAAGGTTTATTGTGTTGACACACACAATGAGAGCCAACTGTCAGCCGCTGGCCAAGAGAACGGTGGCTCAATCACGGGTCATCGGTGTTTGGGCAGGGAGACAAGGCTCGAGAAGGTCACCCCTGCAGGGATCCTGGGTAAGCTGGGAGCTTATTGAGGTCATGTAGATGCTATCACGGCCACCTGTCAGAGAGGAAGCCCGCCTGACGTACAGGAAAACAAAGGAACGGCTCTATATGCCTGTTTTTTTTAACTCCCTCCGTTAGTCTTTAATGCAGGCCCTCTCATTTAGAAAGATATCTCCAGGAGTGGCTAGTCTGTCGTGTGAAGAGAGCGCTGTCAGCCACGTCTCGTGTGTCTTTCACGAACAGGTCTGATTACCACAGCAGCGCTCACACACCAGGGTTCAGAAATGGACCGTTGCACTTTTAATGAACCGTTGGTATCCGGGCCTGGACCGCAGCTATGGACCGCACCCTTGGCCGAGCTGCATGAAACAGGGCGCTGATTCGTGTAGCGCCCACCCTGTTGAACACCTTTGATCGCACTGCCTCCGTGAACCTGACAGTATGTTATCACCCAGGAGGAGGTGTATTTCAGCAAGCCTCATTAAGTGACTTAACATGCATATATACTGTATGATATACACTCTATGATTAACATTTCATGAGGTTTGTGATAATATAATATATACTCTATGACTAGACTCTACTAAATTCAGGGTGATAAAAATCATGTCGTTCTATCTGAAATCTGAAAACCTTTTTTCAGTGAAATATCAGATTTTATGTGTAAAATAAATGTCTTAAGTGGACAGCACAGTTATTTAACGGCCCTAGCTGAATTTTTCCTGACACTGTGGATAGGAAAATTTCCTTAAAATATAAAATCTAGCTAGCTAGCTAATGTAGATTTAAAGTTAATAAACACTGCCTTTGTGGCTTTGACATAACCTTTTCGATGGAATTACAAACACCGCTGTCATGGCTTGCAATTACTGAAGCCCCAGCATCTTGCAAAACTAGCGTTAGCATGACGCTGCCTGTCGTGTAATTCTAGAGATGGGTCTAACGTTAGCATGGCGCTAACTCTCTTGTGTGAGGCTTACATCAGTTTGGAATCTGTGGCCTTGTCAAAACAAACATTTTCATCGCAGTGAGAGAGAATGGAGTCAGCGGTTATTACTCCACTCAGGCAGGTTATTGGTTTAGCATGGCATGCTAGCTAACGCTAACTAGTTAACTGTAACTAGACAAGTGTCATGTAGAAGCCAACACGCAGTGAAAATTAGAATTTGTCTTCTGAAATCCAGGAAGTACATAATTTTTGACAAACATGAAATTAATTAATTTTCTCAGTGCCATACTGTATGAGGTATACGCTGATGTATGACGTATGCTCTATGAAATGCCTATTCTATGATGTATTCTGTAAGAAATAAATATACTCTGTGGAATATATACTGTGATGTTCACTATATACTGAATATTATGTATATACTGCACTCTAAGACATATCCTATATGATTTATATGCTGTGTTAAATGTCATATGACATATTTTATGATGTTTGCTGTACGATTTAAGCTTGGTTTGCATTGTGAAAGCAAAAGATGGCATAGAGAAAAGTTATTCAGTCAGCATAATCCAAGAAATATCTTTAACTGTCTGGCAGCTGGATGGGTTTTGCAAAGATGGCTTATTTATGATTAGCTGTGCACCTCGGTTCTCTCCACAAAGACAACTCAGACTGCACACTGTCACTGTGCACATGGACCCGTCATGGATAAGAAGCGGAAGGACCCAGAGATGAGGCGTGGAGAGTCGGTGAGCCGCTCAGACCTACTGCGAGAGAGACAGGAAAGAAGAAGACAGTCGTAGATGAGTGTTACTGCGCAATAGTCTCAATTTGATCTAATTTATTCTATTACGGTTTGAAAGTTACAGTACAAAACGGTTCTTTATGTTACTGATGACTATTATTTAGCTGTTTTGTCTCTATGTATCTTTAGAACCGATTAACTCCTTCTCCATTATGACTTGCAACACAAGTCAACGCTGAAGGATTGTATACCTTACTTTATTTATTTATTTATTTATTTATTTATTTTTGCTGGGTAAACTTTTTGGGATTTCATCTAGTGCTACAGTGCTTTACCCCTGAGAGTAAATCCCCACAGCCTATCACCCCTTCTTCATGTGCTTCACCCTGGGGTTGGCAAAAGGTATCTATCATGCATTTGTATGGCTGATACTTGCGATAGCCCGGCTATCAGCCATGTGTCATCTCACTCCAACCAGGGAGGCATCTGGCACAGGAAAGATAAAGCAGGTTTGCCAAGAAATATGGATGTCAGGATGCAGACTGAGTTTATCACAGTACACACTGGAGAATAAAACGCAAGAAGACATTTCCGAAACATATTTGTAGTGAGGAATTTCAAAGAATGTCCATGGAATTCCGTGTCGTGCTGTTTGTGAGATTCTTCATGTAAGTTTAGTGTAGACTGAGAGGTTCTGAAAGTGTCATTTTACTCCTCTGTTGAACAACTTATATCATCATGTTTGGGGGCACACAGTTCCATGAATGTACAACCTGTGCATTAAATAATACAGACATTTTATGAACATTAATTTGTCTCCAAGGAACACTGCTGGAGAAGTGCCTCAGGTCTTGCCTTGCAAACTGACCAATTAACAACAAGAGGCAGCAGGAAAACACACTTCCTGTTTCTCAGCACCATAAACCTCAGCAACTCTGATTCATCTTTGGAGATGTGAAATGGATTCCCATTCATGGTTCTTAGCTCTGTGATCAACTTCATAGGTGAGTTTCTGACCTCATAGTAATTTCTGTCTGACTCTGCCATTGCACAGACAAACACACAAGCTCTGGCAAGACCCAGGAGATGCTGTGACATGTCTTTACCTAGCTTCCCCAGTTGCAGTGTTTCTGGCCGTTATTACCTCCATGCCACAGGTCCACAGGCACCTTCCTGACATTACAGTCAGGTTTATGTCGTCCTGGTCTACTGGGCTGGACCACTGGGTCAACCGGTTCCTTTTTCACACATTGTATCCTACAGAAGCCCGGGAGGCTCATGCATCAAGCCTCCCTGCTCTCACTCCAGTGCTCAGCACTGTCACCCTACTGATCATCAGGTTCTTCTAGTTCACTCCCACTTAATTACCCACACCTGCCCCCTGCTGCCCCTGCTCAGTCTGCTTTAGAGGCTGCTGAACTGGGTCTTTTGCTTCTACAGTGTAGTTTCTGAACTGCATTGATTCAGTGTATTTTTCTAGTTGATCTACCCATTTCCATTTGCTGCCTGTCCCTCTGGTTTTCTGAGTTTGATTTGCCCTTTGGTATTATGTGTACTGGAGAGTTAAACCTAGTGAGTTTGCCTGATCCCTACTAAGATAGTTTTGTTTGTTTGTACTATTGTACTGTTTATGTCTTTACAATAAATGTAGGACTGTATGTTTTCTGTATTCCTGTATCCTTGCATCCCTTGTATCAGGATTCATTTTGCACAAAAGACACAACCAAGAATGAAAGGATCCCCAGTGTGCCATAAAGTGTTTTAGAATTCTGACGTTGAGTTTAAAATAAGAAACACATTCCTAAGTGTATTTACACAGTACAGAGGTACGATCAATATGACTCATGACGTCCTTCACCTCTAAGAAACGAACACACAAAAATATTTTTATTCTTAAGGAATAAAACCCTGTAACTAAACCACGGAACAACCCTCCACAGAACGGCTTTCTTGCATAATGATCCGTTATTGATCGGCATTTTCACACACAGTTCCCAGTCTGGGGCTTGATTTCACAGCTCTGCCGATGTCTTTGTCTTCGAGCTTGTCAGCTTAACATCGATTATTAAAGTTGAACTCTCATATACACCAGCTCCAGCTGGATCCCACGCTGTGCCTGCAGCGTTTGGGAAGAGAGGTGCGCTTTCATCTCAAACAGGCGGGCAACAGCTATTACCATTCAGCTCGTGATTCCGAGAGTGATAATGTCAAATCAACCCGGCATAAATTAAAGAGGCGTTCTCTCTCAGCCCAGATCGCTCATGTGAGAAGCCTCCAGTAATAAATACAAGAGGATTGATATTTCAGAGCGAACACGCAGACCCTCATCAACTTGGTGATGCCTTGGAGTGACATTTCTTGGCGAGACATTATGCGCATCAAATGTGGCTCTTTAATAAAAAACATTTATTCATGAAACAGGATCATATCGTATGATGATGTGCCCCACGTGACGTTCCTGCAATTCTGCCTTCACAGCTTCGAAATTTCCCCAGAAAACACAGGCAGGGGATGAATTCAGGCGCGGGAGGAGCTTTTCCGTCGCTCGCTCTAGCACGAGCCCCGGAGAAAGCACACGATTCATGTGATTGGCATCTGTAGTTCCCTGAGGCCACAACAGTGTTTTGCAGAAAGCACTAATGTAACTCTAAGTTAGACTGCAAAAAGCATCATGACAAATCAGTCATTTTGTCTGCAAAATAACTTAGGTCACACACACACACACACACACACTTTCCAACTCTTCAATTACACAGTGAATGCTGAGTTCTGATTAGCTTTATACATTGCACCTTTATTTACAATTACTTATTAACATAGAAACAATTAAATAATTAAAATTACTAAAAATATATCAACTCCTAACTACTAAATAAATACACAAGGAATTAAAAGCATGCAAACAAACGGAAATAAATAGATTGAGCATGAAACTATAGGCCTTTTATACTTTATAGCCTGTTAAATTAAGTGCTAAACTCAGAAAGTTTCCAGACTGGCAGACCCTCATAGCAAGCCCTCATTTAGAGATTTTAAAGGGGTCAGCAGTAGTTCTGTAGCAGCCAAAACACAATCGGATAAAGGAGAAGAAAAAAGAGAGATGATTCAAAAGTTTCATTTATGACAGAAATAGGTGGATGTGGAACAGTGTGCCTAATTCAATATGTCTGCATTTCTGGAGCAGATCGGTACAGAAGAGGAAGGCAAGAACCATTTTTAGCTGGTATTGATTTGTGTAAATGCTTGAAAGAGCCATTTATTACAAAGACTCACATTTTTTTTGTAAAATGGGGCACTTAAGAGAGAATGCACATAAATCAAGAATTCTTGCCATCTCATGTCCTCTTTCTCTCTACTGCCACACAAAATCACAGAAAACAGATATAACTGCTTTTTATTTCGGTGTGACTGGATACTGAAGAGCTAATAAAGATTCTACTGGGTCCACCATTGTCCCACTGAAGGGTGAGATGAAGAGGGAAAGAAATAGGCAAATCAGTGTCTTGCTCATCAAAAGCCTCATCACTGAAGGCTCTTTAATGTTAATACAGTCCATCACAGCAGAGACACACACACACACACACACACTGAGAGAGAAATCATATAGAGGGGGTGATAAAGTGTGTGTGTGAGAGAGAGAGAGAGGAGGAGGAGGAGAGAATATATAAAGAGTGAAAGAGAGAGAGGAGAAAGAAAGAGAAGAGAGAATTAATATAAATGAAGAGAAACAGTCAAACTTTCTAACACCACTAATCCTTTGAAGGGTTTTAGTGATATAGTGCTTCATGACTGTGACAGCTGGTTTAATAACAGCAAAGCCAGTCAGCGCGAGAACCTCTCATATACATGGCATTAATTATTGAAGTTCTGTAAAAATAAATAATAAATTCAACTGCACCATTTGGGTGTGGGAGGTAGGTTACATTATTCATGAGTTCAGTGTTTGTAAGGGTAATAAGAAATAAGCCTCACAATTGGGAGGGCAGGAAAAAAAACCTCTCCGCTAGAAAGTACTTTAATTGGTATTAAACACTTAATTTGACTCAATATTAAAACAAGAGGAATATTTTTGCGAAGTTATCTTGCATATATATATATATATATGACCTTTTTATGTGGGTAAACACACTCAGATACAGATAATTAATACCCTCCCTAACCAATGTGTCCCATTAATACCACAAACTATATACTTCATTAGAATTCTTCAGTAGAAAATAGCCTTGTACAAATCACAAGGAGCATAAACTCTATGAGGGCCTTATCTCTGTAAACACACTCTGCTTTATCCTGTGTGTTTGCAGTGAAGTGCTCCAACACAGTGCACCACAGAAACTGAACTCCCCTGCACCTTCCTTTCAAGGTGACAAGTTCTAAGGTGTCCTTTACTAATTAGACCCTGGATTCCAGAAAATACTACACTTTGTTTTTGTTTTGTCCGAGCCGAATGGTTCTTAATGTAATCAGTGGGTACGATTCACCATATGACACCAACATCTGGATAGTGTTGCCAGTCCAGTGGTGTAATTACATGCTGCACATTCATGATAATGAATTGCAAAAAAAAAAAAAAAATTACAACAAAAACACTCCTATTTCCATGGCTTGAAAATGTTAAATGTTAAACTCTCATACCAGTTTCTTCCAAAAGCCCAGTAAGTGCCACTCATTCTTGATAAAAACATACTCTCACTCTCTTCTCTCACTTGGTCACATCTAAAGACTCTGAAGTCAAGCGTGAAATAGAAGGTTTACAGAGAGATTGAATGGAATAATATGGGTATGAAGCTGAAGAAATGGAAGGTATTTTTCTACTTTTTGAAGATGAATAGTAAACTAGATTTACCTCAGCTCCTGTAGTTCATACATATTTGAAAATCAACAGTCTTGCCGCAGAATAGTTACAATAAGAGTAAAGTATGAGCCCAAATAGCTGAAAATGTGCAGTATGAAATCTTTAAAATACGGTAATGTGGACAGTGGTAGGATCAGACCCTACCTGTGTGATTTAGAACTAGTAATAACAAGTCTGCCTGTGGTCGATATAGAGGAGCAGTACCTCTGCTACACAGCAGCTCAGTGCAGTCATGTAAATAACCATGTAGTTGTGTGAGAGAAACACACACACACACACACACACACACGGACTGAGAAGCAGAGATGGAGATAAACAGAGAAAGGGGCCCAGAGAGTTACAGTACAATGCATGATTGCATCTGGATTGTTTTGTTTATTCAGAATGTCATCTCAGTTTTACTTAAGACAAAATAAATTGGGGATAAATCAGTGCAAGTCAGTTGATTAAACTGACACAAAATGTGTGTGTTTTCCTATATTGTTCTTTTACACTCCAGACACTCATGTTCCAGCTGAGCAGCTTTCTCATGCGGGTTGCTGTATCAGCACCAGGCCGTCGACGGTAGCGATTGCCCCAGGACCTCCTCTGTTTCTCCACCCCCCCCGCATGATTGACAGCTGCTGAGAGGGACGGCTCTGTGCAATTAAATGGCTCTCTCCTCTTAGAGTGCCAACATGCCACGATGACACCCGTGGACTGGCCGCCGTTGGCTTTGGCTGATACGCAACTTAATGATGCCATCCTTCAGTCCTGACACACACACACACACACACACACACACACACACATACACACACAGACTATCAAATAAGCCTTATGCCTTACAGTGTGTGCATGAGTGTGTTGAGAGTGAATTAAACACCCTAAGTCTCTGGAGAGCTGAATATGTTAGAGAACGAAGCTGAAAGTGGAAAGGGGAAGGGAAGTCTGCTTCTCGTCCTGACCTCCTTCTCAACACTGTGAAGAATTCTTCTGCTTCCACAGGAGTCAGGGAGAGGATAAATGGCCCTCTGAATAGCTGGTTCTGGATGGCCAGTCATGCAGAAGGAAACAAACAAATTTATTCAGCTAAGTGATCAAAATGTTTAGCTGTGATAAAAGTTATATAACTTATATAGGGTTTGGGGAAAACGCTGAAAGACAGGAAGTTCCACATGGCTTGGGGGAAACTTTATGTCAAAACCATCTATACTGAGAACCACTGGAGATACCCACTCTATGTGTGTGTGTGTGTGTGTGTGTGTGTGTGTGTGTGTGTGTGTGTGTGTAGGTGGTCGTGTGCATCTTGGTTTGAGGATCAGAAGGTTGCTAGAGCTGAAAGGTCAGACTGGCGCCTCTAGCCAGTCCTCAGCCATGCTGAAAAGGTCACATGGTGTTCCTGTGTTCCCCGTGCTTGAGAACTGAGCCGCACCTCACGTGCAGAGATGAGAGCACTACAGCTCACACTCACCCATGCGATGTTCCCATGTTCTCACCTCACACGCAGTCAAGAACACTACAGCTCAGCCTCAGTACGAGCCCTCCACCAGTCCTAGCCTTCACAGCTAGCCTCTCGCTAATGGTGTGCAGCTGAAACCACACTTCCTAGGCTCCAAATTCACTCCTCTTAAACTCACTGCATTTCTCCACACTTCATTACTGCCACAGTAATGCTACACACAAGAATCCATGATATGAATTCAAATTGAGTAAAATAATTACATTAGAGAACCTTATCATCACCCCTTCACTAAACTATTAATTAAAGTGTACTTGCGTCTTGTGGTCTGTACTTTATAAAGTCAAAGCCTTTATCTCCAGTTCCAAGTTGATGACACCATCAGTAAAGTATAACAACCAGGTCAGGGACTTTCTTAACAGTGTTGTAGACACCATTCAAAAGTCTTCTGAAAAGATTAATCCATGGTTTCAGAGCAAAAACATGATTTCTTTGCAGAGGGAAATGCAGACTGCAGTAACACCACTTCTCTTGGATGCCAATACTTATCAGGAAAACATTTTTTTAATGTTACCTTATATCTGTAAATAGCATTCCGAACTCTCCCAACATTCCGAACTCTTCACAGGCCTGACGAACTTCTTCCTCAAGAAGCAGTGATCCATACCAATGTTTCAGTCCATGTTTTAGCACGTAGGTTCCATTGGCTAATCGATCACGTGACCAGGTGAGCGGAGATGCCCTCCAAGCAGCTGGCTCGGACGCTCAGGTGTGTGCCGTGTCAGGCAGGAGGTGTCCTTGGATGAAAATGCAAGATCAGACGAAAGGGGGGGGGTTAACGAGCACCCTCTGCTCTCAGTATTTATAACATGTGGGTCAGGGCCTCCACACTGTATCCATCTTGAAACGTACTAAGTTTAGCGTGGTTTGCAGAAGCACCTGTGATTTAGTAGAGGGGCTGAAGGCATCTCCAGGGCACCACTTCATCATCATTATTTCCCAGAGCTGACGTCCATTTCTGTGGACTCAGCAGGCTGTTCCTGATGTAAGGGGAACATGGGGAAGGGAACATGCACCGTACACGTGTTGCCCAGTGTGCACTTCTGAATCTGGGGCTCCTGTAATACCTCCCGTGTCGTTCCGATCATGCTTCAGACCTCTCCGGGAGTGGGCTCTGTCTTCGGCATTGCGATGCAGCTCTCGCAGCCCTCCGACGATCACTGCGCTGGGAGGCCCTTGGGCTCCTTTGGGCTCATGCCGGAGGACTTTGGGTCCTTGAGAATCGTTCGCGGTTGCACCATGTAATCAAAGTACAACAGTGTGTCTGCTTTCAAATGACAGTACAAAGCTCCACTTTGCTGAACGCTTAGTCAACCAGCACACTGACGGTACATAAACAGCAAGTGTACAGACCAAAGTTAGGAGGAAATACTCAAACTGTCAGAAGGCCTGAAGTTATCTGTAGTTCCAGAGTGCAGTTGGCTCAGCTTCTGAGAAGGTACTGTTTTACCCAGTAGCCTCTGGTGAAATTACGCAATGCACTTAAAAACTACAGAAATCATCACACAACACTTTGAAAGGGTAGGAGAATACTGAGTTGTAAAACTGGATCAAATATCCTTTCTGTAATACCCAGTGTGACCGTGGTGTTTCAAATCCAATAAAAAAAAAAAAAACGTTTTTGAAAAAGGCATGAAAACCTGTGCTACCTGATCGGTCTTTGATCAGAGCATGACGTAAACATGGCGCGGTGTGGCCACACCCACCAGGGTGAGGAGAATGGGTTTCCACATGGCCGTTCCCAAGCACGGTTCCGTGTTTACGACCGGAAAAAAGCAGCGTGTTTCCGAGACACGCAGGCTGCGTCCAAGATTTAGTCCAGTAGGGAGGTGTGAGAAGTGTCACTGGTGTGCAGTCAGCAGAAGCTGATGGAATTACCACGGTGTATGTAATCTCAGCTGAACACAATTCTCCTTTCTCTGTGTGGTTTTTTTTTTTTTCTCCAGGTTACAAGCTCTGCACAAGACTTGCACGCAGAATCCAAGCAATTACCAATTCACAGCCCTCTGTAAGGAAAGGGAGCAGAAACTGTTTTGTTCAATTAAACTGGCAGTAAACCTCAAATTGCAATTCAGTATCAAAAGTACTAAATCAAAGCTCAGTTTCATCCATTTCCTGCATTTCCCCACCTGCCCCAATTTCTGTCCATGGATTGCAGTTTATCCAGTTAAAAATAAGACAGAATTAACTAGAGGAATGTACAGTGATTTCAGTGTGATTTCAGCTACACAGCACATGTACTGGTCCTTATGCACTGTGTAGATACATTCATTTGGTTAGGTGAGTGTGGGACTGGAAAGATTACTGGTCCGCTCAGTTCCAGCATCATGGACAGCTTGTGGGGCTGGTCCAGCTCCACCGCGGGTGCAGGAGCCTCCGTCAGGCCCTCAGCACCATACTGGGGTGCTCAGCTTGGACTACGCAGGACTGCTGGTTCTACACCATTACATTCTAGGTCCTGCACAACACCACCTGCCTGCACAGATTAGCTCTCCCCCCTCGAAGCTAATTACTGACTTCGAGTGGTGCTCAGGAATGGCACGAATTCCTTTGCACAGCGTGACTCTTGAGAAGCTAAGATGTTGTTCACCGTGGTGAAAAGATGTCCATCGTGTAAAGATGTGAAGCACAATTATTTTAACCTTGTCACTGGTGTTCCACCACTGCTCTATAAGAATTATGATTTGCACAATGAGAATGAATAAAGTTGCAAACATTGATCTCATTACACCCACCATATCAAACACCTGCCATATCTATCTGTCTATCTTATCTATCTATCCATCCATCCATCCATCCATTTATGCCAAGATTGCCGATATCACAAAACCAGGAGTGGTTTCTTTGAAACAACTAGCACCTAAAAAAAACACTTTCAACATTATTAACATAACAACATCAAACAGGAAGCAGTAAAAGGGTGACAGAAACATCTCGTTTTTTTTTGTACTCACAGCTTTTTGCAGCCAAAACCTGCCTGTTTATACCTCATTGTTCAACTGCTTGCTTTGTTGCAAATTTACAACAGAAGAATGATGGGAAATAATCTCAAAAGGAATCTAGTTGGAAGTCTTGCAGATAAGTCCATGACTAAAAACTCTGTCACTAATGACATAGTGTCTTTAGATGTGAGAGGTTGTCAGACTTCAGTTTTTTAAAAAGTCTTTTCAGAGTCTTTTCAAAGTCTTCTAGTATATGGTTAGCATAAGAATGATCCTGGGAAAGGAATGATTCGAAGGTTTGAAATTTGCCTAGAGACTACTTCTGAGGTAACTGAACAGGGTCAAAAATAACCCAGACCATAGACTAAAGGGTTAGATTAAGAACAGCAGATAGGGGTTATTAGGAGCAACTATGGACCATTTCATACAGCAGGACCTGATCATTTGACCTATACATTTATGAAAACCAGCTGAATTAATACCCACTGTGTTTATATAAATTTTGTTCTCAGACTCGATTTAACACTGGAAGTGTTCGAGACCGAGGACTTTACTCAGCGTTATTGTTCAATCTCTCATACTGTGGACTTACCCACCACTGAATCCTACAGTTCCTCCTCTCTCATTAAACCTTCACTCTCTTAAGGAGAGAAAAAAAATGGATTCAGAAATAGTCCAATTACAGAGCCCGGAGAAAGTCTGCAGTTTGCACATCAAGAGGCTCTCGCCACGTTCTCTTCAGCTTGAGACGGCGCTACCCAACACGGCTTTATTTATCTGTTTACTCTGGGTGTTTTTTGTTGTTTCAGGAACCGTTGGCAAGCTGCAGTGTGCCAGGCGGGTGCTCTTTGAGGCCCTCGTGTTTGAGGATCCCTCGCCACCCTTAGCTTAGTCCCCGTTTGTGTCTCAAAAGCCAGGCCTGCTCCCGCCCCTTTAAACTGCTTCGATTCCCATTAGTGGAGAGTCTTCACTCCTCGTTTCTGTTGCTCTGCAATAGTTACATGGCTTTCACTCATTTTAATCTTGCATGAAATTAGACAAACTCAGCTGTCTCAATCTCTATTTCTCTCTCTCTCTCTCTCTCTCTCACTATGTTTGTTCTTATCCCCCTCAACCGTCTCATAATAATTTCGATGATGAAACAAAACAGCATAGGGCAGTACTAAATGAGCGATGAATCAGGAGGAGAGAACAAGTGTCTGTGTGGTGGTAACCCCTGTACCCAGGGCTCGAGCCAAGCTTCGAACTGTTGACATGAAGAAGAATTGGGAAAAAAAACAGCTTTTCTCTTTTCACTCTGCTTAAGTAGATTTTGTCTATGTGGTCCACACTTCATGGTGGAGAGCATTATTTAATTGGCCAGGTGCTGCGGAAAGACTCAATGTGGCAATTAGAGCTCTGTGAATACGTTGCTTGCCTGGGTTAAGTAGGTCATGTTAGCTCTGTCCAATTAGAGGAAGTACACCTAGTTGAAGAGGGATACAGTAGACCCACCACCAGGAGTCCGTTTCTGTTTCCTCCCCTCCCCTCTCCTCCCCTCCCCTCCCCAGGAGAAGTGACTATTTTTTTCTTTGGGTGCGTATTCACAGCCATTGTGGACGAAATTAAGGCCAAGTGAACAGTACGCCCAACTTCCTGCTGCTTCCCGTGATAAGACGGCGTCATGGCGACCTGGAGCAGGGCCGATAGTGAGGATTCAGCACACAGCGAGCACCTTAGGGCTTTGATTACCGTGTTGTCAAATAACACCTCTGAGAACGGCAGACAGGAATAGAAAGTAGCACTGAGACATAAAAACACTCGGGGGAGAGAGATGGTGTGCGCACACGTTTTCTTTGGTGGTGGTGGTGACGGTGGTGGTGGTGCTGACGGTGGTGGTGGTGGTGGTGGTGGGGTTCGTTTGGCATTCATTCTCTCGTCCAGAGCAAGACTGAGGACGGACAGGCAGGACCTTTTGGCCGTCATGCGGGTGTTGGCTGTGCGTCCTGACACGAACCTCAGTGTGAGCACACGTTTGTATACCATCAGCAAGGGTCGAAACCCTTCACTCACAGTTCCAGTAAACACACCCAGGAACGTTTCTGCTAGGGTTCTGTTATAAACAAATAAATAAATTTAAAAAGACACACTCTTCTCTCTCCTCCGAACAGACAGGCAAAGATGTTTAACCGAAGTGTGAAAGCCGTCAATGTGCTCACACTAAATACACATTATTCACACATCAGATTTGGTTTTTGGGTTTATTCATGACAGCCTCTTATATATAAAACACGTGTAAACACAGAAGATTGACACTAAATTTATATATAACAGAAGCACAATATGGTTCTGTTCAACACCTGATTTCTTTATTTCTGAAGTGTGACAGAACGCCTGGCTTTCATCCACAGCCACGGCTGCAACTCGAGTGAATATATGAAGTGCAGATATTAATTTCTCGAACATGTTGAGAAAAACAACTTATGGGAGAAAAGAAAGGTGCGCCTTTAGTAAAACCAGTGACGCTGCCTGTGAGGTTTCCAAAACCGGACTGGGAAGAGGAAAAAACTGAAGAAACAGAACGGCCCACATAAAGGATACTCCACCACCACCACCCCACATAAAGGATACTCCACCACCACCACCCCACATAAAGGATACTCCACCACCATCACTCCACATAAAGGATACTCCACCATCACCCCACAACGCCCCAGCCCACCCCTCTCTCCTTCCATCCGTCTCTCTCTCACTCTCTCCGTCTCTCAGCCCTTTCATACTGTGCTGCGTCTAATGCAGGAGGACGACTAATGCAAGTCATTGATTACCGTAACAGACACTGAAAGCAAAGACATGCTGGGGTAAAGGAACCCTCGAGTCTGTACAGCTAACACAGGGCCCTGGAGAGGATCTGAGGCCATTTATGAAATGAGGAAGGTACATTTTCTTTTGCCGTGTGTGTGTGTGTGGCTTTTGTGTCCTTTGAACCCCCGAATGACTGGGAAAAGTCTTTTTTGTCTTTTTTTGGTGTGTGGTCTTCAGGGCTGGGTGTAGTTTTCAAGACCTTCAAAGAGGCTGTTCGACATTCTGAGTGAAGCAGGATGAAAATGAAATGTGTGTATCCCATCACGGAGCAGCTCGGAGCGAGCGAAACTAGGGCCAGAACATCAGAAGGTGCTCTCTACCACAGCAAGTGGGATTCATGACCTTCTCCTTATGCAACAAACAAACAAACACAAACCCACCCATAATACAAACCCAAAGCATCATCCCACCAAAAAGCTCTGCTGTTCATTCATTGGTCAATAAATAAGGATATAAAACCACAAACAAAAACCTTCAGAGCACGACTGAAGCATCAAAGCTCTTCAGGGTTAATGCATCCCGTCACACTACCGGGATAAAGCCAACTCTCCAGGGAACGAGCTATAATACAGGGTTATATAATATGTAGATTATTATATTATACATAATTATATAAGTCCCTTCCTGAGGGTTCGTCTTGTCCCAGGACGGTTGTCATTTTAATAAACTATATGGGTCGGCCCCTCGTCCTGGTATATCTGACCCTGGTGCTGGCTGGAGAGCCCCCCCCCCCCGTGCTCAAGAACCACGGGGCCTGGAGAAAGTTAAAAAAAGGTTTGAGTTATGCCTGATTTTTGAGGAGGATTTGAGTTATGCCTGATTTTTGAGGAGGATTTATATGGTTTTCAAGATAAACTGAGCTGTACTCAAAAGGGCCCCGAATGATTACAGCCACAGGCTGATTAATTTTCCAAATACCATTATTATTAATACCATTATTATTAATACCATTATTATCTGTGGTAATAAATAGCTTTTATTATTATTATTATTTAACACATGGTGTTTTTTTTCTCTTATATTAACTGTGCGCTTTGTCCAGTCAGATTCATGCTGAAGAGAACAACCGTGCGTATCCACGGAAACCTTCCCAGCCAACTGAGGCGTACACAATCGGCACTTTGACCGGGGCTTCACCTTGAACGGCGCACGGCTCAAAGAACAAAGCCCACCGCCCAATTTAACTGGGTCAAATGTAATGCGCTGTATCTCCCCGCCCCAGAGGGGGCGCTCTCTGGGTAATTAGGCTGCCTGAGCACAGATACCTCCGCAGACAACCACTGAAACACTCACCGCACGATCCGAGGTGGCGGTCTGCCACCTTGGCATTTGAAGTGTCATCCAAAGGAGTGCGAATTCGCCTGGCGAGGACGGGTGTGATTCGCCGGGCACTCGATATGCACGGCTCTTGGAAAAGAGCGAGACAGAAGTAGGGCTTTTTCCAGGTCGCGTACAAGAGTCCCTGTGCACAGAGGAGTAATGTTCTGACATTCAGAACATTTGAAGAAGTTCTAGTCGGAATCACTCAATGAGAGATATCTCTCCTACCTCCAGCCCACCCCTGGCTGATCTCTGGCAAAAATCATAAAAACATTTTGAAGGTAGAACAGCAGTATACTGTTAGAGTAGCTTTCATGGGTATTTTTCCAACATCCATTAGCATTAGAAAAACAGAGAGAGAGAGAGAGAGAGAGAGAGAGAGAGAGAATGTGGTGGCTAAAATGCTGAAGAGAGAACCAGTGAAAAATAAAACAGTAGCTTCCCAGTGTTCAGTGTCACCCAGGGTCATGAGATGGTGTCTCATATTGATCATGTTCAGACTCTAAAGCTTTCATCTATTCAATACAAAGATAAGATCCCCCTCCTAATCTATAAGGACATCTCTTCTATAAACAGCCTATAGTATATGTATGTCTTAAAAATATAAATCCCTCTAAACGCAGGCAGACAGAAAGATTCTAAATCCATTCATGGATGCATACTGTAGTTTATAATGGTAGTTTAACTCCATTGACGGCAAAAGACAACTTTTGTCTAATTATAGTTTTTAACACGTTACAAACCTTTATCTGTAATAATCAGATGAATTACAGTATAATAATGGGTTGGACTGCTAAAAATGTAAATAGGACTCAACAACGTCCGTGTTTCTGCCGTGCGATTCCATTTGGAGCAGTGCACTTATTTATTCAAATGTTCGTGCTCCTAACATCCTCGAAGAGATGGGAGCAAAAGCACAAATTCCTCACAATGGCACAATTTGGACTGAAAATACATCAGACACATTTGAAGGAGATGCGTTCATAATTTGACGGACTCCTTTAATGCAGTTGTAACTAAACCCCCCCCAATCCAAGACACTAAAAATATCTGCGTTAATCAAGCCACAAGGAGCATCGCTGTATTAACTGAGGGCAAAGCCGACGTACAGAATAACTCTCTGCTCAACAAACGGCTCGTTTTGAAGTCGGTTTGCATATAACAACGTTGTACCTAATAACACATGACGAAGTGCATCTCCTGAATCGCGCAGACTGCCTCGTACAGCCGGGCAGCTGCTGCTGCGTTCGGCAGCTTCCCGAACGTCCGGATGAGTGGGAGCAACCCCCCCCCCCCTTTCCAAAACAACAACAACAACAAAAAAAAAAAACCACAGAGCCGAGACTCCCGTCAGCGCGAGAACGTCCGGCAGGGAAACGTGCTCGGACGTCACCATCATAAACCCCACGTGAACCGTTCAGTCTCACGCAGTAGAAGAGACGGCAGGGAAACGAAGCTCGCGAAGGTTCTTCCGGCGGTTATCAAGAGCCGTAGATCCCGTCTGGGTTCCCAGCGCTGGACGTCTTAATTCATTATAAAGTAATGAAGTATTGAATGTGGTCCTCACGCTGGCCGGCCTGCCGCAGCCTGGCCGGGACCTTCGGCGGCGTTCGGGAACAAACACGCCGCTGTGTCACGGTCGTAAAACGAGAGACGCAGCAGATCCAGCCGATCAGCTGCACGTCGGCCTCACAATCAAACATGACTGCTGCGCTTTTTCGTCAATAATGCAGAACATGTTTTACAAGCCATATTAAAAAGTGTTTATGGTGAGATCAAGCGTGTGCCAGTGCAAATCCAAGGTTAATGGCCCAAATGCCCCCCCCCCACGTATGTAACCTGGACCAGTGAACAGAACACGAAGCTCTCAGCCAGAGATGCTCCTCAATCAATGAATAGTCAGTGGAGTGGCTGTGACCTTGGGATGACCTCCTAACACCTCTGAATGTGCTCAAGCAGGAACATTAATTCCAGCCAATACGCTCCAATCCAAAGCCAGATAATTAACTCCACGGCATAATGGTGGCGGAGCTGTGAGGGCAGTAAACAGTGGTGTGTGTGTGTGTGTGTGTGTGTGTGTGCACACTGTCCCACAGCCCGTCCCACAGCCCCTCCCACAGCCCCTCCCACGAGTGCACAGGAGGAACAGATGTTGTTGATTGGCTGTTCCGTCCCGCAGTCGCCCGTCTTGCGGGTCACTCCCGGTGATGACTCTGTAGAATTCACTTCCACATGCAGCAGGGCCTCGATCCTGCCAGAAGCTTCAAGGAGACGAGTGCCATCCGCCCTCCTCCATCACCCTCAACTCCATCACCACCACCACCACCACCCCCAACCCAAAAGAGGGTGCCAACAAACATGCTGCCGGGCACACACACACACACACACACACACACACACGCGCGCGCACACGCTCGTACACACGCGCACGCTCGTACACACGCGCACGCTCGTACACACGCGCACACACACACACACACGTTCGTACACACGCTTGTACACACACGTTCGTACACACACGCTCGTACACACGCACACACACACTCGTACACACACACACACTCGTACACACACACACACTCGTACACACACACACACTCGTACACACACACGCTGTTCACTTCATCTCTTCATTAGACAAAAGAGGCGGGACAGTGTCCTACCCGGAATAGAGAAGCAGGAGGGAAAAGTCCTGTCACTTTAATATTCCCGCGCTCGGCTCACTGAATGGCTGCTTTATAATTGTGTTTGCCAGCGTGATTAGGGGCGAGCGGCAGCTGGGTTAAGATTGGCTCAGCAGATTACTGCCATAATACGGAGTGAGGACAATCCTGTGGGTCAGTCATGAAAGAGCATGAAGGTCAGCCAGTCAGATTTAACTGAGACACAACACAGCGAAACATGAGTAAGAATGAGAAGAACTGCAAAAATTACACACACACACACACACACACACACACACACACACACACACACACACACACACACACACGCACACACAATATATGAGAGAGAGAGCTGTATAGACACACATATGACAGTAACTGGGGGTGTGTCTTCATCCCTTGAAATTGATAAATATCGGAGAAAAAATTAAATCGCAGAATCTGAAGGCCTCCGCTGTGGTTCTAAGGCAGATTGCTGAGCTCGTCTTCTCCTGTTCCGCTCTCCACGCGGGCCAGTCCGCAGGCCAAGCTCGGGCCGGTCCGGAGCGGGAGATGAGGTGTTCCCTGACGAGCGTCTCGAGTCAACCCTCCTGCCTCAACCCTCCTGCCTCAACCCTCCTGCCTCAACCCTCCTGCCTCACATACAAATGGCCCTGCTTCTAGAGAAGAGAACGTCGGATGGGAAAACGGCCCAGAGGAGAGGGGTAATAAGCCAGGATTAAGCACCTCTGGGTTTAAAGCGCACCTCCCTGTCGTTGACTGATGGCCAATTAAACAGTTAGAGACTTATTGATCACTGGAGAACAGGGGGAGGATCCCCAAACATCCTTAAACACACCGTGCTGGTGCAGCAGATGGGCCAGGAGAGTGCAGAGTGCTACTGTACATTTTTCATTTTAATGCCTCTGGATCTCCGGCTACAGAGCTGTGGAGCGGCGCTGGCTGGAAGAACGAAACAGAAAAACAAACAAAAGCTGGAAATGTACGCAGAGGCTCTGGAGCTGTTTATTAAGCACCCCGGCAGATGGTTCGGTCCTGTGGATCCTGTACAGATCTAAGGTACACATGCTGCAAGCAGAGCCAAAGGCACTCTGGGAAATGGAGTCTTGCCGGCACGTGCGTGCGGCTTCCAGGCGGAGCTCGCCTGGGGTTAGAGGAGGAGATCAGCGGGGCGCACGCTCCTCCAGGGAACGGCTCGGGTGCCGGCTCCTCCACCGCCACCGCAGGGGAGCGCGTGCAAACAGGTGTTGGAGGGAGTTCCAGGCTGGACCCGAGCCCGTTTGGATGGAGCTACAGCCCCCTTCCCCTCTCACGAGACGTTCGTCACCAGGCGCTGCGGGCTGGAGTGTCGGCCTCTGTTCCTTTTTCTTTGCGCTCTCCTAGCGAAGAAGCTCGTGAATCACGCCGAAAGGCAAAAGACTGTGTGCACGAAGCTCACGGCAGAGGAAATTTACTGTGCGTCAGGAAGCGGAGAAAATAAACGATCGGGTTATTGTCATTATGTACAGGCACTTCACTAAAGCATAAGGTTAAATAAAACAGAAATGCATTATGTCTAGTTTATTCCCTAATTTAATCAAATTCTAGTTGCAAGTGCTCAACAAAATATTAATAAGCTGCTTCCCTCGGGAAGGAGAAGCAATCTGATAAACTTCTTTTCCGTTTTTCTCTTTTTTATTTCCCTCAGATATAATTTTCCCCCCTTGGTTGTTACTTTCAGCTCCTGAACATCATGCTAATTCACCAGCAGCCCCCCCCCACTCACACACACACAAACACACTCACACACAAACACACACACACACACACACACACACACACACACACACACACACACACACACACACACACA
>JAOXYF010000010.1:16676853-16686853 GCA_028565775.1 Sternarchorhynchus goeldii
GGGGGGGGGGGGGGCGCGCCCGCGACATGGTGGCCACTCTAGCAGCAGCTTTAAACACAGCAGCTACGTAAACTACCATTTCTGAAGTGCTGAAGAAATTCCCAGCGAGCATCAAGCCACGTGTGCAGGGACTGAAGAAGCAACGCTTTTTTGTGCAGAAATGAGCAGTTCATGAGTCCAATAACACAGTGTGTTCCAGACACAACGAAGGAAGGCGTTTTCTGAGGATGCAGAACCAGTCATATATTCAGGTCATTCATCCACTGGCCGTGAACATCGTCAAATGGTTTTTTAGTTCTGTGCTTGTTTCTGTCCTCATAGTCTCCATCCCTCTCTCTCTCTCAGAGCCACTGAAAGCAGTGGATCGTTGCACTGGTGTTTCTATTATTGATCTCGTCACTAATGATCTGTAGGCAGACTCAGCATGGTCATTCCAAGTGCTCTCCTCCCTGCTGCTCCCCTACAGTACACACACACACACACACACACACACACACACACACACACACACACACACACACACAAATGCCAGCATGCATGCACCCATACAGATATACTGAACAGCCACTCACACAAGTTTCAATAAAACAGGCCTGTTTAAGTTGGTTTTGTGCTTTTATCTCAGGAGATATCAATTATTCAAACACAGATGGGTAAAATCTGATGGTTTTTAATTTTTTTTTCCCCCACTAATAACCCAAAACTAAATGAAATGTCAACTGCATGTCGTTACCATTTTTATATCATAAAATGGCAGTTACTTGCCAGGCTCTGCCCAGGGTTGGGTGGAACACGGATTAAACGTGAACACGTCTTTGTCTTCAGATGTTCGGCTTAAAAGCAGAAAGTCGCGTGAGGCAGGCTTTTGGCCAGCAGGGGGCGTGTTGCATTCAGGTTCTTTATGCAGGAGAGACGGAAGTTTGAGAGAAGAAAAGGAACCATTGGTTTATGGTAATGGCAGGGGGAGAGTCTGGCTGAAGCTTGGGCTCTCAGCTTCACCGGTCTAGCTCGCCACACGGAGCTCCACCTAAAAGGGTTACCGAAGCGACCGGTGGCTGTGGACGAGCCCGAGATGATGCAGCGCGTCCCGCGCTAAGGTGGAGAATATTCTACCCATCCCATCTAGTGCAGCAGGTGCCCGGGAGGAGAATCCGTTAGAGAGATCAAACGCTCCAGCGTGGTTGGAATGACAAGAGCAAGGCTTCTGAAGTCTTCCTCCCAGTCCATAAACTGCAGGCAACCTTATAATCACACCCTGTTAGCAGAGCAACGGCAAGATTGTTTGTGTAATTGGGTAGAACAGAGAGAGTCAGGCAGGTGGGGGGGGGGGGCAGGACTCTGCACTTGAGTCACAATTAAATAATATAGTTTTATTCTATAATTCAATTCTTCCTGTATTCTACAACTCTATCCTATTCTATAATTATAAAACTAACACCTAAACAAATAGAATGGAAAAATAAAACAAAAACTAAACTAAAAGCAGATTTAAATTCAGGATTTTCACCTTTTAGTTTGTAGAACAAAAATAAAAGTTGTGCTTTTGTTGTCCAGTGTTTCTGTGAGAAAACCCATTCTGGATCCTCAAAAGGCGAGAATCAAATACACTGCGTGTCTCACCGTGTGTCTCACTGTGTGTCTCACAGCATCTCACCTTGTGTCTCACTGTGGGTCTCAACGCGTGTCTCAACGCATCTCACCTTGTGTCTCACCATGTGTCTCACAGCGTCTCCCCGTGTCTCACCATGTGTCTCACTGTGCGTCTCACAGTGTCTCCCCGTGTCTCACCATGTGTCTCACTGTGCATCTCACAGTGTCTCCCCGTGTCTCACCATGCTAATTCTCACTGCTCAGGTGGAAGCGATGAAATAACCCCCTCTCACTAAATCACGCAAGCCTAACGTCTCCCCGAGGGATGTTCAAACGTCAGGACTCAGGACATTCGGGCTGGACTCTGTGGACAGGACTGCTGATGGCGAGTGTGTGGACGGACTGTTCCTTCCCGGGCTGTGTGTGAAACACATGTACGTGTACTGTATGTGATCTCCACTATTCACTCAGCCCCATCCCCAGATCGCAGCACCTCATAAACACAAAAGCACAGTAGTTATTTTTCTCTTTCACATTAAGGAATAAATAACAAAAAAAAATTTGAACACGTTCAGCAAATAATGTCAATTATTTTTCTTGTAATACTTTCAATTATTTGTTGAACAGGTTTAAAATGAAATTCTTTCAAATATATTCGTTATTAGTGCTAATAATTATTCGTGTAATTAACATAGCCATTATGTATTATGAGAGAGGAGACAGAAAAGATGTGCTTAAGAACAGGCAACTTATGGGTTTAATTGACGTGCTGAAATAGATGTATTAAAACTGCACAGACACAGCAAGATGCAGGAGACGTGCACCCAACACATTCAAACTCATAACAGCGCAGAGCAAAAGCTATAACCAACGCAGACTCCAGACTTATACATAACAAGTAGACAAAACACCATAAATAAATACTTTATAAGCAATATATATATATATATATATATATCTCTCACTGCAGTACTGTACGTCAGCACTGAGGCATGTGGAGATGTTATCCTCTTGATTAATGTCTTCATAAGTAGGGGCTTTACTGAGGTAATCATCTTTTTTATTACACAGCCACAAGAAAACAAGCCTTGCTCTGTGTTGACAGAGTTACCAATCACCTCGTTACCCCAGCTGCCATCTTTTGATACATGAAGGATAATTAGCTCAGAGGACTTTCTAATTTAACCGTCACACCTGCATTATTTGGTTTATTTACGGGTTTGTCATTTGTTTATTCAAGCTGTGTCATAATATTTGTTCACTGATAATCATGACTACATGTATCTATACTTAGACACACACACACACACACACACACACAAACGCAGTTTTATAATATCACTTCATATAAATCAACTGCCGCCACAAGTCAAAACGTTCTGTACAGACTTGCTTAGGATTAGGAAAAAAAAAATAAAAATCTACAGTAAAATGTGAGAGCTGATGGAAAGTTCTGGAAGTGCACACTCCAGGTCTCAATCAAAAATCATTTCGCCAACAGAAAGCCTGGACACAGATCCTCCCACCAAAATGGTTTTTGCCAGCTTTTGTTTTTAACACACACTAACAACCAGCGCTCTTCGGAGAAATAAATTAGCACATTGTTAGACGAGGGTTTGTCACTGCCAACATAATTACAGCTAATGTATCTGCCAGCCTTTCCAACTAGGGTTTATTTGGTCAGGGATTTTAAAATGGGCCAGTCTGACAGCGCAAATGTAATTTAACCTTAAAGATTAATCGTTAGTCTGGCACAGTAACTCAGCCTAAATGACAGCCCATAAATTCTCACAAGTACATTACCAAGTAAATAGTCTTAAGGACTCGAAGCAAGTCATTTGCCTTCATTTAAATCAGTGCAGGTGATTCAGGTTGGTGGTGTTTTTAATTGTGATGCCTGTTCTTCCTGGCCTCCTTATCTCTCCCTGTATCTTAGACAGGAAACAGCGCGTACACACACACACACACACACACACACACCCACACACCCACACACCCACACACCCACACACCCACACACGGTTGTGAATGGTTGCCACTCGGTCCAGTCTCGGTAAGAGTGAGCGCTCCTGTGCGTTCCTGGTATGGGCTCCTCCTCGTCTTGCTAATCGACAGATCCTGTCGCGGTAAAATGCACGACAGAAGAAGGGAGCAGATTTTGGCTTTAGAACAGAGAAGAAAGTAAAAAAAGGGAGTCAAAGACGAACCTCACGAATGTGTGAAAGTCGTCACTGTAGCGCGTGTAAAGTGACTTCTCACGACTCCCGCCGCTTCGCAAAGGACACCCGCGGCTTCTGGAAATTGCTCCCACAACCGAGAACAAAGTGGTCCGTCGAAAAGACGACACCCTCCGCAGCCGCGGCGGAGAACGTGGCCGCCGGCTCCGCCCGCCGCTGCGCCGTAGGAGGCGGAGGGCAGCCAGAGACCCTAATTGGGCCGAAATCTTAAAACTCTCCCTTCAGACTACAGCCGGTGGCTCCCCGGTCTCTCAAAGGCACGTCTCGCCGTCCAAGTGACGGGATGTCTCACTGAAGGCTGCGCGGTTAGTGACGCTAACGCAAACATGGAGTCTGCTATCTCACCTGATACAGACTCTACAGCGCCTCGTGCTAATCAGACTGCACGCGTCCAAATTGCTGAACGGAGCGGTTTGGGTGCTGTAGAAAATTGGCACCCAGTGTACGGCGGGAGCAAAGAAAACCTATTATGAAAAGCTCTTATTCATGAACAACATTTAAGTGGTTCAGAATTCCTGGAAAGGTTTTACTACCTTGACTTGTCATACATTACCCTTGGTGTTAACCTGGGTTAGGGTTAGAGTTAGGGTTAGAGTTAGCCAGGGCGACTGCATTGATCGGGTTTGAAGTGAAATACTTGATTTGAAGTAATTTAACCTTCTTTTGCATCAAATACCTTCTTTAAAATGGCAAAATGTAACTTTTCAGCTTCTTGATTAAAGTCATAATTAAAATAAAGTTCAGAAAGTTTGATAGCTGTGATGTACTGATAAAGTCTAATTGTGCTTTTGTGGACAGGCTAAGTCAATTAAAACTAACATGCTTAAAAAGAATAACTCACAAACTACTTCTCTAAGAATTATCATGAGCTGGAATTAGTGGCAAAATGACCAAAATGCTTGTCATTCACCACTAAAATGCAACAAGAATTTTCATTTCTACAAGACAAGGTTGCAGAAAAAAAGACCCAATATTCCACAATTGCGGCTTGTCTGTTGCTGTAAAGCCTCAGGGTTCGAACAGACGTTGAAGGCCATAGACTAACAAAGACACCTTTGCAAAGAAGCTAGTTGCACAATTCCAGAGTATTTACATCGATGTAATATTGTATTGTAACATCGATGTAAATATTCACTGAGCTCTGTAATAATTGTCCTGCTAAAGCTAAAGCCCTAACAACTAATAAAATAGTGCTTTAAGTTTAGACTGGGGTTAGCTCCCTTGACTAGTCTCCAGACCCCTCCCACTGCCACGCCCCCACGCCCCGCACCAACACCCGGCACCTCCGAACTGCTTGCCCATGGAGGACAGGGCGAAGCGAACACCTGGGCAGAGCGAGAATGAGAAATGGGAGCGAGGATCTGTGTGCCCACAGGTCCCGCTGCCCTGAAGGTCCTGCAGGTCCCGCTCTGCTCTGGTTAATGGGTCGGGACTCGAGTGGAGCAGCGAGTGATAATGAACCGATCCCACTCCAGACATGGTGGCTAGGAATCGTCACGGCTACGGCAACTCCTCTAATAAAAGTGATGTGGAGGATTCCAGGACTCCACCACTGCTGTCTTGATACAGCTCAAGTGCTTTGAACTCGGGTTCCTTTAAGTCTAGGGGATCTATACATCTAAAACGCCCGTACAACCACCATACCTGGAACAACACTTCAGGGGGTCCAGTACAGAACTGATTAGTTCTTCTGCTAAACGAAGCCTGACTTCGTAAGTAAAACCGCTCACTGTGATTTGCTTTGGTATTTATTCTGCAGAAAGTAAAGCAACTACAGCAACTAAAAAGTGTGAACAAGGAAGAAATCGCTGACTCTGGACAGACAGATTACACAGAGGTAATTATAGCTGATGTTAAAAATGGTTCATTGCTGCTTTAGGGCCAAATCCCGTTGTGTAAGTATGGAAAACATTTCTGAAGAAACATTAGAAAATGTTTTGCAAGGAACAGCTTCATGCTTAGAGCAGTGGATGTTTTTGAAAATGCTAAAGACTGTGAATTTACATGTTTTGAAGACAATGCAGTCTTTTTCCTAAGACCAGTAACTCGGCCTGGATTCTGAATTTTATACCAGACTTTCTCTTTCTTTTTTTAATTTCGGGTAGATGGAGGCTGTGTAAACTTCTTGACCAAACGAAGGACAATATAACAAATAATAAACAAATTATTCACATGGATCTACTTTGAAAACCATTGGAAGGGAAATCCAGATAACTTGAGCTTTCAGTGTACAGGCAATGCAAACCAGGAGAGCATTCAGATCTAATGCAAACCAGGAGAGCATTCAGATCTAATGCAACTCTGCTGTGATCAACAGACACCATCTCTAGTGCAAGATCCTATTTTGTTTGCAAACCATGTTTTAATATGGTTATTCATTTGTAAATGAATATTTCATCATTCTAAATAGTAATCGACAAAGCTCAAGTGTGTTTATTGTATGGCAGTTACAATACAATCAGCCTAAGTAGGAAGGATCAACGTGTTCATGCTAAAAGCACTGAATGAATGCGGAAGGATAATTAAATGTTCCTTTATTGGAAAGCACATATAAAACATCAAAGAGGTTGTTTTTTTTTTTATCATTTTGATCCAGTGTGGAAAAGTGTTTGTCAAGTCTGCTGCCACTGTGATTTGAGGCTGTAAACATTCAGCGTTGCCATGTAGACCAAGTGTAAATCACATGGCTTCAGTCTAATGCAACTTCCTGGTCTGCCGTTCAGGAAACCGAACATGAAGAACATCATGTTACCAGCAGTCAGTTAACACCTTAAATACAACGTCATCATTATACTTCAACATACTGTAAAAGGGTGAGGGCAGTTTACTTACAATAAACGTTTAAGAATACAAAGTTTTAACCAAAGTCCTGTACAGCACAATCTCTCTCTCTCTCTTTCTCACACACACACACACACACACACAATCATGCATGTATTCAGGAAACAAATTGTCACTTCAATATTGTACTGCCAATAGTGAAACACACATGATTGTAATTTGCTCATTCAAATAAATATACAACCTTAGATTGTGGACATCTCTGTTTCTCACCTAGAACTGATGGATTCCATCCATATCAGATGCTGGATTATAATTCCGCTAGATTATCTTTTTAAAGACCCTTACCTTTGTGCTAACTGAGCTCTTCCTAATCTGAGCAGATTTAGACAATCTACTGTAGTCCAGTATACATAAAATCACACTTGGTGAGCAGATTATTCCTTGGGAGAGCAAAGACTGTGCTGGGTTAGACGGGATATGGTCTGTATCAGATCCATGACCTGATCAAGGTTTCGTGCTGTACGGATTTATGACATCTCAAAGATTCCTCTCACCATGTCCTTAACTAATCTGTATCAAAGTCTTCCTAATTTATTTTAAAACCCAAAGCGGAAGGCTTTCATCATGCACTACATCGGATCGACTTTCTGCCAATCAGATTATCTGTCTCAGCCCTGATACTTGCATCGTACTTCACAGATATAACTGAAACACTTTGAATAGTCCTATACACAGAACATGACTCCGCTGTCCTCACTGACACTGTAATCCGGATGGAAACAAACCATCACTCCTAGGTTACGCTAGGTTAGCTAGTAGTGCTAGGTTAGCACTACTCTGTAAACCTGCTTAACACATACACATTACATAAATGCCAGACTGTATTAACCTGCAGGTGCTCAGCTGTGCAGGGAAGCAGTTGATTAGACTAGACTATACCAGAAGAGTATAGAACAGTTTAGCCCAGCGGTGATTAGACTAGATTAGAGCAGCAGCGTTTAGACCATCAGAATTTAAACCAGATTAGGCCAACAGCATTTGGACCAGTTTAGCCCAGCAGTGATTAGACTAGACTAAACCAGCAGTGTTTAGACCAGTTTTAACCCTGCAGCGATGAGACCGGTTTGCATTGCAATGCTCTCACAGTGCATTTACGCTGTATGACAACATGGCAACGGATGACATCATTGTCAACCGGCCACGCAGTGCATGATGGGACGGCCGTGTCGAGACGCTACGTGATGAAAAGCTGTGCAGAGCTGAACTTAAAATAAATTTGGCCAAACGCAACACGTCTATCCAGTCAGATGATTATTTATGGCTGTGGGTGAAGAAAGTGCTAGACAACCTTTAATTTCTTCAAATATGTGTTTTACTTATTACGGATAACACATGAACTTGGACAAATGCCATGGAGGGCAGAAACCCCCCCTCACAGATATTTGCCACAGAAGTCATTGTGTGGGTTAAACCATTGTTTACTCTGAGGTGGGTGGACGTTAAAGATTACACCACTTTTATATAATTTTATCAACTATTTCCATTCCAATTACCTCTATTAAACCAACATTTTAAAGCACTAAAGCAATTTTCATAAAAATAAAAAAAATTAAAAACCACTTGAGAGAAGCTGTCGAGTTGCCCAGGTAAGAACTGTTATGAGACGATACTTATCAGACAATACTGCAATGAAAAGAGCAGAATCTTTGGTGGTAGGCTGACAGCGAATCTAAAGATCAAGTCTAAAGGTGTCACTGGCACATTTTGTGATTGGACAGACATGGAACAGCTAAAGATTCTTATGAGACTCAGAGATTCTCGGGAAGAGCTGCGGTTTGGTCTCCTGACGCAGGTATGTGACTGGTACGAAAAGCAGTTACCAGTTCTTAGAAGAAGAAAAAAGAACTTGAGTCTTGGGCATGAGCGAAATCACACGAAACCCTGCACTGACATCCTTTCACTGCTACATGTATAAGTCAGTGCTGGGCTCCAGGTTGTGTGGGTGACGTGAAAAACAGTGTGGAAACTGTGATGAAGCTTGTAAAGTTCAGTCATGGGAGATGTAGTCTGTAGCATCCACCTTTCAGAGCTACACGCCACGATCTGTTGGTGCATAACCACCCTGGTTTAGCAAAGAGACGGGCGTTGCGGAGAATGTGTGAACTACAAGATGAACTTTCTTGTTTCCTTGGCAAAGACACAAAGCCAAAAGGCTCGTCATTTTCCGAATTTTCTGAACGACATCCAAAGGAATGGCATATGTACATTTTTTTTAATGTGCCATCATATCTCATCCAGATCAGTTTAACTTAGCTGTAAGTCAAGAAACGACCATTGACGGCACATTTGAGAGGAATAACATCATCGCCGACATTTAGAAAAGAATCGTATCGCTGCTGATGTGTTAGCGAAGAGCTACAGCATTTGCCGACGTGTTCAAGGCCACTGAAGCTATTGGTTGGCGTTCGAACGGGTCTGCAGGCAAGAAACATGCGCTTTCCAAAACCACAGTAAAACCACGAGGCAGATTGCGAGATGTGCAAATTTGTGATGAGACTGAAGGTGAGGGATCGATTTGAGAGCCTCGTACTGTTAAACAAAATCCTCTTGTTTCTACAACAGCCATTTTCTGTTTCTGCAGCTCAACGGAAGCCTGCTGAGGCCAAAAGGCTATCTGTGGACAAAGCTTCTCCTCAACTGATAATCCCAAAACAGAGTGCTAGCGTCCTGAAGAAACATGTTTCGCCCGTTCAAACGTGCAGAGATCACAGAGCTGCTGTGAATCGGCATTTTTCGTGTGTGAACATTTCCGGATTCTGGACAAGAACGCATCAGTGAGGAGCTGGATCAGCGTGTTCACATCGCTACAACAGAGCACCACCCACCCCACCAAACTCCACTCATCTTGTTTCATCCTGCCTCCGTTACTTCTCTCGCTCACACAAAGGCCCTCGTTTTGGTTTGGTTGGCTGAATGTAACCCTTGTAGTAAAAGTGAGTGAGTGAGGACACCTCGTTTGGACCAGGCCTTCAGTAGCATGTGCAGGAAATCACACTGTGCGTGTGTTCAGGGGCAAAGGCCTCAGTTAAGTAAGTGCATCTCTCACCAACCCGTTCACTTCACAGCACTTACTTCCACACAGCAGGTCGGTTTCTGAGAACGTCTATTAAAAAGAAAAAAGGGGAAAAAAGAGCAGGAAATATAAAAAAAAATGTATCATGACAGACTGGAGAGAGCGAGAGAACAGAGGAGGACATACAAAAAAACACAGTTAGCAGGATTGACACATTGTGTGAGATGGGCAGGTCTATTATAGCATGAAGATGGAACAGAGGGAAAGTAGATATGCTGTGAAAATGAGAGAAAGTAAGTAAGTGTGTGAGAGAGAG
>JAOXYF010000010.1:16703610-16716462 GCA_028565775.1 Sternarchorhynchus goeldii
AGCGTTAGCCGCTCTGATAACGTACCCCTCTCTGTACAGCATCACAGTGCTGGTGGTAGCGTTAGCCGCTCTGATAACGTACCCCTCTCTGTAGAGCATCACAGTGCTGGTGGTAGCGTTAGCCGCTCTGATAACGTACCCCTCTCTGTACAGCATCACAGTGCTGGTGGTAGCGTTAGCCGCTCTGATAATGTACCCCTCTCTGTACAGCATCACAGTGCTGGTGGTAGCGTTAGCCGCTCTGATAATGTACCCCTGACCTGTTCTGTCCTCACACTACTGAGTACTCTGTCATTTCCTTGCACCTCTGTAGGAAAGTAATGGACTTGTGCAGTAATGATAGACCTTGTTAACTCCCATTCAATGGTACTGACTTTACTGAAGGCTCTGTGGTTCCAGGTGGAAGTGAGTTCACACCTGTATCCATGGTTGAGTTCTTCATTTAGTAAGAGCTCCTTTTTTTTTGTAATTCTTCGTTCTCTTTTCCCCTTTGGAGTGAGATCTTGGGAAACATGTCAAATCTGTTCAATCTGTTCAATCAGAATAATAAGTTTGTTCCCTTGGATGTGAAGAGGGATTGTTTCTGATTTGTTCCTTTGAACCAGAGCAGTATAGTGACTGTATTACAACGTGTTGCGTTGACGACAATGAAGGAAAGAGCCTTGAAGCACCTGCCTCAAAGCCCCACCTCCCTTTTGTGATGTCAGCAGGCCACACCCTACCCCCCCCCCAACGGTCTACTGGTGCACAAGCAGTTCTTTTGCACTATTCTTTTTTGTGCTAAGGAGGCAGAATGGGAATTGAATATTATTCATTGTTGGGATTCATCATCCTCAGGCCTTGAGCTCTCTGGCATGAGCTTGTGCAATTAAAATGAAAACACAGATTGCTGTGATGTGCCCTGCTAAATGCCACTGGGTTTAAAGCTGGCCAGATCCTCCCAATTTGCATTCTGATTTATTTTGAAAACATAAGCACAGAACAAGAAGATGCAAACACATGGTGTGCAAGGACTTTAAAGAGCGTACACATTTTATTTTAAGAAAAAAATTTGATTTTGCCGAACAGGTGGTGACTGAAGTGGTGGTTAAATATGAGATGAACCTGTTAACAGATCACTGTTGCTTTGTGCTCATAGAGTGAATTTATACACACACACACACACACACACACACACACACACACAAGCACATATACATACACTCACATGCCGGCATGCACACACATGCATGTACATAGACACACACACAAACACGCACGCAAACACACACACACACACATACCCAGTTGTGCTTCTCTAGTGAGTAATAACATTCATACTGAGTGTCTAATGGCCTCTAGATTCATCTGCAGATGGAAACTATCCAGCACAGACTATTTCTGCTCTCCATTTAGCTAATCCTGCCAACACAGATCTTAGTACAAACTAGTATTGCTAAGAACACACTCACACACACACACACACACACACAGACACACACACACACACAGACACACACACACACACACACACACACACACACACAGACACAAACACACACACAGGCACACCCCCCTACACACACAGACAATCTGCCACTGTCGTTTCTCACATTATTAGATTTTTGGCATCAAAACAATAATAATATAAGCTAGTAAATTAGCATCTAGTTTGGGATCTAGCCAGGCAGTATGTGCCGGCAGCATTACTGTTTTAGTGTAAATTTGTTTTTATATAAAATAAATCAAATGTAACCAAAGCAATAATTTTGTTAAGGTGCATCCTAACCTTTAAATAGTAATATAAATTATATTTAAGACATACTTCAACATCCAAGCAATAAGCAATTACTTTAACTGTAATTTAGTACGGATGTTACTGGAATACGTCATTATTGTTGTTGTTTTTGGTTGGGGAATCCAGCTTACTGAATGTTAAAAGAGCCAGTGTCAGCTGTGACCTCCAGAGCTGCTCTCTTGGGGTATGAATCCATGTGTTTGGCTGGATCTGAGTAGCTAGGATACCTCTGTTCCTCAAAATGTATCATTCTGCTGCCACTAGAGATTCATCATCAGTAAAGACTGGTGTGCGGAGAACCATGGATGCCCTTGAGGTAACGTGAATACCCATGAGGTAGTGTGCATTCCCCTGAGGTAGCGTGAATGCCCCTCAGAAGTGTGCATTCCCCTGAGGTAGCGTGAATGCCCCTCAGGAAGTGTGCATTCCCCTGAGGTAGCGCGAATGCCCCTCAGGAAGTGTGCATTCCCCTGAGGTAGCGCGAATGCCCCTCAGGAAGTGTACATTCCCCTGAGGTAGCAGACTTTGAGACATGAGTTGTTCCTTTTCTCTTTCAGTACCTCAGTGCACGGCTTGACTGCCGTTTCATCTGCTCATAATTCGTTAAAGCAACATTCTCCAGGCGTTTAGCCAATTCTGCACCAGTCGTTCTGCTTTCTGAGGCCTAGCAGGTCATTGAGGGAAATCATTTAAGATTATTCAGTCATTGAGGTAAATCATTTGAAATTATTCCGTCATTGAAGTAAATCATTCGAAATTATTCTGCAGTATTCCAGTGTTCACTTTTTTCTATCCTTTCTTTACTCTATATAAACTCTTTGACACATCTATGTGTATGTCCTGGACAGGGTTATTAATGTGTTTAACTTTGTTTCATGGTCCAAAGCACTTTTTGATTAAAATATTGTAATTATACCTAAGACGAGATGTCAAACGTACTGTGACAAACCATTTGTTTTCCACATAGGACCCAGCATGCTAGAAACCACAACATCACAACCTGGTCTCTGGGCTCATCAGGCTCCTCCCTTTGTCAGCGTTTCACTGATTTGAACCCACTCCCATCCAAACTCACTTTTGAACCGACCACATACGGCACTTTAAACGTAAGCCCACACCGGCCTCCGTGGTGAACGAGACCATGCCCGGCATCTCTGGCACTGACTGTATACCCAGTGCCACTGTTTCCATCTACAACATTAGACACCACAATGCCATTGAACAGTGATCTATACATCCTACATGGATCTGAAACACCAAACTCATCAGCCATCCCTTCTGTACCATAATATAATCGACCAGATTAATTCTTGTTAGATTAGAATGAATTACTGCCAGATTACAGTTATTTCAAGGCTCACCAATGCATTTTTTTATACTGATCACTTTATCAAACAGTTGAATCAGATGCCTTTAACGATTTATCTGCGTTTCTGGTTGATTTATCTATCTCTCCGATTGATTCACCTTCACCTCTGATTGGTTTCTTTTCGCCTCTAAACCCAATGATTGCTGGCCTTATTCCCAGCAGATTCCAGCTGTTCCAGTCACCACCGAAGCTCATGGTTCAGCTGAAGCTGCCTGAAATGTGGCAGCTCATATTAACACAACAGCAAGGGTGGATGTGCTAGAGAGCTGTTCACCCAGTACAGCTTTAAATGCTGTTGGATTCAAATGGTGATCTCATCTCTCTAATAATTTCTCATAATTTATGAGAAATGATCTCATAATTTAGAATCTGATGTTCTTGGGGACTCAAGCCAACAAAACACACACATACAGTTCCCTACAGAATGTACAGTATTACACTGCTTCTGTAGTATATGCTAACAGAAGGATGTCAACATTTATCACAAGCTCTGAGCCCAGCTCGTAGTACACAGCTTCCTCAGATCTTTCAATATCAACTACAATGAAGGACTGCATGTTGCATCAACAAAAAAAAAGAGAGGTGATCCAGTGATTGCTGGAGGCTGTGTGTGTGTGTGTGTGTGTGTGTGTGAGAGAGAGAGAGAGAGAGAGAGAGAAGGTGTGTGTGTGGGTCTGATGTGTGTGTGTGTGAGAGAGAGAGAGAGAGGGAGAGAGAGGGTGTGTGTGTGTGTGGGTCTGATGTGTGTGTGTGAGAGAGAGAGAGAGAGGGGAGGGGGTGTGGGTCTGATGTGTGTGTGTGTGAAATCACATCAGATACCATGCACTATGTAGCCCCCTGAAGGCAGTTCCCTCATAGGCTCTCCTGTGTTCTATGTGGGCGGGTCATGTTTTGAACATTCCAATTTCATTTCAAAACTGAAAACGAGCCATTATTCAATTTTTGTTTCTAAATAGGAACATTTTTATGAAATGAAATATATTTGATTAAAAAAGACTTTTGATTAAAAAGGAACTTGAGAGGCTCTCTGGGGCGTTGTAACGGACTGATCCCACAACAATTCCCATTTTACAGCTTTATATACCAAATCAAAAACTGTATAATGGGTCAATTTCTATTTCTTCTTTTCCTGTTTTGATATTAAAATCAAATGTCCTAAATGAATCTAGACCCTGCATGCAATCACTGATTATGCTGTTATTTCCCATTTTCAGGGTTTCCTTCTTTGGATATGTAAAGTTGTAACAGTCACCATACACTGAATGATCACCATTACAGGATGAATCCGACCTCCGATTGTCAGTCTGCGAAAGGTCAAACTGTTTGCCTGGGGGTTGGATGAGGTAATAGATATGCAGCACATAAATGAGGAACCGCGTGAATTTTAGGGGATGCGATTAGTCATCCAAAATCATTGCACCTAAGTCAGGCGGCAGAAAGTGGATCTGGTTGAGATCTGGAAGATCTCCTCTGGAAGAGGAGAAGATCTGGAAGATCTCCTCTGGAAGAGGAGAAGATCTGGAAGATCTCCTCTGGAAGAGGAGAAGATCTGGAAGATTTCCTCTGGAAGAGTTGGTGGCAAAGAGGCATGCGAACGCATGAGAAAAACGTGAACTTCACATTGTTCCTCTGTCAGGGACAAAAGTCCCCTCTCCTGCTGCAGACCATGTGACAGCCAGCTTGCTGTGCTTAGCCACATGGTACTGGTTCACTGGTACTGGTTTGTTGGTTTACTGGTTTAGTTTCCAACTGACCACAGCAAATTCCCTGCATCACTTTTTAAAATTAAACTTAAAAAGAAAAATAAACATACAATCAAATATATTCTAGGCTCAGAATGAAAAGCTGTAGACTAGCAATTCTTAGGTTAAAGGGTAGTTACCTGGTGCTTTGTTATCATGTGGACAGTTTCTTACCAGTCTGGATACCTGAAACCCTTATAAAAGCAGAAATAATGGTGTGTAAATATTCCAGTGAAATGGTTGCAGAGGAAAGGAGATGATTTGACAGGAGCTGAGAAGTGAAGACCTGGTACAGGTTCCTTCTGACCAGAATAACAGGAAAAGGATCACAAATGGCAGCTGTCTATAGTCCATCTAATCACGTGTTACACGGATGAAGTATAATAATACTGTACGTTACATATAAAGTACTGTAACAGTAATAATAATAATCCTTAGTGTGTTAAACAAATACAGAGTTGTTTAATAAAGCTGTTAAATGAGACTGATGGCCTTGATTCAATTATCACGGCAGACTGGCATGAGACCATGCATCTCCTGCTGTACAGATGGAAAGAAGACCTGTTTCTGTAGGGTTAGAGACACTGATGTGACAGTTCTCGCCTATGAGAAATTAGATTTTAGCTCACCTTTCTGACTGCACTGTCCATATATTTAGACGGCAGCCCTTTCCAGCTTCTTTCCAGCTGTGTCCTTGTGAGTGTGTGTGCGTGTGTGTGTGTGAGGTTAGGCCAGTACTGCTGAAGACTGCCTCCTGCCAGCACCTGCTTGTGATTCACTTGGAGAGAGGTGCATGTTGGGAAAGGTGTCTCCTTAGGACTGATCCGTCTCCCATAGCGACAGGGCACCTGATTGATTTATCGTCTGGAACCCATCTCCTGCTCTGCTTTTAATGAGACAGTCATAGCACAGCTCACAGACAAATACAGGCCTTCCCTGGATGAGCTCTGTGTGTGACTGCATGTGTGTGTGTGTGTGCGTGTGCGTCTGTGCGCATGCATGTGTGTGTATAATATGTAACTAAGGGTGCAATCAATCCCACAGACACCCTGAGATAGAGAGATAGAAAGAGATGGAGAGAGAGAAAAAGAGAGATACAGAGAAAAAGAGAAACAGAGCTAGAGAGGGAGAGAGAGAGACAGAGAGAGGGAGAGTTAAAATGAGACCAAATGTATTCTGGAAATGCACAGAGTAATGGCTGGAGAAGAGAGGCGTGCACGTTGAAAGGAGGCACAGTGACAGAGTAGGAGCGAGGATGCTAAAATCCAGGGAGATGAAAAATTAGAAAAAAACTAATGTGCCAAGCCTACCAGTCGAGAGGGTACGTTCATGACAACGAGAAAATAGCAAAGTGAGATGCAGAGGCAGCACAAGCTGAGAGAGAGAGAGAGAGAGAGAGAGAGAGAGAGAGAGAGAGAGAGAGAGAGAGAGAGAGAAGGAGGAATGGAAAGCGAGGGAGAAGAGAGGAAATCAGAATGCCAGTGATCAAGCAGAAGACAGAAGGAGACGGGGGGGAGATGGAGGGAGATGGAGGGAGACGGGGGTACGTGGAGCACCAGGACCACATCCACATGGCTGATTGCCACTTCTCTGTCAGTTTTGGGCCCTAATTACAGGTCGTCTCTCTCTCTGTCTCTCCGTCTCCCACCAGCCGGACGCCAATTTCCAGCAGCATTAAACGACACCGTGGCCCCGCCTCCACCCTGCCACCAGCGCCTGGCATTTAGCCGCATCGCCATGCCAACCTGTGATTTGGACAGGAAATAATGCTGGGGACAGAGCCAGGCCTGATTCACGGAGACACAGACAGGAACAGAGGTGGAGCCACTGCCCTTAAACACTTGATCACACACACACACACACACACACACACACACACACACACACACACACACACACACACACACACACACACACACACTCACAAATACACACACTGTAGAACACAGTCTATTACGATACCATTAATAGTAATTCGCAGGGTTTTTGGCATTTTTCTAGCAGACTCTGTCTTACCTGTGCAGAGCCTCTTTGGGGAACAAGTCATATTAAAGTTGAAAACACAGCATTCACCAATAGGTGTCGATGACCAGTGTTTGCATCATTCAAGAAAGGTCCAGTTGAATATGGGGATGTGGTAAAACACAAAAGAACAGTATTCATATGAGCTTCTCTGTATGGGATGGTAAGATCTAATTATTCAGTACCGATATGTTTTAAACATGGGGGCTTCCTGGAGGGAACAAACAGACTTAGGTATGATCCATTATCTACTGCTAGTGAACACGTGATCCATTATCTACAGCTAGTGAACACGTGATCCATTATCTACAGCTAGTGAACACGTGATCCATTATCTATTGCTAGTGAACATGTGATCCATTATCTATTGCTAGTGAACACGTGATCCATTATCTATTGCTAGTGAACATGTGATCCATTATCTATTGCTAGTAAACATGTGATCCATTATCTATTGCTAGTGAACACGTGATCCATTATCTATTGCTAGTGAACATGTGATCCATTATCTATTGCTAGTAAACATGTGATCCATTATCTACTGCTAGTGAACATGTGAGCTTCCAGCGTAATGACTGTCTCTTTGGTTTCATTAAGCACGTGTTAAAACCACAAGAGTATGAACAGAATCCCTCGTGGAGCTTTACTGAAAGCTGTAGTATGACTAGTTGGTTTGGGGATAAGAAAAAAAAGAATCTTGTTCACAGAACAAGGTCACTAATTACGACAGCTCTGCACCAGGGAGGGTCTGTTCGCCACATGGATTAAGGCAGTCTGTGGTATTTAAGGACAGAGATGCCCTCACAGTAACTTGGAGTGAAAACATAGGTACTGGTATTTAAGATGATGTTTGCTGCTACCTGTACATTGTCTTCACCTGGGACTGGGCTCTTACCATCTAATGGAAAAGCACCACTGATCAGGGATCTAACTTATACACCGTCATCTCTTACACGCACAGACTCTCTCTCTCTCTCTCGCTCGCTCTCTCTCTTTCTTAAAGCGTTTGTAAGAGATTGAGGTGCTGTGTCTGGGGACCCTATTAGTTACAGCAGTCATCTCTACTCTCCGGGGATAAGAACCCATGGGGGTTGAAATGTGGGACCAAATATCTGATCAGAGAAAGAGAGAGAGAGACAGAGAGAGAGAGAGAGAGAGAGAGAGAGAGAGAGAGAGAGAGAGAGAGAGAGAAGGAGAGAAACAGTGAAAGGGTCTGTCAACACTACAATTTCTTACATAGTCTTCGGTCTCAGTTCATTTCTCTCTTTCTCTCTCTCTCTCTTTTTCTCGGTCTCTGTCTGTCTCTCTCCCCTCTGTCTCAAATAAAATCAAATCAGCTGTGCTTTATTGACATGGCAGGTAAACTATGTTGCCAAAGGAATACAGGTAATGTGCATTTTTTTATTAATATGCAAATTGATAGAAAAACATTTAGTAGAATACTGGCATGATCCAAAATGGAGTACAATAAGGTAAACAATAACAGTAAATAAAGAACTGAGCTCAGATCTTAAGTCCATTCTGTATAAACTGTCCTTCAAAATCTACAGTTTCTGTGATTTCCTCAGTAATATGTTGAGTTTTTCCATATCAGTTAGCGAGAGAGAGTTAGTGAGTTTTTGTTAATAGTTCTGTGCAGAAAGGATTTCCTGATGGTTTCAGATTTTGGACATGAATAAACAAATAAACTTTCCTGACAGGCAATGGGTGCAAATCCTGTCCTCTCTGGTTATTTCTGTTTGAACTTCCTGTCACTCATTGTGTTTGAACTTCCTGTCACTCATTCTGTTGTTGACAGGGTTTGCACTTGTTTATTGCTTTTAATTTTGATGAGGTAATTTGCTAATTTGTATTCATGATCAAGTCATTCTCTCTCTCTCTGTCTCTCTCTCTGTCTCTCTCTCTGTCTCTCTCTCTGTCTCTCTCTCTGTCTCTCTCTCTGTCTCTGACAAGATTAGCTCTGTTCTTGTTATGATAAGACCCTGACATCACTGGGAAGCTCCTAATCTTGTTGGAACATAAAGAATCTTTGCCTGTCTGTTTCTGCTATAGAATATAATCCTCAGTATATCACCAATCAAAAAAATACAATCATTAGAGGGAATTGTACTGATTCAGCAGTTGTGAACAGACATTACAGGAGTTTTTCTACTGATTTAATAAGGTTTTCAGAAACAAAGCCCCATGTTCTCAAAACACTCGTCACAGTCATCAGACAATAATGTCCTTATCACAAGTATAGTGAACATTTCTCTTAACACTTTTGTGTGAAAACAATGTGAACTTACCAACCAACAAGTACAGGACTCTTTGGTTTATTCCACTGCAGGAATACACTGACTGAATAAGGACATATTAAATGTTCTGCAGTCTCAGAAAGCAAATTTATTCAGTTCAGAGCAAAATCAAATATCCTCAAAAGTTTCTGTCAGGCCAGAGGTCTTAATCAGCATAGAAATCTCTGTTTTGTATTGCCAGGAACCAGGAGAACAGTGACAAGACTGTTGACTCATGGCCTGTAAGTTTCTGGGTTGGCATCAAACATTTCCACCTCATTTACATTTTCCAAGACAGTACCTAAGTACCTGATGTTGAATGTACCTGATATCATGCATCACTCCTGTCTTGTGTATGCTGGATTAACCTTTTTCCCTTTGAGACCTGATTTTGACTACTGCACAAATTTTTACACTTGAAATGCACTTGTTCTTGAGAATACTTTAACATTAAAATCACATGACTAATATTGTACAGGACCCCTTCATGTCACCAAAACAGCTCTGACCTGTCGAAGCATGGACTTCACGTGACCTGCGAAGGTGCCATGTGGTGTCTGGCACCGAAATGTCAGCAGCTGGTCGTTGAAGTCCTGTATGTTGTGAGGTGGAGCCACTGTTGGTTGGACATCCTACAGGTGCTCAGGTGATCTGGGGAGATCTGGGGAATCTGAAGGCCAAGTCAACACTTTGAACTCACGTTCCACATAGCATTCTTGAGCAATTCTTGCAGTGTGGCAGAATGCGTTATCCTCCTGAAAGAGGTCGGTGCCATTCAGTAATTCCGTGGCCATGAAGGAGTGTATTTGGTCTAGATAGGTGATGTGTGTCAAGGTAACATCTACATGAATGCCAAACCCCGAGCTTTTACCTTCTTACTGAACAACCTGGTAGGCAATGCACAAGAAAACGTGCTTCATCAGACCAGGCCGCCTTCTTTCGTGCTCCATGGTCCAATTCTGGTGCTCACGTGTCCTTTGTAGGGACTTTGCAAGCATAGAATGAGCAGTTTAGTGTCCTGAGCTATATGTGATAAACTGATGTCTTGAAATGAATGAAACTTATTTGTGCAAATACATAATGTGTAATGAGAGAAGATACCTGCATTGTCTCTTTTGTTGATTATCTGTCACCTACATGTTGGAGATGGGTTCCCTTCTGAGTCTTGCTTCTCCCAAGGTTTTTTCTGTTGCCCTCGGCTTGATCATGAGAGATCTGGACCTGAACGTCTGAAGCTGCTTTGTGACACAGTGTGTTGTAAAACGCGCTGCATAAATGCATTTGAACTGAATTGAATACTTGTGCTTTCTGAAGCACTAACTTCACTCTCAAAGCTTCCAACACAGTAAAACCGTTCCATACAGCACCACACCATCTGTGCAGAAAAGGCCAAAACGCTCCAAGCATTAGCCACATATGTGAAACAACGCGGTCAGTCAGGCGCTACAACAGTGTCGTCAAATGGATAGCACCCTTCGGTGTCCGTGGAAACGCTGGCGCTGTAAACTCTGAGTATTTAATTGCCACAAAGGGAGAAAACAACGACAAGCCTGGTTACAGCCCTGAAGACGCTGGTCCGCGTTCGCCTGCAGAACACCACGCTGCTGGAACGGGGAACGGTGGCGGTGATGTCACCGGAGGGCGGGAGTGAAAGACGGCTTGACTGCAGGCGTGCTCCTCTGTTTGCGAGGTGTCGGAAACAGATTGGGGAAGCGATTGGTATCACACACGTCACACCCGAGCTTTTATTTCGTGCGAACCCCAGTGTTTTGCATACAGCGATTTATGCACGTCAACTCTGAGTCAGAGCACAGCACACACAGATGACTGAGAACAGTACAGCCTGTTTTAAACAGCATGTCATAGTCTAACATGCAGTGCACCGATGTGGCGCAGATTGTTCTGAGCGTTTTTACAAATTCGTTTTAGCGTTTTGTGGGACCCGAGGTGACTTCTGAGGTTTTAGAATGAGGTTAGTGTTTTGGGAAATGCATCTAAGTGATTGAGAAAAAAAAAAACCCAACTATTATATGTGAATTATTTCCAAAAGGCACTTTACAAACATATTTTTCTCGTTATGACCCTGCCAGTGGTAGGAAAAATCACAGATCCGATTGTAGCTGGTAATTGGTCGTCCACAATAGACCATTTCGTGTTGCTTTGCTTTGAGATCATTTTAAATCTTTCCTTGTGAACACTTAAATATTGCTCACTTATATCCTCATATATTCAAACCCACACATGTATATATATAAAGAGAGAGTTTAAAAATGCAGTGAAGTACACAAGGTTTCCAACGAAACAGGACGTTTCGGACTGAGGTCTTTCGTCCGTTGAACAGTATCACTTATATGTATATACAGACCACAAGATTTCTCCTTCTTCTCACCCTCCATGTTCACCTTTCCCAACTCAGCTTCTGAGGCTAGAGTGGCTGAGCAAGATAAGAACAGCACATATATTAGAAAAGACTTTAAATAAGGCCGTTTTTCAGCTCTCCAGAAATGCTAATCAAGTCTCCAGACCACAGCACGTGTGTGTGCATTTGTGTGTTAACACAGGGCAGTGCTGACCCATGTAGAACCACTTATCTTCCCACACACGCTCAGTGCTGGTCACATGGCTGTGACCCGGGTGTATAGAACCTACACTAAACATTGTGTTAGCGCTCCAATAGCAAGCCCTGAAGTTTTACAATCCCCTGACCCTTCAGTGAGCTCACCGGTCTCTGGGCAGTGTGGGTGTCTTACAGTCTCAGCTTAAACTTCGGTTCTACACTGAGTCTGTGAGTGTGTGTGTGTGTGTGTGTGGTTGAGACTCTAGCAACCGAGCTTGACAATGTAGTATGTCAACTGTGGAAGGTCACTGAGTGTGAATGAGAAGTTGGGTGCTGAGGTGGAGGGCACTGATGTAATACTGAAAAAACAACGTGTGGGCAGAACGTAGGTGTGTGATACAAGGCTGGTCTCTCCAGGTAGCAGTCAGCAGAGGGACGAAAGAAAAGAGAGACCAGGAGAGAGATAGAGACAAAGACAGTGAGAGAGACACAGAGAGAGAGAGAGAGAGGCCCAGACAGCAGAGTGTGAGACAGACAGAGGGAGAGAAACAGAGAGAGAGACGGAGAAAGAGAGAATTGAAAGTGGAGTTTTGTGCATGTGTGCGCATGCGTGTGTGTGTGTGTGTATGTGTGTGTGTATGGGTGTGTGTGCGCACATCTGTGAGTGAATGTGCCCTCTCTTTACTGTCCTTTCATGTGTTAAATGTAGGACATTAACATAAGCATATCAAAGGTGGCGCTCCAGACTCTCGCCTCTTCAAACACCTCCATCGTGCTGTGCTGAGGAACACTACACCCCTTCACTCTTCAAGGCTGGTGCTGGCCACCACTCTCGCAGCTGGACTGCAATTTGCCATTTTAAAACAGGCTTTTTTAAAAAAAATAAGCCTTGCATTGTTTTTAATGTGTGCATAGGCAAACATTCTGCTAACATGAGCTAATCACAACCATGTGGCTGATGTGAAAGTGGGCAGTCTGTTTTGTACCGCTGGAGTGCTGTAAACAAAAGCACATCTATTACACTTAATAAAAGTGATATAAGTTTTAGAATTTAGAAGAAAAAATCAAACAAACAAAAATAATTTTAGCCATAATTGAATGTCAAGCAA